>QNQO01001158.1:0-364856 GCA_003290165.1 Berberis thunbergii
ACATAACATGAGTACCTACACCTGAAGAAGAGGTGCTCTTCACACTCTGGTTCATCACTGCACAGTGAGCAACTTGATCGTTCAATGACTCCCCATTTTTTCAATTTGTACTGGGTCTTGAGAGCCTTATGCATAACAAGCCAAGTAGTGAAACTCTGCCTTGGTATTCTTCCTGTGAACTACACTAGTTTGGACCATGAGACTAATTGTGATCTTTGCTTCATTGATTGGTATGCACTCTTATTAGTGAACTTTCTATCGAGACCCCCCATCCAAGTGACTTCATATTTGTAAGCACTGTCCAGCGCTACTGATTCAAGTTCTTCACAAATATCAGCAATTGTGCATGGATCTCTCTTGTAGTTGGGTATCCCATCTGTTATCCCTTATGAGCGCACTAACTTTGGCATTGCTGTGTAGTAGAGAATGATACGTAAGATGCTGGGGGAAATCTATTGAGTAGGATACCCAGGGGGTGCCATGGATATTTCCACAATAGAGTGTCCTTACCATCTCCAATTGAGTGAACAATTAGCTTGCTTGCCTGAGCTCTGCATTGAGAATATTACGCTAACACTAGGATGAGTCACTTGTGGTGTCCATGACCCAGAAATTCTTTGATTTGATAATGTTATTAGTTGTCCACTGTACCCACAAATTCTCCTTCTTGGAGACGATATTCCACACATGCCTCATCATTGCAGCCTTGTTAGAGGTTTTAATGCACCTTACACCCAAGCCTCCCTCATTATAAGGCCTACATATTTGTTGCCAGTCAACCATATGAGTCTTTGTGTAGTTATCATTGGCCGACCACAAAATGTTCCTCATAATGGCTGTTATGTCATCCCGAACACTTGTAGGCAAGATGAAACAAGAAGACCAATAGACATGGAGATTATTCAAGGCTGCTTTAATGAGAGTGAATCTGCCTGCATATGAGAGATAATTGTTCTTCCAAGATTGGACTCTCTTACGAATTCTATCTACCAATGGTAAGCAATGATTGTAGTCCAGGCGGGAAGAAATCAGTGGGAGACCCAAGTACTTCACTGGTAGTGCTTCTAGCTTGAAGTCTAGGCACCTAGTGATCTGTAGGAGCTCCTCACTGGGAACCCTAACAACAAACAAACTGCTTTTAGAGAAATTTATAGCAAGTCCTAAGCATTCTTTGAATTGTTTCATGGCATTTGAAAGCGCTACTGCTGACTTAATACTCCCATGGAAGAAAGCAATAAGGTCATCAGCAAAGCAAATATGAGTTACTTGAGGATTACTACATTTTGGATGCAAGATATATTCTCCTTCTTGCACTTTCTGTTTTAGTATTAAATGTAGGAGTTCCATTACAAGAACAAATAGATATGGCGACATTGGACACCCTTGTCTTATACCTCTCTTGACCTTGATAAAACCTTTAGGAGAGTCGTTGATGGATATGGAGAACCTAGGAGTCGTAATGCATGTCTTCACCCAGTCAATGAACAATTCAGGGAATAGCATTTTTCACATGACATGCTCAATAGTTTCCCATCTAATCATATCATAAGCCTTCCTAAGGTCTATTTTTGCTGCACACTAAGGGACTCCCTTGTCTCTGTGATAGTTTCTAACTAATTCATGAGCTAGCATGACATTGTCATGAATGTATCTGCCTCTTATGAATGTGGATTGATCCAAACTAACCAGGTCTATGGACTACTCATCTCTTCATTCTATTTGTCAAGATTTTAGTTATGCATTTGTACAACCACATTGCAACATGAGATCGATCTGAAATCACCCAGATAAGAGGAATTAGTAATTTTAGGAATCAAGGTAATGTACGTGTTATTTACCTCTCCAAGCATCCTCTTGCTTCTGAAGAAATTCTTGACTGTCCTTTGTAAAATCGTCTCTTATTATTCTCCCAAGAAGTTTTGAAGAAAAGTGATGATAAGCCGTCAGGGCCACATTATGCCAAACTTGTTGGAGAATAATCAGAACAATGTATAAATTTATTTGAAATAAAAAATATAACAATACAAATACTATTTGCATTATAAATTGATTATAATGAAATCAAATAAATAAATAAATTTACTAACTTGTATGCAGATAGAGGGCTTGCGAAATCACCTATCTTGAATTGGCAAAGTTGATACATCTTGATTTGTAGATGGAGGCTAGCGGATACGCTATGTCCTATAGACAGAATTCGCCCCTACTCGGTGATGTAGTTCTTTAGGAGTCTGACTACTAGGATTTCAACTATCTAATACCAACACCGTAGCACAAGGGTGTTGGCTCTAGCGAATTTACTGATTGCAATCTCTCTCAGAAGGGAAGAAGAATGAATTACTCTAGAAAAAATTATTGTGTTTGAAGAACTTGTTTTTCTCTTCAATATATAAAGAACAAAAGGGTGTGTTGATCAAACACATCCTTTCTTAATTCAAAAGACACATATTTTCTCTTCAAGTGCAAAAGACACATATTTTATCTTCAATGTTGGGTTATTTGCTATACAAACTCCAACAATACCCCACATTTGTATAGTAATACACAAAGTTGTCTTCTGGAGAGAAACTTAGACATAATATGCATCGAGAGAGGTGTCTTTTGGACTTGAACCTTCCTTAGTGAATACTTAACGGATTTACTGGTGACACAGTGTGTATAGGAGACATTGAACTGTTTCATTATGTTAAGTAAATCAAGACAATGAGCATCACACATATTATATCTTCACATTTTTCAATTCATACGGTTGTGTTCATTTTGGTCTTGAACACATCTTAGATTCATAAGAGATTTAGAGAACTCAGCCATATCATTTTCATAAATGCGACCCCACATTTACTCCCATATAAGTGACACTTAGATTATTAATACCATGTTGTATTCATCTTATCTCTAAAGAATTAGTGTCATTACGAATAAATAAATATTCACCCTGACCATTATAGGTAGCATACATTTCTTATCATAGGAATGAGTAAGTGTGTACATTCTATTATTTGAGTTTCACCTAACTAGTTTGTTTTTTTGAACCTAGGCCTTGAAATTTCATTTGGCTAGGTTAGGTTTCCGCTAGGTATACTCCTCATTGGATTGGCTTTAACTCCATTCCTCTTGATAATTTAACACTTGCTCTTTTAGTATACCCTTTGTAAGTTGATCCACAATGTTCTCCTTTCACTTCACATAATCAATTGAAATGATCCCAGTTTTGAGCAATTGTTTTATTGTGTTATGCCGCCGTCTTATGTGCTTAGACTTGCCATTGTAAATGTTATTTTTGCTCGCGCAATGGTTTCCATACAGTCACAGTGAATACATATAGCAGTCACAAGTTGAAGCCATAATGGAATATCTTTTAAAAAATTTCGCAGTCAATCTGCTTCTTCAGCAGTCTGATCTACGACTATAAATTCAGATTGCATTGTGGAAAGTGCTATACATGTTTGTTTTTGTGATTTCCACGACCCTGTTGCCCCACCAAATGTAAATACATATCCACTTGTGGATTTTGCTGTTTTACTTTTTCTGAATGTTGTACTTAGGCTTGGACTTGTTTCCATCCTCAACAACATTGGTTTTTGCGTCGAACTCAAAAGTATTCATTCTTTCACTCTTGCAGTGATCTTCTTGAACCCTTAATTGAGAACTAAATCCTCCATTGTCATATCATTCTTCTTATGTTTGAGATGAATCTTGAAATCATTCCAAGATGGAGGCAATTTCTCAATGACAACCCCTATTGCAAATTGGTTTGGCAATTCCATTCCCTCTGCAGCAAGTTCTAGGATCATAATCTGGAGTTCCTCCACTTGGTTCATAACAGTCTTCGAGTCTATCATTTGGTACTTGAAAATTTTCGAAATGATAAACTTTTTTGAACCAATATCTTCAATTTTATATTTATTCTCCAAGGAATCCCAAAGTTCTTTTGTTGTTTTGTATGATCTATACACATCATACAACGTATGATCGAGACTATTTAGGATATAGTTCCCGCATAAAAACTCACTATGTTTCCATGCATTAATTGCATTAAATTGATCTGTGGAAATATCATCTTCTTCAGTGATAAGAACATTTTCCTTGACAATATGAGCAAGGTTCAAGGTTGTTAGGTAGAACAACATCATCTTTGCTAGCGTTTGAAATCCATACCCTTGAACTTGTTTGGTTTCTCAACATGGGGTTTAACGTCATCCACTGATTGTTCCATATTTCTGTCTATAGATTGTTGGAGAACAATCAGAACAATGTATAAATTATTTGAAATAAATAATATAACAATACAGATACTATTTGCATTATAAATTGATTACAATGAAATCAAATCAAATAAATAAATAAATCTACTAACTTGTATTGCAGATAGAGGCTTGCCAAATCACTATCTTGAATTGACAGAGTTGGTACGTCTTGATTTGTAGATAGAGGCTAGCAGATACGCTATGTCCTATAGACACAATTTACCCTTACTCGGTGCCATAGTTCTTTAGGCGTCTGACTACCAGGAGTCAACTATCTAATACCAACACTGTAGCACAAGGGTGTTGGCTCTAGCGAATTTACCGAATGCAATCTCTCTCAGACGTGAAGAAGAATGAATTACTCTAGAAAAATTAATTTATTTGAAGAAATTGTTTTTCTCTTCAATATATAGAGAACAAAAGGGTGTGTTGATCAAACACATCCTTTCTTAATTCAAAATACACATAGTTTCTCTTCAAGTGCAAAAGACACGTCTTTTCTCTTCAATGTTGGTTATTTGATATACAAACTCCAACAATACATTTTTCATCACCGCTCCTACATTCCACAAATATTGTTGTCTTGTCTACACTACATTGTTGATGCCATTGATTCAAAAATCCTAATTTTTTCATACTAAAAACCAATGATACAGAGATAGAATTGAAAATGTAGTGTTTACTTTGCTTCCAATTTATTATATTAGTCACTCTTAGTCTCTTCTACTGAATTAGTGTAATCACACTCACACACCATGCCAAATTCCATCTTTGCAATAAGGTTTTGTTCATCTATATATACTAATACTAACTTCACGGTTTCCATTTTTTTTTTTCCTTGGTTTGAGAGATCAATGTGATCCTCCTTGTCTAGTTTGGGGCACTGCATGAGATGAAGGATTTGGTGATCTCCTGCCTTGGCAATTAAAATTGAAAATGAAGAGACGCATGGTCTATCACCTGAAAATTTGGGTTAAGGTTCAAATGAATTCAAACTTCAGTGGGCCCCATTCCTGAACATTTGTATGAAGGTGGATTTATTTTTTCAAAACAATCTCACTAACTCCTTTTGAGTTTTTGAAACTCTCCATCCCACTCTTGTTTTAGAGTTTGTAACATTATTTATTTATTTAAAGCTTATGATTTTGGGCAGTGTTCTAAAAATCGATAGGCCACTGGGCGGGCGGCGAGCAGCTGCCTAGCGCCCAGGGGCCTAGGCGGTCTTAGGGTTTGTATTATGACTTAAATAATTTACAAAAGTTAAGCATAATACCTTATCAATTACATCCAATTTAATGCCAATATACATATGCAAAATTTAAAAACATGAAAAATGAACAATCGTGAACAAAATTTATTAAACTCAAATGACTGAAGTTGGTCATAATGGGTACTTTATATAAATTTGAATTTGGTGTACTCTTTTATTTTTCTTCAAATTGCATGAATAACCTCAGTTATGTTTGATAAAATCTACATTAGTAAAATTGGGTACCGACGGATCCTTTGAGAATTCCATTAAGTAATCATCATTTGCTACATTTAGACATATACTGAATAAAAAATAATTAAATAGTTTATTTCTAAAAAAATAGGAAATAAAATAAAATAAGAACACAATCAACCTTATTAAAAAATAAAAAAATAAATAAAAAATAAAAATAAAAATAAAAATCACCCAGACCGCCTAGACCCCGCCTCGGCCCCCTGGATCCCGCCCAGACCCGCCTAGACCCTCCTAGACTGCCCGCCCAGCCATTAATCTGGGCGGTTCTCCACCTTCTAGCGCCTAGGCGCCGCCTAGGCCGATTTTTAGAACACTAATTTGGGTATGATTAAATTTTAAGGTTAGATCAAAGGATTGATAAGTGGTTTGGATGGTTTCGATGTCTTGACCATGCCTTGCGAGACTTTGTGAGATGAGTTGAAGAGTATGAGAGAAAGGGATATATATATATGTTTAGTTGAAACTCTTTTCACGGCCATGCTATGCTATAGTTTGATGGTTGGAGTTTGATGCTGTGAATAATATTTTGAGTCTTTCCTAAACAAAAATCTTTATCATTGGAAACAGATTAAAAGAACAAAAAAGGCTTCCAAAACATATTCCATGTTAATCAAGTGTTATTTATTGTTTTTAAAAAAATAAACTGTTCAATGGTTTTTTCTTTTGTTTTATAACAGAAGCTGAGAAGAGACAAGGAAGTAGTTATACAAATTTTAGGATTTAATTCCACTAACAAATGATTATATCTTATAAGAAGTTCTACTATAAAAACGTGGATTTGATCACTTAACTAAATAACTTCCACACTGAATGTACTTGATCCATCCTTCTTACAAAGAAATACTTTATACTCTTACTTTAATTTATAACTCCATAATTAATTTAGATCTTTTTTTCTCGTAAAAAAATGAATTTTGCACTTTCTTATTATTTTACTTTTCGATGAAATTTACTCCCCTGATCTCATTGGGTCTTCCTGGATCTTTTCTTCATCGTCCATATTTGAACCAAGGCAGTCTTTCTTTCTTATTGAGTTCATCCAGTTTGAGTTTTGGTAAACTAGGTCAGCTAGGCTTTGCCATGTAAAACAAAAGCCTCTTTCTTAGAGTTTTTAGTAAAAGGGAGAAAGTTATGGAACCTTGTCTTTGTTGAAATAACTAATGCCTTGTGTTGATAAGTTCATGCATACTTTGACTATGAACCTTGGAAAACTATTTTTTGGATTCATGTACCTAAGGGCTATGTACCTTGGGAGTATGATACATTGCATTTCCTATGACTCTTGAGATTATCTAGAGTCTTCATTCATGTACATTTGCTCTATATATAGGCTCTCATGTAATTCATTCAAGAACAACACAAGTAAGAAAACGATACAAAGACTACCCAAACTAAAAGTACCTTTCCCTCTTCATATTATTCACAAGTTAATCATCAATTTTATTGTTTTCATCTCATCTTTCTCTACACAAAACAACCCACCACTCAACAAGTTAAGTCCATCATCAAATCTCAATTCCAACAGGTGGTATCAGAGCAAGGTTGTAAAGACAAGATTAGTTCGAAATGGCGAGTTCAAGTAATGGCACAACGGTGCCAATCCTTGATGGTGATAATTATGATTTTTGGTATGTGAAGATGAGAACAATCTTTATTTCTCATGATCTATGAGAATATGTAGAAAATGGATATGAAGACTCGGGTGATACTACGAACCTCACAAATGAACAAAAGCAACAATTGAACGAGAAAAGAAATAAGGATGCAAATGCACTAAGTCTCAGCCAACAAGGAGTGGCGAACTCAATTTTTGGAAGAATTATCAATGCTACAAAGGCGAAGGAGGCTTGGGACATTATTCAAAAGGAGTACAGAGGCAACGATAAAATGAGAACCATAAGATTACAATCTCTAAGAAGAGATTTTGAAAATTTGAAGATGAAAAAAGTTGAAAGTTTGAATGATTACTCTTCCAGAGTTGTTGATGTTGTGGAGCAAATGAAAACTCTTGGCAAAGATATTGGTGACCAAAAGATTGTTGAAAAAGTTCTCATTAGCTTGCTCGAAAAATACGATCCTTTGGTTGCTGTAATAGAAGAAACTAACAATCTTTCTACGTTGAATGTGGAAGAATTGTTGGGTAAGATAAAAGTATTTGAGCAAAGGTTGAATAGGCGAACCGAAAAGTCCATTGAAAGTGCCTTTCAATCTAAGCTCAATGTCCAATCTCCATTTCAAAGAAAATTCAACTCTAGTGGTGAATCCTCTAGAGGTGGCAGAAGTGGAAGAGAAAGAAATTTTAAAGGAAGAGGAAGGAATAGCTTCGATAGGAACGCAAACATGGAGTCCACTCAACAAAGGTGTGGAATTTGCAAAAAGAGTAGTCATGTTGATAAAGATTGTTGGTTCAAGGGAAACCATAATGTAATCTTTGCAAGAAGTTCGGGCATGTTAAAAAAGATTGCCTAGCCAAGACAAATCAAGCCAATTTTTCCTAGGAGCAAGGAAATGAAGCAATGTTCTTTGCTTGTCAAACGGCGACGGAACACAAAAATGATGTTTGGTTTATTGACAGTGGTTATAGTAACCATATGACATGAGGCAAAAATATTTTTGTGAAAATTGACTCTTCCACAAAGTCTCAAGTGAAGATGGCTAATGGTGCGATGGTCCAAGCAAGTGGAAAGGGTACTATTTCCTTAGAGACAAAGAAAGGGCGAAAGGTCATCCAAGATGTTTTGCTTGTCCCGGAGTTGGAGCAAATTTTGCTTAGTATTGGGCAACTTATTGAGCATGGGTACTTCATTCATTTTGGAGAAAGCTCGTGCAAGATTTATGACAAGACGGGAATAAATCAACTTGTTGCAAGCATCAAAATGGAGCATAATCGCATCTTTCCTATCTCATTTCTTTATTAAAAAAATATGGCTTTAAAGGTAGATATTGTTGATAACTCGTGGCTTTGGCATAGAAGGCTTGGGCACTTGAACTTTCAAAGTTTGAAGAATTTGCAACAAAAGAACATGGTATACGGGCTGCCATGTATCAAAGAAGTTCATGACATTTGTGAAGGTTGTGAGCTTGGAAAGCATCACGAGTGTCATTTTCAAAGGAGAAGGCGTGGAGAGCAAAAACACATTTGGAGCTTGTTCATACGGATGTGTGTGGACCAATGACAACTCCAACTCATGCTAGTAACAAGTATTTCATTATTTTTATTGATGATTTTAGCATAATGACTTGGGTTTATTTTATGAAGCAAAAGTCAGATTTGTTTATATTTTCAAGATGTTTCAAAGTTATGTTGAAAGGCAAAATGGCAATCTCATAAAATTTTTGAGAAGTGATAGAGGAGGTGAATATAACTCCAATGAATTTAACAAGTTTTGTGAAGATATTGGCTTGGACAGGCAATTGACCATGGGATACACTCCACAACAAAATGGAGTGCCCGAAAAAAAAATAGAAGCATTGAGGAGATTACAAAATCGATGCTTTATGAAAAGGGGTTACCCAAAAGTTTTTGGGGTGAAGCTGTGTATACAACGGTGTATTTGCTAAATAGATGTCCAACCAAGGCTTTGGAGAACAAGACTCCACTTAAAGCATGGAGCGGAAGAAGGCCATCGGTGAGTCACTTGAAGGTGTTTGGGCGCATCTGCTATACTCATGTCCCAAAAGAAACAAGGCGCAAACTTGATGAGGTTAGTGAGAAATGCATCTATGTGGGTTATAGCTCAAAATCAAAGGACTATAGACTCTACCATTTGATGAAGAAAAAAAGTGATTATTTCAAGAGATGTCATATTTGATGAGAAAAATTCTTATGATTGGAAAGAAAAGAAAGTCCAAATTCGGGCCTACACTTTTGATGAAGATTTGTAGAATCAAGAAAGACAAGTTGAAGATGAAGCTCAACAAAGTGTCCCTCCAAATTCAAGTCCTCAATCTAGTTCATCAAGCTCATGTTCCTCATCTCCAAGTTCAACACCAAGAAGAATGAGAAGCATAATGATATTTTTGAAAGTTGCAATTTTTGTGTTGTCGAGCCCGAAAGTTGAAGAAGCAATCAAGGAGGAAACATGGAAGGAAGCCATGGAAGAAGAAATACATGTGATCGAAAAAAACAAGACTTGGGAGTTGGTGGAGAGATCGAAAGACAAAGATGTTATTGGGGTGAAGTGGATTTTCAAGACGAAGCTTAATCCCGATGGCTCCATTCAAAAGAACAAAGCAAGGCTTGTTGCAAAAGGCTATTCTCTACAACCCATAATTGTTTTTCAAGAGACATTTGCACCGATAGCTCGATTGGATACAATTAGAGCACTCATTGCTTTGGCCACTCAAAAGGGTTGGTTTTTATATCAACTTGATGTAAAATCAGCTTTTTTGAATGGTAATTTAAATGAAGAAGTTTATGTCAAGCAACCACAAAGCTTTATGTCAAAAGAAGAAGAAGACAAAGTGTATAAATTTAAGAAAGCATTGTATGGGCTACAACAAGCACCCCGAGCCTGGTATAGTAAGATATATTCATATTTTATCAAGCAAGACTTCCAAAGGAGCAATAGTGAACCCACTTTGTATGTCAAGAGACAAGGTACTACTGGAATTCTTATTGCCTCCATCTATGTTGATGATTTGGTTTTCATCGGTAGTGATCATAAAATGATTGAAAGTTTTAAAGAAGAGATGATGAAGAAATATGAAATGTGTGATTTGGGACTCTTGCATTAGTTTTTGGGCATTGAAAATTTTCAAACAAAGATGGTGTTTTATTTACCAAAGGAAGTATGACAAAACTCTCTTTGAAAAATTTAGAATGGGAGATTGTAAATCAGTGGCTACACCTTTGATTGTTAATGACAAATTGAAGAAAGAAGATGGAAACTAGGAGGTGGATGCATCACTTTATAGAAGTTTGGTTGGAAGCTTGTTGTATTTAACCGCGAGAAGGTCGGACATCATGTATGCTACAAGCATGTTGTCTCGGTTCATGCACATGCCAAGTCAAACCCATTTTGGGGCTACAAAAACAGTGTTGAGATACATACAAGGTACTCTTGATTTTGGTATTTTGTATGAAAGAAAATTTAAGCAAAGTTATTTGGATTTTGTGATAGTGATTGGGCCGGATGTGTTGATGATATGAGAAGCACTTCAGGCTAAGCATTTTCTCTTGGTTCCGGTGTATTTGCATGGGCATCCAAGAAGCAACAAACGGTTGCACAATCATCAGCCGAGGCCGAGTATATTTCGGCATCATTAGCAACCTCTCAAGCAACATAGCTAAGGAGAATCTTGGAAGACATTTGTGAAAAGTAAGGAGAAGCTACTCCCATTTTATGTGACAACAAGTCCGCCATTGCAATGACAAAGAACTTGGTTTACCATAGCCGCACAAAACACATTGCAATCAAGCATCACTTCATTCGAGAAGCCATGGAAGAAGAAGAAATTCTACTCAAGTATTGCAAGACGGAAGAGCAAGTTGCGGACATTTTCACCAAAGCACTACCAAGAGCTAAGTTTGAGTATTTTTGAGAAATGTTGGGAGTAACACAAGGCATTAAGGGGGAGTGTTGAAATAATTAATGCCTTGTGTTGATAAGTTCATGCATGCTTTGACTATGAACTTTGGAAAACTATTTCTTGGATTCATGTACCTAGGGGCTATGTACCTTGGGAGTATGATACATTGCATTTCCTATGACTCTTGAGATTATCTAGAGTCTTCATTCATGTACACTTGTTCTATATATAGGCTCTCATGTAATTCATTTAAGAACAACACAAGTAAGAAAACAATACAAAGACTACCCAAACTAGAGGTAGCTTTCTCTCTTCATCTTATTCACAAGTTAATCATCATTTTCATCTCATCTCTCTCTACGCAAAACAACCCACCACTCAACAAGTTAAGTCCATCATCAAATCTCAATTCCAACAGTCCTCTATACCAGTTTATTGGTTGGAGCGGAATGGGAGAATTTTGAAGACCTGGTACATGAGGTTAAACGGTGCGGTTTTTGGGGATTAAGAGCTCTCTTTAATTCTTACTGAATCTTTCCAATGCTTCTGCGTTTTCACTTGGAGGATTTAGTAATAAACTCAAAACTGTTTTCTTCTGTGATTTTTTTTCCCTGGTTGGGTTGTTTTTGTATCATTTGGTGTGTTATAGGAAGTTTATTTTACCGAATCAAAGTAGACTAATATTATCCAATGCAAATTCATAAGATGCCTTTATACATTAATCACATTGGGTATTCGCCTTTATGCATTAGGACGCAATCAATTATGAAACTTAGATTTAAATCTTGGTGAAATAATTTGGTAACACCATCTATGTAGAATCAATACTTATAAATTGCACATGAACTTCAAACAGTCACGTATGCGTTTCTTCAAGTGATTAGGACAGAAAATGCTATCATGTTATCAATAATAATCTTTTCTTTTGTGCATTGCAGCATAACTCAATACTTCTATGTTATTTTAGACTTGAAGTGTACAATAATTTTTCTGTTAAGGGCAACTCATTGTAGAATATTGCCATAGTTCCATTGATGCTTTTGCATTTTATGATTGAAGTGGCAGGTTTGAAGAACTTTTCGGTTGATTCTTTGTTCTCTCTTGCAGCTTTGTAAATCTGGTCAGTCTTGACCATCACTAGTAGAAACCCTACCTAGGCTGCAATGACACCATCACCAAGCAGAAAGAAGTGTTTGAGCCCAAAGTACCTGGGAAGGTGGGGATGTACATCTGTGGAGTCACTGCTTATAACTATAGTCACCTTGGGCACGCTCGCGCTTATGTTGCATTTGATGTCCTTCTTTACAGGTGAATTCATCTATCTCACTCCTTTTTTGTTTAGCTTGATGGCTTGAGGAGCTGTTATGTTCTGTTTGATAGATATGCTTAAATAGTTGTTATGTTCTTATTCTAATAGGCAAATTTTGTCAGTTGAATCAGCAAGGTAAACTTTTGGATGTTAATCATGTTTTGGTGGTTGACGTTGAGCAGATACTTAAAACACTTGGACTGTGACGTGAATTATGTTCGCAACTTCACGGATGTTGATGACAAGGTAGCAATACGATGCATACTGTTTTAAAAGAGTGTTATTGTTCACGTGAGCAAATTAACGTACTTTTTGTGGAGTAGTTGGGAAAGCCATACTTCTGGAAGAGATGTGATTGTTTTTATTTCCTATATATGACCATATTTCACGATCTTTACTAGTGATTGTCTTGTTCACATTCCTCCTGAGATTCGTGCTTGACATAAAATTGTCCACTTTTTACTATTGAATCTAAATATTTTTACTCAGTGGATTTCCACCAGTGAAAAATGGAACACTTGCCATATGGAACTTCAACCCAATCTAATGTTGAATATTATGAACTAGCCAAAATTACAGGCACCTATCTGTTTGCTAAGCTTGGATGGATAGCATCGTTTCACACGTCTATTGGAAATTCATATTTGTACTAAATTTGCGGACACTTGTTGCTATTCATTTTTCGTACAGAATGCTAGTTCATAAACCACAATGGAAGATACGGTTAAATGGTATTTTCTGTTAAGTGTTAGTGGATTGCATCTTCAGGTCTACAGTATTTATTACTTATTGTGGCTAAATTGCTGGACGCTTGGTGCTATTCATTCTTGTTACAAAACCCTAGGTTATATACCTTGCTGAAGATGTAGATATAGATGGTGGAAATTAAACTTACAATATCATCCTTGTATCATTTGGAGAAAGCCTGGTCAGCACCGATGGATCTGTAAAACATGTCTAATGCATGGGACTTGGGCAGCCAATAAACATAGAATAATGTTATAGAAAAACATTGTGAGGCTATGATTTGAAGCTCACCTCAGTGTGAGGCTTATGGTTAACAAACTGAGGCGTACACCTCAGAGATGTTTCAAAAATTGATTAAATCCTACAGTGATTGAGTACGCCTCATGCCACTTGAAGGGCCACGCCTCAGTTCCTGGTTAAGATTTTTTAAACCTTGCGTACTTAAAATACCACGTGTCATGCTATAATTAGTTCAGCTCTAGGGAAAGGACGTCATCTTGTAGTTCACTTGCATATAAATTTTTTTTTTTTTTTTTGCTATTTCTCTTACCTTTTTTACTTTTATTCAGTGTTACATGAAAGGATTTTAAATTGCTGCTTCAACTTAATTATGTTTCTTTGCCAGATGCTTTTACGTGTCCTCTATTGTGATGGCTAGATGGATTTTTGCAGATTATTAATGTGGCAAAAGAAGGGAATGAACATCCATTAGCATTAAGTAGCCGTTTCAGCAAAGAATTTCTTGATGACATGGCTGACCTTCAGTGCCTTCCACCAAGTCATCAACTACATGTTTCTGATCACATAGACCAAATAAGGGATATGATAGCACAGGTTTGCTTTTGCCGTTAATGTTCATTCCATTTTTTTTAACAATTATATAAAAACAAGTACAAAATAGTTGTCCTATTAGAGATGAAGGGGCTGCATATATAATGCTAACCATCTTTTAGGCAATTACAATTTGATGGATTCTCATTTTGTTTATTATGAATAAATGTTGATACTGCTAGATGATTGCTCCGCGCTTTCCTATTTGATGTTCCACAAACGAGTCTGCTTTTTGTGGCTTTAATTATGATGATATCTGTGGGAGCTGATCCTCACAAAAAATTATGCATCCACTCTGTAGTAATGCAAAGCCATGTCGAAATTTATATTACTTTGATACTTTTCCTTCCTGTGTAATTTTCTAGTTCCTGAATGGGCCTCTTCAAACAGGCTGGGAGAGACTGATTCATGCTAGTATGGGTTATTTGGAGGAAAAGAAAAATGTGCATAAATCTATAAAGAATTTTTGGATAGATACAAAAATCACTTTATGATAATGAGGATGTGATTGGACAGGTTTAAGGAGATCCAGTTCTCTTTACATTAAACTCTTTATGTTGTTTAACTGGGATTGTACAGTTCTATCAAGTTTTACTTGATGTATACTTCTTGGGGGAGCCAGTGTTCTTTTATTGTGGTCTCCCTTTCTTTCTTTTCCACTCAATATAATCTCTTGTTTTTCTGATAAAGAATGGACCTCTTCTAATTCTTTGGGCTTATGTTCTACTTCTATTGGGACTCACTGATTGGGACATTGTAAAACAATATAAACTTGACCAAAATACGTATTCTGCATGATTGCAGAAGTGGTATAGAACTCCTGCCCCACTTGACTGAAAAAAGTGCGTTATCTATAATTTAAAATCAGTATCATGTGGCAGATTATTCGTAACGAGTGTGCCTACACTGTTGGAGGAGATGTATACTTCTCTGTTGATAAGTTCCGTGAATATGGCCAGTTGTTTGGAAGGAAACTGGATGATAACCGTGCCGGGGAAAGAGTTGTTGATTCCACAGAATGAAACCCTGCTGATTTTGCATTATAAAAGGTAATATCTTCCTGTCAAGTTTTGTACATCTGATCCTCTATGCCTAAGTTTCAAATTGAAATGGATTTCTGATCATTTCAGGCTGCAAAAGAAGGTGAGCCAAGGTGGGACAGTCCATGGGGACCCGGGAGACCTGGATGGCACATTGAGTGCAGTGCAATGAGTACCCATTAATTATCTTTCATTTTCCTTTGATATCCATGGTGGTGGGATGGATTTGATATTTCCTCATCACGAAAATGAGTATGCTCAGAGCTGTGCTGCTTGCCCAGAGACCAAGATCAGACATTGGATGCACAATGGTTTTGTCACTATTAACAATGAGAAAATGTCCAAGTCACTAGGAAAATTTTCACCATTCGTGAAGTAAGTATGGGAAACCTTTATCTTGGTGTTGGCTTCTTAGAGAACCATACGATTTCCACTTAGTTTTTACTTGTGAAGAGTCTTTAACCTGTCAACTTCTTTGTAGATTACCAAACAGTACCATCCATTGGCTCTGAGGTATTTCTTAATGAGCATACACTATCGGTCTCCCATCAATTACTCTCTATCACAGCTCGAAACTGCGCGCTTCAGATTCCATTTCCTACATTTATCAGGTAATGATAAAATTTGTCAGTTTCTCACAACTCTATTTTCATAATGCTGCAATTTGCTCAGCCATAACCTGAATGAGATTTTAACACTTTTGTTACCTTAATGCCGTGGATCAAATAGCAGGGTTTGATCCTCAATGAGTATGTGTGTTTGGCATCATATTTGGCTAATGTATGACTGATTTGTGAAACTTCCTGTTTTCTTGTTTTCCTTTGGACCAATTCTTGTTCCTAGTTGTCTAGTCCAAGTCCAAACAACTTTGGATGATCTGATCTTTCAAGTCCACATTAGTGCCATCACTGAGCTATCATGATTTGGGCTAGGTTTGAAATTAAAATTACTACAAATTTTATGTTTTATAATTAGGATTATATAACTTTTGGCCCCAACATTATGATGACCAGGTGAGCTTTTAGAATCTGAACTGGTCCAACGTTTACTTTTGACTTAATTTCAATTAACGATGAATAGTAGTTTCGGCTTCAAATGTTAAATAAAACGATTTTAATGGTTGTTGATTCATCTGAATGATTTTTTCAATTTGGATTCAAGATAAATAAGGCAAAGAGCCGCTAAAGCATAGAGATAGTCTATTTTTCTTTCTTCTTCTGTCTTTATTTATTTATTTATTTTGAAAGAGAGCTGGGGATTTTAGGATCCCCGAACCTTATATTAATAAAAAAAAGTTGATGATAAAGTTTACAATCGCTCATATGTTCACTCATTTCATCATCTACAAAACAATAAACTTGCTTCAAAGCTTCAATAAAGAACCTAATTAGTTCTAGCTTCACCGTCTCCAGGTTAGGGAATAACCTTGCAAAGTGTTCTACTACTAAAGTGGTTGCATGATAGACCTGCCATAACTTTTCTTCCTCGTGATTACCAATCAATCATTTAACCACTCTTATGACTTGATTTACACCTAATGTGGGTCCCAGGATGTATGAGAAGTCGTCGTAAAGAATCGAAACACAATGAATCATGATATAGAAACCACTGAATGCTAGCACTAATCTAGCATCCCTACAAGTTTCAAATAAGCATTTGCATTCTACCTGTATTATCATCATCAGTTACCTGAATTTAGGATTTGTCTTCTTGCTTCGATAAGACATTCGAGGAAGATATTCTGTGGGAGGCTATATTGTGGTAACCTCATGTTCTTCAATAGTGTTTGGCCCCACCTTTGCTGTTTTCGCTTCAAGTATGTTTTTAACTTCGGTAACCAATGCATCCCTGCCTATTCTTGCAATTTATGAATTCAAAACATTGATGACTTGGGGTGTTAGCCAATCCATGGGCACTGTTGGATCTTGCCCCTGTCGTCCATCAGTTATCTCTTGTCCTACTTCAGGATATGTAGAAGTTGGTTTTGAGGTTGTATCAACCTTTTCACTGCATCTTTCCTTACTTTCTTTTATTGCGTCTTGGCCCCTGTTCTCGGTTATCTTTGGGATAGCTACCCCTGGTTCCACGCCTACCAACTGATTTGTGATGGGAGAAGCAGAGCGTATCTTATCAGTGTTGAGCAATTCATGCTCACCATTTTGACACTCCGACTATTGTTGTTGACACCCCAATGTAGGTTGAAAATATTGTGCCCCAGACTGTGTCCCAGAGACCGTAAGGATCAACTCATCATTGACCTGGGGGGCTCGAGGTCCCTCTCTCTATAATATCTTAATTTGGCTGGTTTTAATACTTGTATTCACATCTTCAAACTCAGGACTTGTCGTCCCCAGGCTGCCTAGATCATCATGATTAGTTGGGTCTCCTTGCTTCACTTTTTCAATCTCACTAGTTGTATATCCCACCTCTTGAAGGCATTCCTCTATTGTTTCTTGTACGAATATGTCACTGGTGGTAGCCTTTTCTTTACTAGCCGAAAAATTCTTTGTTTGATTACTCTCAACTTCAACATTATCCTCCGTAAACATCCCAAACTTGTTCGACGACAGTAAATTCACTGGCTCTTTGGCCACTGTTTTCTCTGCATCCACTCCCTCCTTGATTTCCTCCCCCATATTATTTTTTGCAGCACTCGTGCCAACCTCTAATTTTGAAAATTTATTTTTATGAGCCACTGGAACATATTGCTGTTTGACAACTTTAGCTTCCACCTTTTGTTTTTCATTCTTCTCTTCATTTACCACATGGGATCCTTTCACATTGCCTTTGAGAGGTAACTTTTTCCTGCAAAATTCCTCCATATGCCCTAGCATAGAACAATAATCACAATATTTGAACCCCGGGTATTCAATTCTTCTTTTTCTACTTCTTCTTTACTATATTTTTTTTACTTGGTTTTTTCGTACAACAGATTGTCATGTTCTTCTCTACCTTTGCACATTTTCTTCATGTCTACATTTTTTCTTCATATTTTCTGCTTGCAACAAAGATGAAGACACTCTAGGAAGACATTTTATTATAATATTGTTTATATTTATATGACTTACTAAAGAAATAGTATGACTTTTGACGTATCCCCGAGTTTTTGAAAAGTTGTCGAGTCGGTGTGTCGTGTCTATGTCCAACACGATGCGCGTGTTCATCACTGTGTCTGTGTCTGTGTCCATGCATCCTTTGTAAGGGAGCGATGGTGGTGATTGGATTGGGGAGGGTTGTTTTAGTGAGGGCGGAGGGGAGGGGTGGCGGTGCTTGATGGTGGTTCAGAGGTAGGGGAAGAAGAAGTAGGTTTCAGAAGAATGGATTGATATTTTTTAATTAACTAGTTCATTCCTCGATATGTAGTTTTGCACCCTTAAAATTATCTCGAGATGCAAGTTGGTTGAAATGTTAGTCTTTTAGCATTTTAAAACTCTTTGAAATTTGATCGCTATTTTTTTCTTAGATGTGAAATAATGATACATGGCGAGGCAAATGAGGAGGTATATTAATTCTTTATATTGTTAGGGGTTATTTAAAATTTCGCATTATTGTAGGGGAGGGGTAGTGAGGTCTTTTCAAACTTGAAATTGAAACTACTGTCATTCATTAATTGAAATTGGAGTCTAAAGTAAGCGTGTGACAATTGGGGTCTAAAAGCTATCATGATCGTTATACTGGGGAGCAAAATAACTCTTACACTGTTTGCACTTGGAAAAATTCACTGTTCCACATTTTCCAATATGATAATTGTCAAGTGGGATCTTGTTCAATTGGATTGGTGTCCATTCTCTTGCAACTTTTATGTTGGTTCTTGTGGTAACTGTGAGAGCCCATGACTTCATAATTGCCTCATTATTCATGGTCGTATTCTAATACATAAACTACCTATATGCAGTTGTGGATCCAGGATTTTAGTCATGGTGAAATGACAAATAATTATTAGTTGATATTACTAGTTATCAAGGTAGAAGCAAAAAAAAAAAATTTCCTACTTGAACTAGTAACTAATAAAAAAATATAACTATCAAAAGTACATTGCATATACCAAATTGAATCCAGTGTTGTATAAATTTAAGCCAAAATAAGGTCACAATATCGATATCCTTAGCAAGTATATAAATAGAATTTATAACTAAAATCATAAAATAATTAGAATAAATATCTAGTTGAAGCTTTAAAAAATCTGAAAAAATTGAGAACATAATAAGATCCTAATATAATTTCATAGAAAAAATGATTTATATGAGCCTCAAATTTTGTATTAGTTGGCTAATTGAATTATATAATTATTATTTTAGATATTAATTTCAAATATTTTTTGGAGATTTTATACCATTGTGAACAAATAGTCAATTGTTTTTAATGTTTGCAATTACATATAGCATTGAAAACAAAAAACAAATAGGGGCATGTCACATTGATAGAAATAGTAATTTTGAATAGCCATAAAAAACCATACGCTCCAAGATGACCGAAAAAAAGTTTTTATACTAAACAAATATATTTAATGTTTGCAATTACTAATAAAATTGTATCGAAAATAAAAAATAAAAAAATTAAGCGAGTAATGATGGAGAATAGTAATTATCAATAGACATAAATAATAATTGTCAATAGTCATAAAGAAGTCTTATAAATAGTAATTGTTAATAACCATAAGTCTTGTCCCCCTTGCCCCTTAGTAGATTCGCCCGTGCCTGTGTGTGGACATTGCTTATTTTTAAACTTCTGTTTCAGCAACAAATTTATTTGTTTATGTTTTCTTTTCGAGTTAAAGAAAAATTATTCAAATAAGAAGCTAGAAAATATGAGTAAGGCTACAGAGTGAAGGGGAGAGGGCGAGGGAGGACCCTCCACCGCCCATCCTTTTTGAAATGCGCATCTCGAGGTTTAGTTCAAAAACCCAAACAATTGTGTGTGGTAAACACGAGGTTTAGTTCAAAAAGAACAATTCTGCATGTCGAGGAAGTGGGCGAGGGAGGGTGGCGAGCACATGGTGAGCTGACGTGGTTAAAAAAAAAAAAAAAGCGGGGGAAATCCAAAATTTGGGGGAGAAGGAGGGAATGGGGAGCTTTCTCCCCATTTTCAATTGACAGATAAAGCTCTCCACCCCATTCATCTCTTCTCTCTACTTCGCTCGAAACTCTTTCGACAATCTCACTTCCGACCCACCCAACACCATCATCACTCGTCTCATTTCTTCCATCTCTTCCGACCCCAACACCATCTCTTCCATCATAAGACTCTGACCGATCCTTCGAAGCTCGATTCACTGACTCTGCTCTTGGGTTTTCTCTAAATATTCGGTTCCATCATTCCAAGAGCTTCAGATTGAGCTCAAAATGTCATTTTTTGACCCCAAAACACCCTACTTTGAAGCATTTGAAACCCATGGCGAAGTCGAAACCAGGAGTGAAGAAGGACTTGAAGTTCTACACCATCCACAAAACCAGCAAGACAGTGAAAGGTTACATTTATTTTGAGTTTCTTAATTTTGCATGTTGTTTGTTTGATGAAATGACAGAGTGATGAGTTTTTTTGAATAATTTGTGAAATTTGGTGGTTTTGAAGTTAGTATGAAGATTTCAAGTTGCTTAGGATGGACTTAGACTGAAGATTTCAAGTTGCTTATACTTATTGTCCCCATTCTCGGGGAAACTCATACTTTATCTCAACAGACATCAAACTGAAGAATGGAAAGGATGGATGCAGGTGTGAGTTAACATTGTGCTGAATCTCATTCATGAAGGTTCTTTACTGAATAATAATAATGATAATACATAAGTGTTAATTTCTAGAGAAAAATTATGTTGGTATCATAATATACTCTTGAATCTCACTATGATTAGGTAGGAACTCATGCCCTGTGAGTAAATGAGCATAGAAGCAAATGATACAGTTCTGTGTCTATCAGCTTCTTGTGGTCATGTCTGAACTTAAGGATTTTCAAGAATCCAAATATTTTAAAAAGCTTTTGTAGGAGGGTTGTGCCTGCTCGCTTGGCTTGCATTATGCAGTGTGAATGGTGTCTTACTTCTTCTGTCTTCTTTTCTCTAGGTGTTGTTTTTAATGTACCACTACTTTGCTGCAACAGAAATTTATAATGCCATCCGAGTCTTTATTGCTGCATATGTATGGATGACCGGGTTTGGCAATTTCTCATATTATTACATCAGGAAAGATTTCAGTCTTGCAAGATTTGCTCAGGTAGTTTGTCTTTAAGCATTATGATTGATTTTTTTGTATAATCATCATTCCTGACATCAAACTTTTCTATTTGTTGAGAGGAACAGATGATGTGGCGGTTTAATTTCTTAGTAGCATTCTGCTGCATTGTCCTTAACAACACCACCCCAATCAACTCTTCAGCTTGAGCTTGAGGTCCAGCAGTGGCACCTCTCGTTTTGTGACCTTGTCAAAGCGCAGAGAGACTACATCCACTCCCTGACGGGATGGCTCCGCCTCAGTCTGTTCGAATTCAACAGTGAACAACTAACTAAAGCAAGACAGAACTCTACAATATATTCTCTGTGTGAGGAGGGGCAACAAGCATTTGATAGAATTCCAGATAAAGTAACGTCAGAAGGGATTAAGAGCTTATTAACTGTAATCCATGCCATTGTAGTTTAACAAGCAGAAGAGCAAAATAAGAAATCAGAGGCTGCATTTAAAGAGCTAGAAAAGAAGACTGTTGAGCTTCGATCATTGGAGTGTAAATATGGGCCTTATGGGATGCTTGATACTCCAGGATCTAGGAAGCTCCGGAACCCTGTTGCAGAAAAACGAGCAAAGGTTGATATCTTTAAAGCCAAAGCGGAAGAGGAGAAGACCAGGCATCAGAAGATGATGAATGTAACTAGGTCTATGACATTAAACAACTTGCGAATGGGGTTGCCGAACACATTGCAGGCGATGACGGGTTTCTCAAATGTGTGCATTCATGCATTCGAGTCTGTGCACAACCAACCCAAGAACGCTAATCAAGGCCAGGAAGTGAAGAGGCTTCAACTTGAGAGAGGAGCCTAAGTAAACATTCATGTGATGTGGGGTTTTGTGTATAGATGTGAATCCTAGTTCGGTATAGTAGGGGTTCTGCAACCCATAAACTTCAGGTGGCTAAAGAATGCAAGCACGTCTATGGTCCCCAGACCAGATGCGGAGTAATGGAGATTATATCATGGGCAAGGAAACTTCAAGTTAATTGCATTTGCAGTTGGCTTTAAGTATGTTGTGTTTTTTTTTCCTTTCATCTTTAGGTGAATTGGTCGTACAGTTGTGAAAGGTTTAATGAAGTTTTGACTTTCTAAGGGTTGATGAATTTCTTTTACTTACGAGTTCTCATGTGAAGTTAATAACCAGCACATCTGCAACTGCATTTATTTCCCTGTATCAGCGAGGAACTAGGAACTTGCTAATCCTCTACACTTCTTTTCATGTATCAGTGAGGAACCGGGAACTTGCTAATTCTCTGCATTTCTTTCCATGTATCAGTAAGGAACTAGAAACTTTAAATTCATCGTAGAACCACATCGAATCAGTCTGAACGACACACATTTCTACAACATGCACAAGGCAACAAAGCATTCCTTTTTATGTGTGCGAAACTTCCATTTTGGAAAGCTAAATTTACCTCTCAATATCAGTTTTTTTCAACTACAAACCTTAAAATCAATTTTTATCACATCTAACAAACCGATTTTTACATACTGCAATGCTCTTTCAACTGCATTTCTGACAAATATGTATTGGATAGGGGAGATTTGTAGTTGAGAAGTGTTGTTCAAACTAAGATTACATCATTGACTCAATAGGGATACCAAATCATGCCCGGACCTACATCATTGTTACCACTTAGCATCCTAAGTAAGTATTTACAGAATTTTCTTAAAACACATCCATTTTCACACACTTGGGACCTACTTTTTTTTCTTCACTATGCATATAAAAGAAGTGGATGAAAACGATATAAAAAACTTTGTTATCATTTGCTTTGAATCTGGTACCAGTTCTGAACTCTAGAATTCACTGCAAAAATTACAAAAGCTTTCTAGTAACATCCTCTTGAGATTTCATGATTTTTCTAGTAATCTGGTCACTTTCATGATTCTGAACTGAAGAACTGTAACTAAGATGAGAACCTAGAAATGTTAACCATATGCTAATTACAAAAGAAGATAAAAAAAACTACCTTATGTTGAGGGAATAAGGGGAGAAGTTAATTTTCCCTTCAGCCAGATCAACCATTTCTCAACTTTGACAGACATAAAAGTCTCTCTTGCATTCGGTTTGTCGAATAAATCCACAGCAGGATAGTAAAGGTTGTCATTGATCCCTTGCAATTCATCCAATGCATTGATACAACTGGGTATCGAAAACTGCTCACTTCTTTGTCTTACAGCAGCGGTCCTCAACTTTGAGGCGGATGCAATGTCCAAAATAGCTCTTGCAATTACCTCTTCAGTTTCAGCTTGATTTCTCTTCTTTTGAGTTGATCTCTACGGTGTCAGTGACAAGTTTCCATCTTCCCCGCTCGATGAAATCTCCTTTTCTGCAAACATTGTCGGAGCTCCAGAATCAATTGACATACCAACAGTACCTTCTATAGAAAAAGGAAAACCTTCATCCAACTCAACCTCAGACTCAGAGAATATGATGCAGAGTTGTTGTTAAAGAGGGCGGCCATTACTTCTAATTGCTTCAACATCTGGATGTTCCTGAAAATACAAAATGAAAGGACATTAAACAAAAGCAAACCAGGAGCATTTCCAAGAGTCATGATGCCAAGCCGTAAGTTCTGCTTAATGTCTACAGCACACATTCAAAACTCGAATCAATATAACTTGAAAGTTAACACTATGGCATTACCACATTGGACAACGAATGTTATAGGTGTCGCTCCACAACAATAAACATTGATGATAGCATAGAGAAAACCAAACAAACAAACAAACAAAAAAACAAAATTCTTTTTGAAAGTAATGTCCTTAGGATCCATGCTCTGCACTCACGGATATAATGATCAAAAGATGTTCACTTGAAAGCCATACAACATTTAGGGATCGGATTCATGCTGCTTTCTCTGTGGGAGGTAGAGTCAAGCATACACATTTGTTATATTAGCTAGACTTTGCTAATACGTGTGATGCATTTTCCTAAGGTGGATGGACCTCCACATCTTGGGATTTTAACTTTAAGAGAACAATGCTTCCATGGTGAGACCAATGAATTCTTACATTTCTGTAGCGGGATGAAGTCGTGCTTGTTAAAAAGATTATTCAATGAGCTCTACAATAATGGAATCAACATCATGAATCTGAAATATATGCATTGTATACCAAGCGCACCATAAACCATGAGAGTAAAAAGAGTGTGCATCGGGCAGATGTAGTACAACATGTAATTGTTGTTAAGGACAATGCAGCAGAATGCTACTAAGAAATTAAACCGCCACATCATCTGTTCCTCTCAACAAATAGAAAAGTTTGATGTCAGGAATGATGATTATACGAAAAATCAGTCATAATGCTTAAAGACAAACTACCTGAGCAAATCTTGCAAGACTGAAATCTTTCGTGATGTAATAATATGAGAAATTGCCAAACCCGGTCATCCATACATATGCAGCAATAAAGACTCGGATGGCATTATAAATTTCTGTTGCAGCAAAGTAGTGGTACATTAAAAACAACACCTGGAGAAAAGAAGACAGAAGAAGTAAGACACCATTCACAATGCATAATGCAAGCCAAGCGAGCAAGCACAACCCTCCTGCAAAAGCTTTTTAAAATATTTGGATTCTTGCAAATCCTTAAGTTCAGACATGACCACAGGAAGCTGATAGACACAGAACTGTATCATTTGCTTCTATGCTCATTTACTCACAGGGCATGAGTTCCTACCTAATAGTGAGATCCAAGAGTATATTATGATACCAACATAATTTTTCTCTAGAAATTAACACTTCTGTATTATCATTATTATTATTATTCAGTAAAGAACCTTCATGAACGAGATTCAGCACAATGTTAACTCACACCTGCATCCATCCTTTCCATTCTTCAGTTTGATGTCTGTTGAGATAAAGTATGGGTTTCCCCGAGAATGGGGACAATAAATATAAGCAACTTGAAATCTTCAGACTAAGTCCATCCTAAGCAACTTGAAATCTTCATACTAACTTCAAAACCACCAAATTT
The DNA here is from genome assembly GCA_003290165.1 of Berberis thunbergii. NCBI lineage: Eukaryota > Viridiplantae > Streptophyta > Magnoliopsida > Ranunculales > Berberidaceae > Berberis > Berberis thunbergii. Next base: position 25,410 of record QNQO01001158.1, read on the forward strand.
CACAAATTATTCAAAAAAACTCATCACTCTGTCATTTCATCAAACAAACAACATGTAAAATTAAGAAACTCAAAAAAAGCTCAAAATAAACGTTACCTTTCACGGTCTTGCTGGTTTCGTGGATGGTGTGGAACTCCAAGTCCTTCTTCACTCCTGGTTTCGCCTTCGCCATGGGTTTCAGATGCTTCAATTTAGGGTGTTTTGGGGTCAAAAAAATGAGATTTTGAGCTCAATCTGAAGCTCTTGGAATGGTGGAACCGAATATTTAGAGAAAACCCAAGAGCAGAGTCAGTGAATCGAGCTTCGAAGGATCGATCAGAGTCTTATGATGGAAGAGATGGTGTTGGGGTCGGAAGAGATGGAAGAGATGAGACGAGTGATGATGGTGTTGGGGTCGGAAGTGAGATTGTCGAAAGAGTTTCAAGCGAAGAAGAGAGTAGAGAGAAGGCTCCCCATTCCCTCCTTTCCCCCAAATTTTGGATTTCCCCCATTTTTTTTTAACCACGTCGGCTCTGCACGTGCTCACCACCCTCCCTTGCCCATTTCCTCGCCCACTTCCTCGACATGTAGAATTGCTCGTTCAAAAATAAACTATCAGTTGAAGGGTTTCAGCCAGCCTGACGATCTAACTCAGTGATGGTGGTAAACACGAGGTTTAGTTCAAAATTTGGTGCTATGACACTGAGGATTTGAAGCAGAGAAAGAACGAGGATGGGGCTTCTCCTCTGATCCAGCAGCAACTGGGTGGTGCAGAAGATTGTACTGGTGATGATGAAGCCATGAGAAGGTCGAGTCCAACGAGTTATGATATTGATGATTTGTTTAGGGAGGAAATGGAGACTCAAAACAAGGTCATTTTGAATTCTTGGATGTGGGATTTGCATTAAGAAAAAAATAAATCTTATGGTTGCCTTTCCCGTGTACAATAACTAACTGCATAGTATGAGCATCTTGGCGCCATCCTTATGCTTGATCAACACATTAGTGTTGTCCCCATCGATCACTTTAGAGTTTGGGTTTTATGAAGTACAAGAGAGGAAGCTTACAGGTGGGTTGTGATCATTTTGAGTGAGGGAATTTGGAGAGGGTTTACAATCTCTCATGTTTCCACAGCTGAAGCAACAATTGTGGTTATGAGATTTCAAGGTGCATGTAACCCTCAATATCATAAAAGGCAAGTTTTCAACAGTTTTGGGCTCTCATTTAGAGGGTGTTTGTCTTTGCTTCTGAATGGAGATAGAAGTCTTAATAAGAAGTGGATCACTTTGATTAGAGCGTTTGTTTTTAGTTCTGATTAGAGTAAGCAACAGGGAGGTGCTAATCACTTAGCACTGAGTGATGAGTAAAAATTATTTCAATAATAATCTTAACATAATTTTGTAATGACAATTGTTGCCCCATCTTTTTAAAAATAAGTAGGGATAAATTTTGACGGCGCACCATCATTATTTTCACCAAACATTGTGGTTCTACCTACTTTCACAAGGACTCGGTAAGAAATTTATATCATTTCTTTCATTCATCTTTGTTTTTTTTTTCTCTTAATTTGTAAGTTTTTTCTTTATCTCTTTAACTCTTCCGAGCAAACTGATAGTGAACAACAACAATTGTCTCCAGTATTTGGATCACGTGAACAAACCGATATGGTTAATTTACAAGATCGTATTGCAAACAAAATATTAGTAAGAAATTTGGTTTGATAATTTTTTTTAAATGTATTTGGTCATATTTCGATATTCTTGTAATGAAAGGTATTTTAACATTATCTAGGATTTGAATAATTATTGGATATGATTTTAAGCATAATATTTATGTTATAACTTTTTTCAGTTCAATGGGGCAAAATTGTCAAACAGTTTCCATTCAACACCTAAAAACAAACACCTTTTAATTTTACAGTTTCTAATCAACAACCCATTCAGAAGTAAAATAAACAGTTCATCCAGAACTTCTAACTCCAGTTATAAGTTGGCTTCTAAGCACTTGAAAAAACAAATGCCCTCTTAATGTAGGATTTAGTTAATTTAGTTAATTTAGTTTAATTGTTGGATTGGACTTAAGTAAGCCCATTAGAATAAGTAGAGATTAGTGCTCCAATGACATTTAGAATTAGATTACTTGATTTGTAAGCTAGGTTTAGTATAAATTGGGCCTATAGGCCATTGGTTGTAATTGATTTTTTATGAATGATGAAAAAACTCCAATAACGATTGTTTAGGTTTATTTAGTTTTATTTATATATTTGTTTTCAGATTTATTTTAATTTCTAGTTTAAATTACATTAGGCCAGTTGATCCTACATACCCTGACATAGATTATGCTAAGATGGTGTCCATCTGGGGTATAAACAAAGTGGAGTTAATAATGCTTAGAAAGGTTCCTCAAAGGGTAAATACAATGACTCAAATAACATTGATCAGCTCGACAAGGATCGGAAGAAGATATCTTCCATCATCACGGGGGTTGTGAATAGCAATGGAAAGAAGGTGGTTATGACTGAGCAGAAACAATCATTATGACCAGATTCTGGTTGTGGGAGTAAGTAACGGAAGTGACCTGATATGCTTATGCCCAAGGATATAAACAACCAGAGCCTTTCTAGGCTGCGAGGAAAGGGGTGAGGTGGTTTTTACTACTCATCTCCCTCGAGATTTGCGAAAGCGCACATCTCGCGGGGGAATGAGCGGTGACACACCCCCACCCCTCACCCCTTTCCTCGCCATTTAGAATTTCCGAAACAACCTTGAGCCTAGCATCAAAGGTAAAGAAGTGGATGTTTATGCTCAAGTACCAAAGGAAAGGCCCACATAGGGGAAATTAATAATACCAAGCTAATATCGATCCAAGATTGAGCTCAAGAAGATGAATGAATATGGGAAAGAGCATGGGAGCTAGCATGGTGACAGAAGCTTAAAATGATTTACATTCAGACTAATAAGAGCTGGAGTGATATGGTGGAGGAAGAAAGGACTTGGGCCTGCAATAGCAATTCTACTGTGTATGTGTTGTGTTCTAATGTCTTTCTTCAGAGCACTACTACGACGCCCGGCCCTGTGCCTGGTAGGGCCAGACACCGTTGATATTGCATTGGGATAGGTGTAACACCCATCTCCAGGCAATATCAACGGTGCCTAGCACCTACCAGGCACAACCAGACATAGGGCCAGGCATTCTAGAATTTTCTCTTCTTCAATCCCTCTCAAAAGGTTAGCTAAAATAAATAAAATAAAATATGTTATTAGTAGGTATGGAGTGGAGCCAAGATATCTTAGGTAGGCATCGTAGAAACTGAGATCTCTTTTTGGGATGAGGAGCTAAGTGCTCAAAATTGACTATGTCGTGTAAGTTTGTAACAGAAGGCACTTAATTCTCTTGAGAAGTTACCTTGTTCGACACCTTGGCATGTGTTCTTCATGTTGGACATTTGATGATCGGTTTGATAAGTATTTTGTATGGGAATTATATATCTCACTGTGTCTTGCACTTTGTACTTATGTTTGACACGGTCAGGTCAAATCCCTGTGACGAGTCTGTATTGACCCAAATAGAGCGTCTAGTTAACTTTTTGCAATGGGTTGATTTGGTACTTATGTTTGACACGTACCTCTCTTTATCTCTCTTACACAATCACTTTCTCTCTAACACTACTCTCTTGCTCTCTCTCACGCACAATGGGTTGATTTGGTTTATTTTCTTCTCCCTTTCATCGCTAGGGCACAATGGATTGATTGGGTTTGTTTTTATTCTCTCTAACTATTCTTCAATCTCTTGCTATTTAATCTTCTTTCCACCCCTAATTAATCTATAAATTTAGGGTTTTCTCTTCGAATTATTTTGGTTGAAAATCTACTCTACATTGTCTCACGGTTCTATCTCTAACACAACTCTCCACTGTTGTTGTAATTTTGTTAGTGAGTTGAATTTCTAGGGTTAGGGTTAGGGTTATGTTTATGTTATTATTTTGGTTACTGGGTGTTGAATTTCTATTAGTAATGTAGTTGTGAGTTGAATTTCTAGGGTTATGTTTATGTTATTATAAAAGTGCCACCATCACATTATTGTTGTAATGTTGAAAGAAAAATTTGATTTCTTTTGTTGCCTGGGTTTGGTGTTTTAGTAGTTTGAAAGATTGAGTATAGGATGTGATGGTGGTGATGTGTAAATTTGATTATATTATGTGGAGAGAAGATTGATTGGAATACAATGGAAAAAATTCTTCAATGGAAAGAATACACGTGATGGAAATCCCATTGATAGAAATAATACAATAGAAATAATTCTTCAATGGAAAGAATACACTTGATGGAAATCCGATTCAAGAAGAAAAAAAGGTATACAGGAATTTTTTTTTTACCATAGTTTATAATTTGTCCGCCATGAATGGAAACATGGTTATCATAGTTTAAAATCTTTTATAAATCTAAACTATAGTAACCATGGAAACACCTTCATGTATAGTCCTTTTTAGAGGGGTGGAACACTCGATGGATAATTTTTTTATTTTTTTGATATCAATGGAAAGACTACATGTGATAGAAAGAATACAATGGAAAGAATACACTTGATGGAATTGTTTTTACCATAGTTTATAATTTTTCCTCCATGAATGGAAACATGGTTACCATAGAAACACGTGATAGAAATCCCATTGATAGAAAGAATACAATGGAAAGAATTATTCAATGGAAAGAATACACTTGATGAAAATCCCATTCAAGAAGAAAAATGTATGATGGAATTTTTTTTTACCATAGTTTAGAATTTTTTCACCATGAATGGAAATATGGTTACCATAGTTTAAAATTTTTTATGAATCTAAACTATGGTAACCATGGAAACACCTTCATGTATAGTCCTTTTTAGAGGGGTGGAACACTTGATGGATCATTTATTTATTTATTTATTTATTGTCTTATATCAATGGAAAGAATTTTTTACCATAGTCGATGGAAATGGATCCAGAATTTTGGTGAATCTGAATACAAGAGTGTTTTATTGTGGGGCACTAGCACTAACAAAGGTTTTGCGAAACCTTGCCTTGGATTTCTCTCACAAAACCACTACCAAGTTCGATTTCCACAAAGAGAACTTTTAAACAGATCAACTGCATTATCCATCCATAATCATTTCTATCTGTACAGTGGAAATAAATTTAAATTTCTACATAATTTAATAGTTTATCAGCTTTTGAATTATTGGCCATGGCGAGCAACAACAAGAAGAACTGCTGAAGACTTGGCAAGAGATAGTGGGATAACATTAGGATCACCACCAACTCCAAATCCAAATTCAAATCGAGTAGAGAATAAGAACATGAAGAAGAAGTGTGTACAAGTTCATGTTCACTGAGGTCAAAAGTATCAGCAGTCTGGCCATACTTAGTGTTTTGATTGAGTAATTAGTTGAAGTTTGTTGGGGTGGTTGGTGTAGGGATGTGGCGCTTGCAGCTTGCATGCTTGCTTGGTGATAGCTTAATTTGCCTGCTTGGTACTGTTTGCTTGATAGCTTAATTTGCTTTAATTTCATGTTATTGTCATTGATCATGACTTCCTAATAGTTGGTTTTAGAAATGGCTGTGAATGGGAGGGTGTTGCTTGCAGGCAGCTTGTTTGCATGCTTGTTTGCTTGGTAATAGCTTAATTTGTTTGCTTGGAAATACAATCAGATTCTCATTTACCATGAATATATAATCAATACAATCAAATACAATCAGATTCTCATTTGCTTGCTTTGAATCAATACAATCAAATAATCAATACCATGAATATATTCAGATTCTCATTTTGGAACCGTAGGAACCGGACCGTTCCAAACGGTTCGAGTTAGGTTCGGTCCCAATGTTCAAAATAAGGAAATCCGGACCGGACAGGATTCGTTAAATTTAAACAGCCCGAGTTAGGTTCCTCAAAATTTGGAGCCGATCCAGACCATGCCCACCCCTAATGGAAAGAATACAATGTAAACATGTATGATGAAAATAATTCTTCAATGGAAAAAAGAATACACTTGATGGAAATCTCATTCAAGAAGAAAAAGGTATGATGGAAATTTTTTTCCATGTTTCAGAATTTATCCGCCATGAATGGAAACATGGTTACCATAGTTCAATTTTTTTATAAATCTAAACTATGGTGACCATGGATGGTTTAAATTTTTTTTATGAATCTAAACTATGGTGACCATGGAAACACCTTCATGTATAGTCCTTTTTAGAGGGGTGGAACACTTGATGGATCATTTTTTTTTATATCAATGGTAAAAAAAAATTTACCATAGTCGATAGTCGATGAAAAGAATACAATGCAAACATGTATGATGGAAAGAATTCTTCAATGGAAAAAAGAATACACTTGATGGAAATCCCATTCAAGAAGAAAATGTATGATGGAACTTTTTTTTACCATGGTTTAGAATTTATCCGCCATGAATGGAAACATGGTTACCATAGTTTAAAATTTTTTATAAATCTAAACTATGGTGATCATGGAAACACCTTCATATATAGTCCTTTTTAGAAGGGTGGAACACTTGATGGATCATAATTTTTTTACCATAGTCGATGGAAAGAATACAATGCAAATATGTATGATGGAAATAATTCTTCAATGGAAAAAAGAATACACTTGATGAAAATCCCATTCAAGAAGAAAATGTATGATGGAAATTTTTTTTTTACCATAGTTTAGAATTTATTCGCCATGAATGGAAACATGGTTACCATAGTTAAATTTTTTTTTTAAATCTAAACTATGGTAACCATGGATAGTTTAAATTTTTTTATGAATCTAAACTATGGTCACCTTGGAAACACCTTCATGTATAGTCCTTTTTAGAGAGGTTGAACACTTGATGGATCATTTTTTTTATATCAATGGAAAGAATACAATGGAATTTGTTTTTTTTTTTTTACTATTGTTGATGAAAGAATACAATGGTAAAAGGTATGATTGAAAGAATAATGTCAATTCCAGAAGAAAAATGTATGATGGAATTTTTTTTACCATAGTTGATGGAAAGAATACAATGTAAAAATGTATGATTGAAAGAGTAATGTCAATTCCAGAAGAAAATGTATGATGGAAAATTTTCCACATATGGTTATTTGTTCCACCTTTTTATAGTCTCCACTTTTGGTTAAATTGATGGTTGGATTGCTTATTGAATTGATGGTTGGTCCAAAAACATAGCTCAATTGTAAAGCTTTGGTTGCGATCTAAAACATTTATTTTTTCTTTTCAGGGATCGCTAAACTTAAGTTGTGCCTGACCGTAATTATGGACCACTTAGTTAAAAAAACACCCTACTCTGAAATGATGATTTTCGGATAGGTACTATAGTAGGTTGATACTACTACATCTTACTTCGAATTGGTTGTCTCATATGTATGACATCTTTTTTGTTTGCAAGTGGATTCAGCCGTACAAGGAACTATAAGAAAAATGCATAGTTTTTCCACCATAATTGGACAATTTTTTCCTTAAGATTACACATTTACTTGTATGTTTGCCATATATCAAATTTCTAGAAGAACAAGGCGTCACGGTTACAGTTCATGATGAGCAAGTTATTCAAACTTGCTGAGGACAGTAAGAAATTTTGTTAATTTCTCTTTTCACTTTTTTTTTAATAAACTAGTCAAGGATTTTTACATGTTATCCCTGTAGACAATAACGTTTCCAAGCGTGCGCTAGGCCAATGTTTGCGTCGAGAGAGAAAAAAAATCAACCTAAGTTAGACACTACCTTGACTGCTAATGTGAATACTACCAAAAATGGAAGAGCCAAACTCCAATGCTTTGGGGTATGTACATCTGTTTTTTTTCTAACAAAATTTATATTTGTGTATGTTTCTTTATGTGGGTATGTTTCTTTAACCTTACACCTTAGAAAAAAATATATATTTGTGTCTGTTTCTTTCTAGGGAAAAGGAAAAACAAAAGATATATCCAACAATCACGCAATACCATTAACAGGTATTCTCATAGGTGCTACCAAATCCCGTGTTCAAGAAGAGAATGATATTATAGATGCACCATCGATTTATAATGTTAGTGATCAAATGGCCATGGGCAAATGAAAAGCCACAATTGCCGAAAAGGGAAAAAGCAAATTTGTTGGGGTGTGTACAACATTCTTAATATTCAATGTGTGTGTTGAACTGTGTAATACATTATTTATATTCATTGTTTTGTAATAGGTAAAGACAACAAACATAGCGAACAACCGTGACTATGCGGTACCATCGAAAGGTGTTGTAATAGGGCCTACAAAATCTCTTATTGCTAAGGGAATTGATGAACTTGCATATATTTTGGTACGTTTGAGATCTATATATCTCCAAATGTATGTTTTTCAAAATTCTTATGCTTATTTGTTTAAGTTTTTATGCAATGGAAAGGAAAATGTCGATTCTATTTAAAAGGGTAAATGAAAAGTGGTATTTATCCAAGTATGTATAAGTGTTAACATTATTATTATTATTATTATTATTATTATTATTATTATTATTATTATTATTATTATTATTATTATTATTATTATTATATATTTATCCTGGATTCAAAGTATGCCATGTATGTGTTATTTAGGCCCCTTCTTATTTTCCCATTGTCTATGCACGTTTTCATTATTTAGATTATATGCATGCTTAATTCCTTTAGTGTGTAATCATTTACCATTTTAAATGTATTTTAGGATAACAACATTGTTCAGAATAATAATTCAAAACGTGCATCCACATAATGTTTGCGTCGAGAAAAAGAGGGAATTTTATGTAGGACGCCTTCTGTTCAAATACATTTTCCTTCTTTCACACCCAACCAATGATATGTCTTTTCCACCAAAGCAGTGGAAACAATCACGAACGACTGAGCTCAATATTATCCCTCCCCGATGCATGTATTATGAATTTTTACTATGTTAGATCAAAATGTGTTGCCACCATAGTAACCAAGGAGGTGTTCATTTTCTATGCCAGACGCATCTCCAAATGCACCAACAAACATGTATAATTCTTTTTCTATTTTCTCTTCTAATTTTACTTTATCAAGTTTTATAAATTTTAACTCATTAAATTCTTAAAATGTGTTTAGGCTAATTATAGATGATCGACTTCCTAATGATGATCCTTCCCGTCATAGTGGTTTTGGTTTTCGACATGAAATCGACCACAACCTCATCAAGAAGAAACACGTCATTTCTTAGGCAAAATGAATTTTTTGTGTCCTCATTGCTCAGTACTACATTGGAAAGATGAAAAATTGAAGGCATCTTCGTTAAGGAATCCTTTTTTTGGAACGTGTTGTTTGCAAGGAAGGTGGAGCTGCCAATGTTATCTATCCCTCCACCATTGCTTCAAGTGTTGTATGAGGGAGATGATGTTCAATCAAATAATTTTCGTAGACATGTTCGCGAGTATAATGCTTTGAATGCATTTACGAGTATTGGTACTAAATTTGAGCCAAGAGTACTTAATGGGAGGGGTCCCACAAGCTTTATTATTTATGGAGAATTACGACATCAAACGAGAGCATTAATTCCGCAACAAGGCCAAGATGCAGTTTATTCACAACTTCACATTTATGATCCTGATTCAGCATTACATACCCGTAATCGTCGGAATCCACGTTTGAGATTGGATGTGCTCAAAATCATTCAAGATGCTTTATTGCAGTATAATGTGTTTGTGGAAAAATACTGTTAAGCATATGAGATTCTGAATCAATCAAATTATGTTGACCAAAACATAGCTGTGTATGTACAATATAGTTGTCATAAATAGCAGCAATGTTACAATCTTCCTTCAGCAAATGAAATAACAAATATTTTGCCAGGAGATGTCCCTGAAGTAAACACAACCAGAGATATTGTCGTATATTTGCGAGGAAATCAAGAGTTGATGAAAATTAATGAGTGTCACCCAGCTTACTTACCGCTTCATTATGTGTTATTATTTCCGTATGGCGACTTAGGTTGGGAACCTAAATTAACTCGGTGGGATGTTACAACTAATAGGTGTTCAAACAAATGAATTACTCAAATGGAGTTTTACAGTTATCGACAAACTGAGTACTCAACAATTTTGAGAGCTGGCAAATTGTTCCAGGAGTTTTTAGTAGATGCTTGGGCTTCAACAGAGCAAAATCGATAAATGTATGTGAGGAACAATCAAACAAAGCTCAGGGCTGAGCTCTATGAAAGTCTTACGGACATTGAGCCCGATGGGTTAAGACCAGATCAAGTTAAAAAACGACTTATTTTGTCGTCATCCCATCTTGGTAGTCCAAGACACATGTTTGAGACATTTGAAGATTGAATGGCTATCACACGTTACAACAATCATCCAGATGTTTTCGTAACCATGACTGCAAATCCAAACTGGCTTGAAATTATGGATGCTCTGTTACCTCACCAAAAGCCTACGGATCGCCCAGATTTAGTAGCTCTAGTTTTTGAGCTAAAAAAAAAAGTCTAATGGATAAGATTATCAAAAGAGGCACATTCGGTGATGTTGTAGCTCATGTCTTTACCATTGAATTCCAAAAGTGTGGGTTACCTCATATGCACGCACTTATATTCCTTAATCATTTACCAAAAACTTGCACTACCACTCAAATTGATAAGATCGTGTGTGCAGAATTTCCTGACCCGGATAAAGATCCGATGTTATTTCAAACAGTTTTACATTTTATGGTGCATGGACTGTGTGGTGCTCAAAGTTCTGGAGCACCGTGTATGGAGAATGGGAGGTGCACAAAATGATATCCTCGCAAATTTTCAGAAATAACAACGGGCCAAGATGGATATCCTATTTATCGACGGCGCAATACTGACCGAGTATATAATGTGAAGGGGCAGCCAGTTGATAATAGAGATGTGGTGCCATATAATCCATATCTTTCAAGGATATTTGATTGTCATATTAATGTTGGAAGTGTGTGAGGGAATTAGATGTGTAAAATACATGCACAAGTACATTTATAAAGGTCATGATAGAACAACAATGGTACTAGGGGGAGTAGATGAATTCCAACAGTATCTTGATGCTCGATATATTGGTCCACCAAAAGCTGTTTAGCGAATATTTGGTCATCTTTTACATGAAGAAAATCCTACAGTGGTTCGATTGGCGCTTCATTTACGTGAAATGCATCATGTTGTGTTCAATCCTGTAGATCAAGCACAATCAATTTTACTTAGAGCTAGACAACAAATGTCTACTTTAACTGCATTTTTTGCATGTTTTGTTGTAGATCCTTTTGCACGTACATTTACCTACCAAGAATTCCCCCAACATTTTGTTTGGCAGAAGTAACAAAAGATGTGGACAAAAAGAAAAATGGGCTATGCAATTGGAAGAATGTACTTTGCTAGTCCTCATGAAGGTGAAAGGTTTTATTTGCGACTGCTTCTAACGGTTGTAAAAGGGCCACAATCATTTGAACATTTACGCACATATGACAATGTTTTACACGACACCTTTAAATTAGCTTGCACTGCACGAGGACTCCTAGAAGATGATGATGAATGGATTCAGTGCCTTGAAGATGCTTCAATCATGAAAACTAGGAATTAGTTGAGAAGATTGTTTTGTGTTATTCTAATGGAATGTCACCCACTTCACCCAGATTTTCTATGGACAATGTCCTTAGTGAATATATGTGATGATCTGGCGTACCAACTTCGAACAAGGTTCGGTATTTCAAATCCAACAGATGCTCAGACTCTGGATTATGGTTTGTATCTCATAAATCAATTTCTTCAAGAAGGAGGGAAGTATTTGACGAAGTTCCCACCTATGCCCTTACCAATTGAAAATTGGGACATGATAGTTGGTAACAAACTCATATGGGAACACCGACAACTTCAATTTGATGGTCAAGAAATCGATGCACAATCGTCTGTCGACCGTCTTAATGAGGCACAACGTTCTGCTTATACTCCAATAGTAACATCAGTTCTTGAAAGTAAAGAAATTCATTTCTTTTTGAATGGAGGTGCAAGAACAGGAAAAACCTTTTTATACAACGCCATTGCATCAAAATGTCGCAACCTTGGACACATTGTCATTACCATTGCATCATCTGGTATTGCGGCGTTACTATTAGTGGGAGGCAGAACATCACATTCAATGTTTCGTATTCCGCTGGATGTCATGGAAAATTCAGTGTGTGGGTTCACTAAATAGTCATTGCATGCTGAGTTATTCAGGGAGACAAAACTAATTATCTGGGATGAAGTTTCGATGCAACATAGATATTGTGTTGAAGTAGTTGATCATGCACTACAAGACGTTTACAACACCAATAAGTCATTTGGTGGTATTACTATTGTTCTTGAGGTGATTTTTGACAGATATTGCCAGTGATTTCCAAAGGCGTCCGCGAGCAAATTGTGGCTGCATTTGAGGCGTTCTCAGCTTTGGTTAAATATACAAGTTCTGACTTTGAGTTTGAATATGCGGTTGGACAATGGGGTAGGCAATGACAGTTTTACGAAGTTTTTTACTGAGGTAATATTTTTGTTTAAACAATTCTACATTTTACTACAATGCATTTTTTTAATTATTGATTATTTTTATTTTATATAGATTGGAAGCACCACACAAGATGTTATTCATTTTCCACCAACGGTGCACATGTGCAAAGATTTAAGTGAACTAATTTCTTTGGTTTATCCTCAACTAAATGTAGTAGGCACGACGTCTCCGAATTATTTGACAGAGCGAACAATTCTCTCAGTAAGAAATGACGATGTGTGTGACATTAATAAAGCTGCATTATCTGATTTTTCAGGAGAAATCATTGTTTATTTAGCTATAGATAAAATGATGGAACATATTGAAAATGATCATTCCATTACCAACCGTTATCCAACTGAGTATTTGAACTCACTTAATCCTTCCGGATTACCGCCATTTAAGTTAGAATTAAAAGTAGGTTGTCCAATTATGTTTCTGAGAAACATCGCACCTAAGGATGGACTTTGTAATGGAACACGTCTTATGGTTATGCGTTGTGCAACACATATAATTGTAAAATCTTAAATGGGGATAAGGATGGAAATTTAGTTTTCATTCATAAAATCTTTTTAACGCCATCATCTTCTGAGTTTCTCTTCAAAATGAAAAGGCGTCAATTTCCAGTGTGGTTGGCATGTGCAATGACAATAAACAAGTCGCAGGGTCAATCTGTGAAATACGTTGGAGTTGATCTACGAACACCGATATTGCATTATCTAGATGCACAACTTCTAATATAATAAGTGTCCTTTTGCCTCAAGATGGGTTGGATTCTACGACCAATATTGTTTATCCAGTAGTTTTGTTGTTAGATTTTTATAAAGGTATGCTTGACTAAATTTTCTAATGGTTTTTATATTTTGCTTTCATAAGATATGAATTTAATATTTACTATACATTTTTGTACAATTGGGATATCATTGTCGAGGAGTTCAAAAAAATCATTAAAAAACAAAATTATAATGGTGGGCGTCATTGGAAATTGGCAAATAAGGTAGTTACTTATAAGATGATTGGAAATAACTTATTTTTATTAATTTTTTTTTTGCTAATATTGCGTGTTATAAATTTGTAGATTTCTGTCATATTTATTCCTTGCTCAAAGTTGGTGCATATAGACGCAGAGTCATTTGATAATGTGATGCAGAAGATGCTCGAAGCAGTTGGTGATACACAGTTATGATGTACATATGTAGTTTAACCCATTTTTATATATTGTGGGTTCCTTTTGTTCTCATGTTTTTGAAAAGAGAACTGGTGGAAACCATGCTCTTGAAATGCGTATAGGTCTAAATAATATAGAAACAAATATATATACATATATATATATATATATATATGATAGAACTAGTGGAAACCTTTCTTTTGAAATGTGCTTTTTGGACACCCTACACTTTCGATAGATGATGTATAAGATAAATATATGATAAATATGCTAAGAAAGTTAGATGTACACAAAACCAACCTTTTTGAATGTTTTGGATTCTATACAAGGTTATATACTTTTGGTTATATACTTTGGGTTTGAACCCTGGTTTCATTTAACTATCTTTTTATTTGAAGTAACTTATGTAGTTGATTGAAATATGTTCGTTGGTCAAAATCAAGGGTGAGTTATAATGTCCACTATTCCTCGAATAACTCTTGAAATATCATGTATTATTCTTTTGCAGGATAAGATTATGGTACTCGGTGTTGAGAGGCACAATCATGATTGTGAAACGTCTTACTATCCTCGAGTACTATACAAGTAGATTCATATTGGTTTAATTACTTTAACACATTTAAATGCAACATGAGAGTTAGAAGAAACAAACAACCATCGTATTGCTTTGTTTGTTATTCTCATTGGATTTTCATTGGTTTATTTAGAGCTTTGATGTACTTAAATGTTTTATACTGCAATATTTTGATAATTAAATGATAATTTTGGTGTGTGGAGATATTATGTGGTGTTCATGGCATTGATTGCCATTATAAATTTTTATGACAGGTTCAGACAGGTTTTAATATTGAAAAATACAAGGGAAAACTCTGTCGAAATTTTGATTTTTAATTGTTCAAAAGTTATTTTGGCCTAATGGTATTGTAAGTCTCTTTAATTGTTCATGACATTGATTGTCATTATAGTCACTTATGTGAACTATAATTTCTAAAGACATGTTCAGGCAAATTACTTTATTCAAAAAATGACATTTTTTTTGATATAATGATATTGTGTGCATGTTTCTTCGACTGTTTAAAACCATGTTTTACTACAAAACATCTTTTAATACTGAAAACGGTGATTATATATTGCGCTGAGGCGGCAATTTTTTGTGAATGCCAAATTATGTGAGGTACAAATGCTTATGACAAGTTTAAATATTGAAAAAATGGAAGCTCTGTCAAAATTTTAAATATTTTTTAATTTTTGTAAAAATTTCATCTTGATATTCTTCTAAACCGAATGTGTCATTTTGTTTGCCATAATTAAATTATGTTTCTTCAACTGCTGCTTTACTAAACCGGGTCAATTTCAGCCAAAACTCACCTGGACAAACATGGAATATTTCTTAATATTGAATTTTTTCCTTTCTTATTTTTAGTTAAGCTGACATTTGGTGGAGATTAAATTCCTTAGCACATGGGTTGCGTTGATCAATTTTATTAACATTGTTTTACTGTTCAAGAGTATTAACTTTTTACAAAATTAATTCATCATACAAAATTAATTCATCATAACTGTTGTAATAGATAATTATGCAAGTATTTTTAGAAATTGAAATAAAACCCCAAATGTGAGTATTCGACATAGCCGTGAAGGTAGGATGTAATCTGCGATAGTGCCAATGACAGGGGTATTACACTAATCTATATTCTATATTACAATTCAGAGTGATGTTTTACTATTCATTGCTGACTGGGACAAAGTCAAATCGAAAGGATTAGAGATAAAAGATGGTTAGGATTGAAAGTTGAGAAATGAATTGAATTTGATGGTTGAGATTCATTTCCTATAATGGCATATTTGTAAATATAAAATATGTAGAAGGGCAAAAATAATGAAAAACTTTTGAAAAATGTTGGTGAAATGTACATGTGGTGGAGAGAGAAAATATTGTGTTTTTCTTATAGCAAAATAAAAATGATCATAACTATCTATATTATTGTCGAATTTTAATAAACTTAATATCATTGAAATGCATCTTTGAAGATCTTTTGAACAAAATCAATGATCAATATAAGGGCCAATGTATTAAAAATATATATTTCATAATTAAAAAAAAATATTATGTGTTACACGTCTTTAATATTTTTCAATATTTTTAAAAGAAATTAGTCGGGTCGATCATACCAGAAAAAATGAGTCGGACATCTTAATGCACATTTATACAAAAATCTTAAATTTCATGTTTTGGCGAATTCAAAGATTGGAGAAGAACTCATTCTCGGCGTTTAAAATTTTCGATTTAAATTTGACTTAACAAGCTTATACTTATAATCGGCTTACACTTCAATACTGATTGAAAGCAAAAATGAGGAAAATGACGGAAATGCTCAGTACAAAGTAATTAACAAGAATAAAATTATGTGGAGTACCAACGACACGGGACATACTCTAGATACTTATGCCTTACAATGTCGATTATAAGTTTCATTGTACATTTCTCAACTTTCATTTCTAATCATCTTTTATCTCTAATCGTTTTTATTTAAATTTGTCCTAGTCAGCAATAAATAATAAGACACCATTCTGAATTGTAATATAGTATATTTTTTCCACAAACATCAAATAATTAAGGGAAGAAACATGTTTTTGTTTAGAATACATAACATTGCAAACAATGTTCCGTCTTTGGAATTAGAAGGGTGAAAGAGTTCAACAAGGCTTTTGTCTTGAAGTGGATGTGGGGGTTTGGGGTGGAATCTAATGCCTTATGGAGGCAAGTGATTGCAGCCAAGTATGGAGCCTCTCCTCTTGAGTGGTTCTCCAATGTACCTTTCAATTTTTGGTGGTCCCTTTGGAAGGGCGTTATGATGCTCAAAGCTCATGTTTTCACTCCCATCTCTGTTTTAGGTTAATGATGGGGTCAAAGTCCAATTTTGGAATCCCAAATGTTTTTATTTTTTATTTTTGATTTGTAAGCAGGTAAGTTTCTGGAATTTAGAGTGCTAGATCAAGACAACAACTGGAATCTCCATTTGAGGAGGAACCTTAATGATTGAGAAATGGAAGAAATGATCACTTTGTTAGATGAAGAACAGGACAAAGGGCTAGGGAATGGCAAGGACTCCAAATACTCGGTTAAGGAGTGGTATGAGGCTTTGGCATCCCCTGGCCCGCTCTTCACTGTGGAGCAGATAATTGGTAGTCTTCATCAGTTAGCTTGGTGTAAACAAGATTCCTCCAAGATCTAGTTTTATCTTGTGGACAGTGTTGCATGCATGGTAGAGCTTTAAAAATTGAGAGGAATGTTGATCCCAAACATTTTGTTAATGTGGAAACCATGAAGAATCCGTTGACCACATCATGCTCAGTTGCTCTCTTACTTCCTCTCTCTGGGGCAGATCTATGGCTGAGTCCCGTGCATGTGTCCATCTCTTGTTCCATCTTCTTTTGTTTCCTGGTTTGATCTGCTGTTCAAGACCCAAATTAACTTCAAAACTTCACATTTCTTCTGTTGGTAGGTGGGCGTGGGAGAGACAGCCTCATACAATTGTGTTGGTAGTTTGGAGGAAAAGAAATCTTCAAGGATCGATGTATATAAATCCTCAAATCAATGTGGATAGATACCGAAATCAACCTCCTATGGTGGGGTCACACTGAACCTTTTCACCAACACGTTGATTCTCTGGATCCCTGGGATATGTTTAGAGCAGAAATTCTAAATGGCGAGGAAACCAGCGAGGGGGAGGGTGTGACCGCTCATTCCCTTGTGATGCACGCTTTCACTCTCAAAATGCGCAGCAGCGCAAGTCTCAAGAGAGATAAGTGGTGACACTCTCCCCCTCGCTGGTTTCCTCGCCCCTTTCCTTGACAGTTAGAAAGGTTCTGTTTAGAGATACCCCATTTTCTTCTTGATGTAATTTGGTGTTCTGGGAATTTTTTCTTCCAAGCCCCTTTTTGTTTCTGTGCAAGAAAATTTCTTGTTCCATTTGCTCTTAAAAAATAATTGAATGTTTATTAACACATTTCAACCATCCAAAATATTGGATAGTTTGTAAAAGTCGCAAGATATGTTTAGAGTTCAAAAATACATCAATTGATGCATATCTACCCTCATGCATTTTTACTGACATATACATTGCTATTTAATATTGTTAAGGAAAGACGTCTTTAGAGTTTAGCAGGGTTTTGTGATAAATCATGCGCTTGTATTTGAATTTTAATACTATTATTATGTTAATAAAAAAATTTACGTGTACATTTTTTCTTCTTCTTTTCATCGTTTTCTTATCAGCTTCTCCTAATGCAACTCTATTCACACTATTTTTTAGGTTTTTGGCTATTTACGCTCCATGTGAAAAGTTGTCATGTTTATTTGGACAGTTTTGTTGAAGTTACAGTTTAAGTTTGCCTGCAGTGGTTATCTTTTTATTCCATATCTTCAATGAATCCATTTTTTATTCATTCATATTTTTACACTTGATCAATATGTATCCATGGAAATTTGGAATTTTCGGAAACTTGAAACCAAATTTTAATTTCTTTAGCATCTTCTCTTGGAATGGGGTTGAATTCTCAGTGTGTCGTTTGCATCTAGGATTTTTTCACAATCTTATTCATTATATATCATATTTGCCATTTATTATTTCATACCCACTTAAAGTCCTTCTAGTTCATGGAAGTGTATCATTTTCTTCCAGAATTCCATTCATATGCAAATGCTTGATGACCCACCCACAAGGCTCTTAACCACATCCCTTACTTTCAGCTGCTCTGATTGACTGATGAAGTGAGTTCTTTATCATGGCCTCGTTGTTATTAGGGAGTAGACTGTCTCCTTATAAACCTCAGCGACAATTTCACCTTACTTGATATGAGATTATTCAAGTCAGCTCTATCCCAACATGACACTCTACAAGAAACATTAAGATTCATGAACAAATCTTTGGATTCGCTCGAGAAGGTATGCCCTTCTTCCAAGTCCGACTGAATTATTTTTATATCTAACAGTTTTGTTGTCTATCCCACTTGTACGACCAAGGAACTTTGTAATAGTGGATTTCGGATATTTGACATAGTATTTTACTTTTACAACAGTGTTAATGCACTTTTATCCAAATGTTGCTACTTTTCCTTGTGAAATTGTCTTTGTTGCCAGAAAAAGCAAAAGAAACCATCAATGTTTCACTCTCTTTCAGCATTAGAAAGAGAAGTAAAGAATGTTCTTGAAATTGTGGGACTGTTATCAGAAGCTTCTTACTCTGAGGTACTTTATCTTACAGCCATTTTATGTGTTAGTTTCTGTTTGAAATATGCTTTCCCTACTTAACATCTTAACTTGACAGGTTCTGCAGCAGCTGAAGGGTAAGGCATTGAAGAGGGCAGGTTGACAGAAGAGGATGTGACGCGGCTTATCGAGGAAAGAGTGCAGGCAAGACTAAACAAAGAGTGATCAGATTAGGCTTGACCCAAAAACGAAGGGTATTGCTCTCATGGACTTGGGTAAGGAAACAGTATGGAGACCTTTGTCTTCAGAGTTTGAGAAGGAGAAGGAATCCATATCAACATCTGGTGTACCAAACTCAGAAAAGGAAAAGGATACCATAGCCCCACCAGCTAGCACTCCAAACTTGGGAGAGGAAAAGGAAACTGCGTTGAAATCATCTTTTCCAGCTGAATAGGAAAACCCACCCTGTCGCACCAGCCAGGGGCGGACCCAGGATTTTAGTCGAGAGGGGCGAAATGAAAAATACTTATTAGTTGATAATAGTAGTTATCAATGGTAAAGCCAATTTTTTTTTTACCGAAGCTAGTAACTAATAAAAAAAATTCAACTATAAAAAACACAATGCATATATCAAATTGGATCCAAGTGTAGTCAATTTTAAGCCAAAATAAGGTCACTATTGATAACCTTAGCAAAAAGCAAAAAGCATAATAACTAGAATATATAACTAATATCACAAAAGAGTTTGTCTAGGCAGCCAGACTTTAAAACCATTTTTTGGCCAAGCTCGAGCATTTTTACACCTTTACCCATTTTCTTTAAAATACAATCACAAACATTATCTATAGAAGGGATAAAATGTAAAAAACTTAAAACCTGACCAAAAAGTGGCTATAAAGCCTGGTTGTCTATAATTGAGAATCACAAAATAATTAGGATAAGTTCTAGGTGAAGCTAAAAAAAATTTGAAATTTGCGAATCTAATATGATCATAATACAATTTCAAAGAAAAAATAGTTTATATGAGACTCAAATTTTATACGAGTTAGCTAATGGTATATATTTTCATTGAATTCCATCGTTATTATTTTTTATATTAATTTTAAATATTTTTTTGTTAGGGGTTTAATATCGCTTGTGAAAAACAATTCATTTATTTAATGTTAATAAATTTTTATTAAACTAAACATTTTTTAATGTTTGCAATTACTAATAAAATTGCATTGAAAATCAAATAAAAAATGCACTCGAAGAGTATCGAACTCAGGTCTTTTACAAAAAGTGATAAACCTCCAACCACTACACCAACAAAGACATGTTTGAATATTTTCATAAACAATTAATTTATTGTATGCTACATTATATAATCGATTTTTTAAGACTAAAATATATATACTAAAAATATTGTAAAAGTTGAGGGGGGCAGCTGCCCCCCTGGTCCCTTAGTAGGTCCGCCCATGGCACCAGCTGACATTGCGTCGACATAATAAGGTCTTACAAGTTTGTCATCTACCTAAGGGTTATGGCATGCTGTGGAATATATATATATATATAATATATATATATATATATATATATATATATATATATTTTTTTTTTTTTTTTTTTTCCTCTGACCTCTTTACTTACAATAGCAGAGACCAAAGCAGGTCTATGAGTTTAGGGCTTGGGTTTTGTTGATCTTGCTTTTGAGTTGATTAATGTTTTTTTTTTATTTGACTAATCTACAGAAAGAACTTTGGATAGTTTTCAGTTTTAACCCATACTGTTTGTAAGTCAGAATATGACAATTAACGTTGTCAAATGTATCTGTGAAAACATTGGCATTTCTTGGAACAAAACCTGGAGGGCTGTGATACATGTTTATTTATCGACAAATTGTATTCATCCCGCATTTGAGTTTTTTAAATTTATGGTGCAATACTATTCTTTTCCTCTCCCTTGTATGATTTCGATCTGTTCCTTTTAGCTCTAAATTTAGTTAGGTTGATAAATAGATTTGATCTGATTCTTTTTTGCATAGAGGCAAGTAAAGTTTCGTGGCACCATTTGAAGGATTATGATGTCTAATTGTCTTAACGATTTGCTATGGTTTTATTTACTAGGGTTTGTTGGTTCTGCGAAATTGATGCTAAAATGAGGTATTTGAGTTTGTGGCATTATGTTGTGTATTTACTCAAGTTAGGATATGTTCCTTGCTGCTTAGTGTCACACCTATTTCTGAACAGATCCTGATTGTATGGCTTGAATAAATTATGAAATTTATGCTAGCACTTCAATAGGACACCACTTTAGACTTGTAAGAAGTCTTGCTGTTCAGGTTTTGAATTTTAGTTGTTAATTATTATCAATCAAAATTGCCTGTTTGATTTACAAATTTCCCTCTGACAACTATTTAGCTCATGGAAAAGGTTCTGAAGTGAAATGATGAGAACTAAATATTCAATTGGTTTCAATAGCACTTATGTCATTGCTCTCACAAGTCATAACACCCGAATTAATTAATTAGTTAAAATTAAAAAAAAAACATAAAATTCGAGAGAAAGTGGCATTCACTGGTCAGTATCAGTCGTCAAATATAGCTGCTTAGATTTGAAGTTGTGATTTATGTGTAATGCATGTGCATGTGCATCAATCTAAGAAGAAGAATAAGAAAATGTGTAGACGCACATGATTGAATATGGATTATGTTGTGAGTTGTTTTTTAAGAGGATAAAAACGAGAAGTTTTTCTAATAAGGAAAAGTCAATTTTACTTTGTTAATGAACCCATGTCCCAACACCAATGGCATGATAGGTCAACGGTTATAGCTTGGCGGATGGTACCACTAGGTCATGAGTTCAAACTCGGCTTGCGAAAAAAAACAATCAACTCTTGAATGAATCAGGTTCGGATCATTTTATACTGGTGACATTTGCACAAGGTAAAGTCATATAAGATAATAAATTGTTTGAAAAGAAAGTGCAATAAAGTGTTTTTGGGGGAAAAAGAAAATGTGAGGATTATTTTGCTGCTGTATCTAATGGGAATGGGAGACAGAAAACATTTTGGCCAGAAGTGAGGGAAGCTTGAAGGCATGGCTTTGTAAACTATTTTTAAAAGTAGGTGAGAAAGAGACGATGAGCAATTCTCTCTCTTTAACTCACGCAACGAGGCTTCATTCTTCATCTTCTTTTACAATGGATCCATCTAAAAAGGCGGCACTATCCTCACCCACGCTCATTAATGTCCGTCTCCTTAGTAAAACCATGTGACTCCCACCCCTTCACTACTTCTCTTCCATAACTAGAACCCATTCTTCACTCCTGTCTCTCTATTCTATTCTACTCTACTAGATTGGCTCATTGCTAGTTCATTACACAGACAGACAGACAGAGAATGGCGATTAAAAGTATGTTGATACTGATATTGTTGGCTCTTGTTGTATGTGTTACTAGTGCTACTCGTCCAGCCCCAGTCAAAGAACCCTTTCTTGTCAATGGTTGTGTTTACTGTGACACCTGCAAAGCTGGTTTTGAAAATGACAAAACCACTCGCATTCCAGGTATGTATAACCATCTCTCCATTTGTAACCCAAGACAATAAATGGTTAAACATCAGGACTCCTCCCTCTCCATCCATTTCCCTCAATTGAAGTGAAGATGGATTGGATCATTGGATTCATCACCTCTTATTTCCATGTCTCTGATAATGTTGTTTAAACATACACAACATTCAATCTCAGTCTCAGTGCATGCATCTGTACTCTTCACTTTTCATGAAACAACAACCTTTCTCAATTATGTTCATTGGTGCAATAGAAGCATCAATCAACGGATTCTGAGACCTAGTAATATGTTATTTTGTCGGCATATTTCATAATTTTGTTGTGTGATATTACATTTTCTAACTTAAAACCAATATGCCATGATTATTTATAAATCTAATTCAAAATTTATACATTAGATTTCTATTCCAGTGTTTCTCACATGGTTTTGTCCCAATTCAGGAAAGCTTAAATTCCAACAACCCTTTTCCATCGAGTATATGACATACACATAAGTACCTTACACTCCCAATAATATTGTGTATTTTGAATGTAGAAAGCTCAATAACCAAGACAGGGTGGGTAGTTGAGAAAATTACCATATGCATATGTTCCGTTTTTACATAGATTGAAATGTTTTAATGGCTAAGAAAATTCTAGTTGACAAGTTAAAATTCTTCATTGTATTTGCAGGTGCTAAGGTTAAGGTTGAATGCAGAGACAGGGACACACTACTAGTGGTATTCAGTGTAGAAACTCTTACAGACTAGAAGGGAGAATATGAAGTCTCTGTCGCATTTGACCATGGTGAACAAATCTGTGATGCAGTCCTTGTAACCAGCCCTCAGCGTGATTGTGCGACAGTCACCCCAGGATGTGAAAGGGCCCGTGTCATTCTCACAAACAGCAACGGTATCAGAACTAACAAACGTTATGCCAACAACTTGGGATTCATCAAGGATGAGGCTGAAGAGGGCTGCACTGAACTTCTCAAGTTCTACAAGCTTAAGCTGGAGGAAGAGGTGTAGAACCATTCATTCTCACAATTAGGCCTCTTCAATCTTCAAAATGCTTGCATTCTTAAGAGTTTATTCTGGGATTCTAATGTTCGTCTCCTTTATGGGATCAAATTTTTTTATATAGTTGGGCACTCATCATATTATGACCTACCACTGCTAGTTTGTTACTTTGATTAGATTCCCTGTAATAAAACCTGCAAGTGACAGAATGTTGAAAGTTTCAGTTTGTCTTAGTCGTTACGTGCTCGATTTATATTTGGAGCTATCACCTTTTTTTTTTTTTTTTTTTTTCCTTCAATTAATAAACTCTAAGTACAACCAAATAATGCTCTGTTATGCTCCTGTGCTTATATGATGCAACTAAAGACACAAAGCAAAGTATACCTTAAATTGGCTTGCCTTGCAATGCACTGCCTACTGCCACCAGTGAATCGTGCTTCAGATTTCACAACCCACAATAAAACCCAGGTTACATCTTTAGACATGTGACTTGTAATGTACATTGTCGTGCAACATCAACAACGTGCATTAAACAAAAAAAAAATCCCAATTTGTGTGTGTTATCCTGTTGCAGTCTTGTGCTAGTCTCCTTTGCATCGTTCCAATTTTGATAACTTGTCAATATTCCATTTGAATTCCTCGAATTCCTTTCCTCTGCCATGATTTTTGTCAAAGCAAAATATGAATGAAACTTTAGAAATTCCTGAAGGCAAATTAGTGCCAAAAACCGGTTTCAAATTTTTACTAATTCAATAGGAACCCTTAGTTTTAATTGGAAATTAATGACACTCTTAGTTTTCGTTGTAAGTTAAGGACCCTATATACACATGACTAAATGAAAATTATATCATTTGAACTCCGTTTAAGCTAATATTTTGAGAAAAATAAAGAGCTACAACAGAAACAATGTGTCAAAGTTTCAGGTTGTTTCGACATGTGTGCATCGATACTCACGCTAAGTGGGATAAAGAGAATTTCTCTATTAAGATCATTAAGCGAACAAGGGCCTCCTTGGGCGCGTCACAAGCAGGCCAACACCCATTGTTTAAGATCACCCAAAAGGGTGGTTCTCACAAATACATTTTATTAAGATATTTATTGGTCAAGACCTAAATACATATCTTGATATATGATGTTGAAATGGCCTGAAACTTTGGCATGTTGTTTCTATTGTTGGTAAATAATTTGCTGAAAATTCTAGCTTGAACATAGCTCAAATAAACATTTACTTGGTAGGGTCATTATTTTATAATGAAAACTAAGAGAGTCCTCCTGATTTAGTAAAATCATTTTCGTCCCTAAACTACCTATACATTATTAGAAAGTAAAGTTGATTTCTTTGTTACTTTGATTAGAAAAAATAAAAACCCGAGACAGTTTGCAAGTAAATTCAACAATTACATTGACAACATTTCCCAAAATGAGTGAAGAGAACAAACATCTTAATG
Source organism: Berberis thunbergii (assembly GCA_003290165.1). Taxonomy (NCBI): domain Eukaryota; kingdom Viridiplantae; phylum Streptophyta; class Magnoliopsida; order Ranunculales; family Berberidaceae; genus Berberis; species Berberis thunbergii. The sequence continues at coordinate 50,299 of QNQO01001158.1, forward strand.
TTTTTCTGATTTAAATTTATTTGGCAAAGGCATAGAATCAGCAAGTAGGCGTCAATTTCCACGAGTTATTATATTTTCAGACTGTTTTACTTAAATCAAAATTTTTGATTTAAACCAAAAATTTTCAAAAAGTGTAGAGCAGGTCTACGAACTAAAACCCATAAACCAACAGGTTGGAGCAAGAGTGTGCAACACAATTGTATAGTTGTAAACTCCCAACTATTAATATGGAGAGATTGAATTCCATACTTATTGAGTAAGGCTAGGGAGCCAGGTTCTGCAACCATGTTCTGCAACCGGGATGATGTAGCTTTATCACAGGAGGTTTTTTACAACCTTGAGATACACATAAATATTTTGGTGATTTCATCATTCGTTCAAGATCACGCCACGTCACCTTGGTTACAAAAACCTAATTTCCTAGCATTTTTAATACTTATTAATCCCAATTTGACTTCAAGCTAGCACATATTAGAGCATAACATCCTTATCATGACACCCTATCCATCGATATCAGTGAGTTATTGTAGGTGAAGGAAGAGGATCGTCTTGAGTTGTGCCCTTGATGAAACAGACTAAATCTGTAATGGAGATGAGGGCTTTCTTGAGAGAATAAGAGACTAGGGAGGGTTTTAAGATCTCCTCCGATATTAGCTGTCTGTAGGGCTTCATAACGATTGGCATACTAGTTGGCTATCAGAGATACATACACCATTGACGAGCCTGCGAAACGACGCCATGGAAAAAACAAACAAAGATGATTAGTGATGCAGTCAATTTTCGTTCCCTGCTTGACCTTGACATGCTGACCTGCACAAGGAGTGCGTGAGCCATAGATCGCCGATGGCACTCCGCTGCTAAAATCAGACAAGGATCTGAGGAAGGCTTAATGCTGTAAACAGGGAATTTGTAGCATACCATTTTTCACCAACCTCGGGTCTTATTTATAGTGCTGGAGTCCTATATTGACCAGGTCATCGGTGGTGCAGTTTAGGGAAGGAGATCTTCTCGGAAATCATTCGCTAATTCGGAGTCGTCTTGAAGAGGAAAATTTTCCTATTAGATCTGTGCTCCTAGATACGCAGGAGATAATTCTCAATTTGAGTGTTGTCCAAGATGGAAGTTTTCTTGTATGACGTATACTCTGGTATTTGCTTCCTAGATGGAAACAAGGTGCTGCTAGCTTGCCCGTCCAAAGTTGAACCCCGAAATACTTGCCTTAATAGGTCTTAGGAGTATTGGAGATGGCTGTGAGATGTGTGGGCTTAGCAGACTGTAGTAATTTGGGTTCGTCTAGCGCACTGCGCTACGCGAGCTTGATGCTATTTGGATTGGATCAATGTTGGGCTGACGTTTGGGCATGTTATTCATTGAAATCATCATAACACGTGTACAGTGTAAAAGAGATGACGTTTCGGTGTATCATCACCTGCTCCCCCGAGTTAGTGGGTCATCGTATCGGTTCACAAATTCGTTTATTGAAAAGATATGTAGCCAATGATGATTGAGTTTGAACCGTTACTTAAGCGGCGCGCTCCATTAATTAAGCATGTGTCGGTTCAGTGAAGAAAAGGCGGGAAATCAATGCCTATTTAAATCTCCCTTTCTACAGAGATTGACTCTTCCATCTCTTCGTTTTTAGAGACTTCGCTTTTAATCGATCGCTTGTTTATTTCTTCCATGGCTCAACAAAATCAACTTGATGATGAACTTCTTGCCAAGGGCCTTCAGTAGTTTGAAGATAGGTCGTCCGAATCGAGCCTGGCTAAGGTTCAGAAGACATATGGGGTCCCTGCAGACCTGCCACTCTACACATTGAGTAACGATCAGACTCCAATGTTCCATCCGAAAGGATTCGTCTGTTTGCACGACGACATGCTTCAAATCGGTGTCCATTTTCTATGCTCGACGAGATCTGAGGCTTTTTGGAATTTCTTGGTATCTCTCTTGCCCAGTTGGTACCAAATGGGTACAAGACTATTCTTCTTAATTTGATCGGGGCTAAGGATGCTAGTGTCCGCGTGACTCAGAAGCTGATTCAGTTACTAACTTCTCCTCGACTAAACGATCACGCTGTGTGTAAGATGAAGTCACCAACTTGTTTTGGGAAACTGCCAGATGACTTTAAATCCTAACAGAAGTTATGTTTCTTTACTCTTTCCGACTCGAAGTATTTCAAGTTCAATGGTCGTTCGTTTGAGTGGGAGTTCAAGCCACTACGTAAGTATGATTTCGTATTTTGATTTCGTTGTGTTGATTGTATGCTGATAGTTGCGTATGTTATTTGTAGGGAGGTTCCCCACTACTCCTCTTTCCTCGAAGGAGGAAGCTGCTATGAAGGCATTCTGTGACATGCTTTGGATGAGTATGGAGGATGTTATCTGCCTGTCCAATTTATTCCCAGTGAGTTATGGACCTACTAGCATGTGGCCCCCACTCTTTTCAGAGTGCCGAAGGTTAAGTCTAAAGGTGGAACTTCTTCCAAGAAGATGAAGGCATATAAAGTTAAGGCCCCTAGTCCATCAGACACAGATAGCCCGCTTCGTTGAGAGAGGAACGTGATTTTGACCTGTCCACAGAGGCAGAGGTTGTAGCATCTGATTTGGTAAATAACCACCTGCGACTAGTAGGGGTTGATGATGCGTCGAAGTTGAGTATCAAGCAGGCTGAAACTTTGAATAAAAAGCTGATGTTGGCTGCTGTGGCGGCTTCTACTAATACTGACCAATCCAGATCTGTTCTGTTGGAAGGTCCCGATAAAGATTTGTTTGTGGTCCCGGAGTTCAATCATTCGATTGGTGGATCGTCTGACAGTGGTCGTTGCAACATGGACTATCCTTTTTGCAGTCTGCATTGCTCTCCATTTCACTCCAGACCGTATATTGAGATAATGAAGGGTCCAATTGACAGTTCACCTCCTTCACTCCCTTCGGATTCTACTGAGCCGACTTGCAACAAAGGGTTGGCTACTGGTGACAAAGGGAATGTTGTAAATTAGGGTCTAGGTGCAGCGGAGACTGCAAAGGGCGGTGTTGGCATAATTCCACATCCGGTAGAGCTTCATTCGGATGCGCGGATGAGTTTATTTTATCCGGATGTAGTGAAATGAGCAATCACGTCTGGCACCAAGATGTTGACATTTATTATGCTTCAAGGAAGCATGTAAGCAAATGTTATAGCTAGCTGGCGAACTGCGCTCCGAAGCCCGAAGAGGATGCGCTAGAAGAGCGTATAAATGAGGGGTTGAAACATCTTATGCTGGGGATGTCACATTTGAGCCAAGTGGTCGTCGCTGGGACTAAAGTTGAGGCGGCTCGTAAGAGGGTGTACACCATGGAGCCTTTATTCTCAAATATGCAGAAGTCGTATTCTAATGCATTATTTGAGGTTGAATCACTGAGAAAACATATTGAAGAGGGGAGGCGAAACAATTAGTCGTTGATGCGTAAACCTAGAGGTTTCATTTGGAAGTCGTTGAGTCTGATTTAGCAAAGGCGGTGTCCGCAAGGTACAAATCCAAAGAAGAGTTGAACCTGGTCCGCCATGATCTAGAAGTTGCGCAGGAAGCTGCAGCTAAGATACGCTCTGAGTTGCAGCCTCTTACTGAGGAGAATACCATGAAAGAATCTGAGTGAGTCATCCAGAAACATCAGTTAGAGGCTGATGTGGAATTCAATGCTCTGGAAGCAATGAAAGTTGGGGACCGACTTCTCCTAGAGCAGCATCAACTTAGTGCAATTAATAGTAGCCTGATTACTGAGCAGTCTCAGACTGATGCATTGACGGGCAAGCTGGAGCTGCTAGAGCGTGAGCTTATTGAAATAAAGGCACGTGAGGAAGTGTTTCTCAAGGCACAAGGCACGTTTGAATTCCGCAAGATCGTGCATGGGAGGTTAGAACTGTTAGCGCTGATGAAAAAATAACATCTAGAATGTGACCTTTCTTACTACAAGAAGGTGTCTTTTGCAGACTTTGCAGTGATCTCTGAGCTGTCAAAGAAAGAGGGTGATCCAGAGCATGACGTTCGAGTTGAGGCATGGGTGGATGCAACTCCTGCTTCTTCACCTATTAAGGTTAGTTCCCCTATAATTGTACCCCCTCCTGATGAGGAGTAAATTCTGTACATTTGTACCTTTTGTTTCAACTGTTAATGAAAACAAATTTCTTTTGACTGTGCTTTGTACTCGTATTCTCTTCGGTCTTCCTGTTGCATGCTTTCCATTTTGCCTTATCGTCTTATTTTGACATAGATCTTGTTGGGTTAGCAGGGAATCGAGTGGTCTGTCTGCTGTTGAGAGATCGACCATCTATGCCGCGAGTAATTCTAAACTGTACTTCCATGAGGTCTCAGAGTTGTTATCGCGTGCTTATGTTCAATAGTGAACATTCTGCAAACGGTTTGGCAGCGGTTTACCATACCTAGGTTGCAGCTCATCCTTAAGGTAAGTCGTTGGAGCCTCAAGTTATATATTTGACCGTCGGTTGCGGTTATTGGCATGGGTGAACTGTTGTAGTCGAGCACATACGTTGTCGTCTGAAGTTGAGCAAGAACGCTTGGCCTGAGTCAAGTTTCGTAAGCTCGGGCTGGTCTCCCATGTAGCATTCATTTGAGGTTAGTGGATTAGTTTTCGAGTCTGCTCAGGTGGCCATTGCTGATAACGGGAGTCAACCTATGTGGGCGTCAAGATGTTGCTTGAGCTGTTATTGGATTCAACAACCACTGTTCAGAGAAAAACAGTGATCCTGTGGCGAGCCGTCGACATCAGTCGGAGCTGACTAGGCTTCCACATTCCCAACCATTTACACCTGCACGGAGTGGGCTATAGGCTCAAGATGAGAACATTCAGCGACCATGGTCTGTAGAAGAGCAGTGGTCTTGTGGCAAACTGTCGATATCAGTCGAAATTGACTAGGCTCCCACCTTCCAAATCATCTACACCTGTGCGCATCAAGCCACAGATTTGGGAGTTTCGGCAACCATGGTCTGTAGAAGAGCAATGGTTCCGTGGCAAGCCGTCGACATCATTAATAACTGACGAGGCTCTCACATTCCAAACCATTTACACCCGCGCGGAGTGAGCTACAGGTTTAGGGAGTTGGAAATTCTGTGACCATTTACACCCGCTCATGTTTGGTGAGCCACTACGTCTATATAATGACTTATTTCACCGTTGTAGGCATTATCTTCGACATGGTGCACTCTTCATATGTTCTTACTCAAAGAATATGCTTTGGATTTTCCAAAGGTTGAAGGAAAATCTCTTCCACTGGAGTCTTTGAATGTTTTAACATTTTGCGCCGATGAGTCTTGATAAGACTTGCTATTACGCGTGGTCATCTGCTCTGGGTGAGCAACCGATTGGTTCGTTAAGACCTTATAATTTCTTCTCGTTTTGCAAAGAAGAGTTACAGACTTCCTCTCAAGGGATGAGTCTTTCTTTTATTTGCCGGTGTTTTGGTGGCATCTCGCGCCATCCTGTCTATTGGGAGACACTCCCTACAACTAGTTTATGGTTGGTCGGAGCGTTGGCAGATGCGACTTTGCTTCCGAGGATGGTACCTTTGAGTCACCCCGAGTATCGCACATAGGAGAAGTGTCCCCGCTTGGTAGTACTGTGAGACCCCAGATGTCTCGTCACTTTTGGATACCCTTATCTGTCATCTTCTACCTCCTTCGGGAGGCCCGATGCCGGAGCAAAGATATATGCAGCTTGTTGTGAGGCTCTCGTAGCTGTTGTGCAGACCGTGTTTTCAGGGTGATTCGACGGAGCATTTAATTTTTGTCTTCTCTAGAGAAATTGCAGAGCAGAACTCCTAAAGGGAACCATAGTTTACCGGGGGTACCTTTGTTGTCACTTCCAAGTCCTCTTCTAAGTCGGACTGTTTAAGCGAATCTTTAGTGTACATCACATTGGATTTGGATGCTTGTAGTTTGTAATTTTTTGTATCCGCCATCTTGGCGATCGTTGTTACATCTTTCCAATAATCAATAGAGTGTGTTTGCATAATTCTCTTTTATTTCTCAAATGAGTGTAAACCACATAAGTTCCTAAGAATTAATATCCTAAACTGAGTACTGAAAGAAAGCTAAACAACTGGATAGATTGACTATTGGCGAAGAAAAGTTGATCCGGCCCTGAAGTAAAGGGGCATGACTTCTTCGATTGTGGCTTTCCTGCCACCACTACTAGCCTTATCTTCCCGATTGGGAAGCATTTTTCTCTGCTAAACCCAATCAGTCGGAAGGCATTAAGTTGTCTTTCTTGAGGTCCATGCTACGGAATGCATTGTAGAATAACATATTGAGGGAGCTTCTCATGTCCACTAGGGCTCTCTTTACCTCCCACCTTGCAATAGAAACCAAAATGACAAACATCATTGTGCGATGCGTGGATGTCTTTGAGGTCCTTATCTGTGAAAGTCAAGGTCGGGATGAGGCTCTGCACTTGCGAGTAATACACACGTCTGTCCTAGCTAGTGGGATTTGCTCTCATCTCAAGGAGTGTCTGCTTTCGGGACTTATTTGACTGTTCTTCATCTGATCCGACTCCTTGAAGGACATATATAATGCCCAGAGCTTCCTTCTTGATTTCTTTGACCGCCTCTCCCCTATCCCTGGTCTGATCTTGTCTTTTCTCCAAATCCATGAACTCCTTTAGCTTGCCCTTTCTGATCCAATATTCGATCTCGTACCTTAGGCTCTTACAGTCGTTGGTGTCATGACCACCCTCCTTGCGGTATGAGCAATACTTGTTGTTATCACGCTTGGAGGGGTCTCCACGCTGCTTCTGGGGCCATTTTAGATCTTCCCAGTTCTTAATGGAATTAAGGACGTTCGATAGGCTAGAGTTGAGGGGGGGGGGGGGGGGTCATGGTTCTGGATCCAACATAGTTGGAAGATTTCTCTGGCATGGCCTAGCAAGAGTCCGACCTGCCGTCATTGCGCTTTTGTTTGTTTATATTTTCATCTTCTCGCCTCTTTCCCTCATTTCTATCCCTAGAAACGGAGGGTTTCTTCTCTATTTCAGTCTCCTTCTTTGTTGTTCACATCTCTTCCAAGGTGATGCACATTTGGGCACTTTTCAAGAGTTTTACCATATCCTAGGTAAGGAAGTCGTAAAACTTTCCTTCTCTTAGACCCGCAGTAAAAGCCATAACGATGGTATAATTGTTGCAATTGTCAATGAGCTGGATCTCGTCATTGAAGCGTTTGACGTATTCCCTTAGCATTTCTGTGACTTCTGCTTCAGGGATAACATGTAGTGCGAGCCCTTTTTAATCCGTTGGCTGCAGACAAAGCCTGCCAAAAATTATTTGGCTAGTGTTTTGAATGAATCGATTGAGTTTGGTGGGAGGCTATGGAACCATGTTAGCGCTGACTTCTTCAGGCTGGTAAGGAATATTCTGCACATCATCAATTCGGAACCCTCTTTGAGTGCCATTACATGTTGATAGTAACGCAAGTGATCGAACGGGTCACCAGTCCCGTCATAAAACTCAAGTTTCGGTGGGTTGAACTTCTTTGGCAGAGCCTCGTTCATGATGCAATCCACAAATGAGAGAATAGAAAGGAAGTACAGCAAGTCTGAGTCGTGAGCCCCTCAGCAGAGAGGGTTTTGTGGGGGTCTGTCTACCCTGAAAGTTGGATCTCCATTGACCACGCCCTCACCTCTAGTCCAGTGAGAACTAGTGGGGACTTGACTTTCCTGTGCTTGCTCTCTATTGTTGTCTGGAGATTGAGGCCAACACTGCACCTAATCTCCATCGGCTACTGGAGGGTTTTGACAAGTGAGAATCTCCACTGCTTTATCTATTTGTTGTATTTACAATGATAGCAGATCTATCATGGGGTCCGTCGCCACTGCTACTGGTGGAGGGGTGTGAGCCTGATGCCCATGTGTTGTCGGCACCACTGAAAGTGGTGGTATAACGCCAGTCTGAGCATTTATCATGTCCCCCTAGTCTCCATTGTTGCGTGATCTAGTGGTCACCATCTTCTTGGGTTCTAAAGAGAGATGATGTTAGTGTTTTGCTAGGAACTCTGTTGTCCCCACGGACAACGCCAAACTAATGCAGTCGATTTTTGCTCCTTGCTTGACCTTGACCTACTAACCTGCACAACGAACATACATGAGCCACAAATCACCGTTGTGGTGGCCGATGGCACTTCGATGCTAAAGTCAGACAGGGATCTGAGAAAGGCCTAATGTTGTAAACAGGAAATTTGTACCGTATCTTTGTTCACCAACCACATGTCTTATTTATAGTACTGGAGTCATGGTTCGACCAGGCCATCGGTGGTGTAGTTTAGGGAATGAGATCTTCTTGGCGATCCTTCTCTAATTAGAAGTTGTCTTGAGGAGGGTAGTTTTTATGTTAGATATGTGGTCCTACATACGCAGGAGATAATTCCCAATTGAAGTTTGTCCATAGATGGAAGTTTCCATGTACGACATATACTCTAGTATTTGTTTCCTAGTTGGAAACAAGGTGATGTTGGTTTGCCTATCCGAAGCTGATCACCGAGATACTTGCCTTAATAGATCTGAGGGTCTTGAAGATGGCTATGAGACGTGTGGTCTTAGTAGGCTGCACTAATTTGGGTCCGTCTGGCAGACTGTGTTATGCGGGCTTGATGCTGCTTGGGCCGGATTAGTGTTGGGTTGACGCTTGGGCCTGTTATTCCTTAAGATCATCATGACACGTGTATGGTGTAGGAGAGAGGATGTTTTGGTGTATCGTCAATTAGTAAATGGCAGTATCCTTCAATATAAGCAGAGCCTACCCTTTGTTCCCTAGGTGCACCCTCGAAGGCACTCCCAATATGAATACAACCAAAAATAACAAAATAAAATGAATAAAACTAAGGGTTAACGTGCGTCGAGGTCATATAGTTTGTACTAGTTTTGATTCTGGGTCCAAAAACAACGTTGACCTAGTTGATCGTCAACTCTATGCTACAAATCTATGACCTAAATGCAAAACTAGTATAAATTGTGGGGCCTAAAGTCTAAATTTATTAAACCAAAGTCAATATTATTTCGAAAAATGTATTCAATCATTTGGATAGTTAACGGTCAACATGATCTCTAGTCCCAGACTCAAAATTGGACAAACTTGAGACCCAAATTCAAAACTGGTGCAAACTACAGGACCTAAATGCAAATATTCCCTAAAGCTAATGACCATCTGGCAAAGGTAAAATATATAAAGATATAACTCAAATAATAAGATAAAATGAAAATAATTACCTTCATAATATAGACCCGAAGAAAGACCCCCACTTCAGCCAACAACATTAGGAAACCACCAGATTGGTGGAGGCAAAACAAGGGTGGTACAGAAGTTGAAACCTAGTAATGAGTTGACAATCTTGAACTCGTATTGCATTCATCAGCACTTGCTTTTTCAACATCGTCATCCATTTTAATGAAGTCGTCTGTGAAATAAATACATAATTCCTTTTATAACGAAAACCACTAAGGAAATTGTGAGATGGCAAACACAAACCATCATTAAATCCCAAGAACACAACACACAATCACCTAAATTATCTAAACTTTTAATAGTTGTAAAGCTTGAATTTCCTTAGATGGTACCGAGTGACCAACAATAAATTGTCAAAGTATTCCACCAAATACAACTTAGTGAAGGTGCTACAACCCAACCTTCTCTTGGGTTGTGCATTAATTGGTTGTAGGACAGTGGTGGGAGGAAAAGATAGTAGAGGATGAGTAATCCAACTAATCAGATAGTGAGACCATGTTGACGATTCCATTTTTCTCAACCGCAAAGAACTTATCTTTGCAATAAATGATATCAGAGCAAAAACAATACCTAGGTTTGTCAATCTTTTTTTTTGTTTTGGAAAGCGAGCTGGATTTTTATAGGGACCCATAACCTATCAACAAGATACAACCTACAGGTCAATACCATAAGAAAGTAACCATGCCGCCGGTGGGCCTCGAACCTATGTCAACACCAAAACTCGTCCACTGATGATTTCCACGTTTACTGAAAGACAATGTTGAAAATTGACCATGGATAGACATGCAATCCAATTGTCTTTGTTGTTAGGTGATGATGATCACACAACCTTTGTTATGAACATTGTGTTCATCCATTCTGAACACCGCCAATACTTGGAGTAACTTTCAGTAAGCGTGTGAAACTCATCCTTAACACCATCGAAGGGATCAATTATTTGATACTCTTCAACAAACTCTGTAGGCTTCATAATCCAATACTTCTTGGAAAGTAGTCACTGAGGTAAGTTGCAGCTAGTGACCTTTGCAGAAAGGATTAGGATTAATAAGAAATATAGGACTTTTTCTTCCAACTGCAATAATCCAACAATGATAACACCCTCTAAACAAAATCATATTGAGTTGCCACATGCTCTAGTAGTTCTAAAGGCTACAGCTAATGGCATGACAACTCAACGGTTAGAGCTTGGCGGATGGTACCACTAGGTCATGGGTTCAAACCCAGCTTTCGGCATCTCTAGTGGGTTCTGGGATCCTATAAAACCCCTGCTTTCCTTTCAAAAAAAAAATTCTAAAGGCTTTATAAAAAAGAAATAATAATAAATAAATAAATAAATAACCTCAGAAAAATTGGCAAGTTGTTGTATCCGTAATTGTGATTTGGAGGGAGAATAAAGAAGGGAGACCCTGAAACAATGGCTTAATCCTTTCAGGGGTAGATGATCTCAGTTGTTGACACATACTGAACGAAATTGATCAAATCTTTGGTATGTACATTCAACCTGTCCCTAGTCTTCTCCAAAGGATCTCCAATCACCAATGACCAATCTGCATCTGTCCTACTTGATCAACACAACAAGTGCATGTGGAGAGAGTGAAAAATCTCATTTTACAAAACAGAAACATAACGCTAACAGAGTTAACTTTATAGCATTAACTAAAACTAGTGTGACGCTTATTCTCCCCCAATACCCCACCAAACTAAAACAGATCTAGATCTATGGTTGATTGGGAGAGCTCGATTTCATCCTTCCTTCAAGGGAGAGTTCAGGGAAGATCTAGGGTTTCAAGTAGAGAGATCTTCATCGTTTCAGATATTAAGCAATAGCAATAGCAATAGCAACATATCCTATCGTACCTAACCTTTGAAACATCTCCTCTCAAGCCACTATGCGAAAAACCACACAAAGGGACCTTCAGTTTCCTTCTTCTACAGAATTTCTCTTTGTTCACGGTAAAATCTCATCTGTAATGGCGATTTGATTTAATACACAGTTTGAAATGAAAATCTCGGGATCGATTCGAAATAAATTGAAAAACGGATGAAAAAGAGAGGTTAGTGTGATTGATGAAGGAAGAGGGGATCAGAAGGTGAAAAAGCCATTACTTTTGCTCTGTCTCTGCATCTGCGTTTGCTCAATTTTAGGGAGATCTAAGGTTTCAAGGGTTTTAAGGGAGAGCTTGATTTCAAGGGAGATCTAGGGTATCAAGGTTTCAAGGGAGAGTTCAAGCTCGATTACTTCTTTCGCTCAAAGTCGTCTCAGTCACTCGATTTCTTCCAAGTTCGATTCCTTCGCTCCCCCAATATAGAACCTAAAGACTTAAAAGGTAATTTCTTTGCTTCTTGATTTATTCTAGCCTATAGTACTTTTTTGGTATAATCTATTTGGCAGAAACTATCTGCATAACAACTTTGATAGATCCTTAGTTGCAACATTATTTTCCAAAATAGACTATACAAAATAATATTACTTAGGGCTTGGCATTCTTCATGTTTGGTGTTCTAATGTAAGTTTTTGTGGTCGCCATGATGGTTTCTTTCTTTGATTTCACTAGAAATTAAGGGCTGATTGAGACCAGAAATGTCTACAAAATTATCAGAAATTTTTTAATGTCTAAAAAAATGATGAAATTCCTCAAAAAATGTTTCAATTTCAATTATCTTTCCTAAAGTACTTTTATCGTATAATCTATTTGGTCAAAACTACTTGTAGAACAACTCTGTAGGATCCTTAATTGCAGCATTGTTCCCCAAGATAGACTATACAAGGTAATAGTACTAGTCCTGTTAATTTAACCCATTATAAAACACAACAGAAAATAGTAAGTTATCTCCATCCCCTACATGTGCATTTTATCATTGTATGTTGATCTTTTATATGTTTGAGGTGATCCAAACTCTGTCAAGCTTGCAGGCTACAACATTTTATCATTTGGTGTGATTACACATTTTTTATGAATGTGATTTTTTTTTTCAAATTGATGAATTTTCTTGCTTCTTAGTTGAAATCGGGATTTTAACACATGAATGGCATACAAGGCATACGTTGTGTATTGCAGCCGTGACTCGGGAGTATACCTGACTTGGGCAGGTTGTTTATCCCAGGTATTGGGGTATAGTGGCAGTTTATATAAGGGATTTACATCAGCTGCCGAGGCATATGAAAATTATGACTTTGGGTTTGCTCAAAAGAGGCGAGAAAGGACATTGATGCAAGAAAGAATGCCGAAGAGGTGAAAATTAATGATTGCGTTTGTGAGGGTCAAGCCGAAGAAAATAATGGTTGAAGACATGAAACCCAAGCAAACAATGATCATTGGGCATTGAAAGGGACTTGATCAATACATTATTAGTAGTGATTATTATGATACTTGTAGTTGTTTTCTTGAAGCTTTTGGTTGGTGAATGATATGTAAGTCGTATTTTATGTGAATGATATATACTTCTTATGAAGAGATTTGAAGTTCTCTTTTGTTATGTTAATCATTGTTCTAGTATTTTAACATTTGAATTATGTTAAAACTGGAACTATTTTTGTGGAAGATCTAATGAGCTAATGAGATGTTCTCATGTTCATTGCAATAAGTTTGAAAGCAAGTTTTTTGTTGTATTTATTACTATGGTGAAGTTTACCATTAGTAGCTGGTTGTCTGACTGATTGGTTGCAAGTTGAGATGGAAGTTCTAATTGTTTAGGAGAAAAGATGTATGATGATCTCTGGGTTATTTGTATATTAAGACTCGCAAACAAGAATTGCCAAAACATCATTATTGGGTACAAAAAGTGGAAAATGTTGTGGAATCATTACATTGCAATAAAGTACAAGCTTGAGATTTGGATTTTAACATGTTATTGAGTTTGAGCATTGCAGAATTGGTGGTTTAGAAATGCTAATAATAAACAAGAAGATCCAAATGCATTCAATGGATTTTAGGAAATTTTTGCAGCCAAGGCACACATGCTTTCCTTGAGCGATATTAACCATCTCAATTGCAGAAAAGGAATTACAAATCTCACTTGCAGAGTAGAAAATACAAATTACAATTGCAGAGCAGAAAATTACAAAGCAGAGCAAAAAATACAATCTCAATTGCAGAACAGAAAATTGTAGACTGATAGACAAATGGAGATGAGTTCATTCAAATTGTAGTTCAGAAAATACAGTCTCAATTGCAGAGAAGAAAATTACAAATTACCCAAATTATCAGAATCTGACTTTGTTACAAAATTTTGAGGTTGCATATTTACTATTACTGACAGACAAGCATTAAGCAAAGCAAAAACATATCTTCAAATCTGAGCAAGTCCATATGGTTGATCATATATTCAAACTTGGATTCACAAGAACCTATAGTCTATCAACTCCATGTCGTTGCTTAAAGCTGATGGCTGCAAAAATAAATAATAAAAAGTTACACTGTGGTCATTAAAATTATATTAAGCAACAATATTTATATACCTGTGAGAACAACGAGTAAATATGATCAACTCCTTCAATTGTAGCACCAGGTTGTGAATAGTATGACCTTACAGTTTCATCCTTCAAGACGACAATCATACAAATCATAAGTGAACAACCATGATGGGTGATTCATACCTTGTAAATATACTAAAGATAAACATGCATGTGTATTGAGAATTAATGAACCATATGGCATAACATTGCTTGAACGAGGTGTCAACACTGTGAACCTTCAATTCAAATTTGGGTAAAACCCTACAATGACATGTCAAAATAAAACTAAATATTCTTGACTTAGAAAATATTTATTCATAAAAGTAAAACATAAAAGAAAAAGTACCAAATTCTTCTCAATGGCCTGCTATTTCTTTATTTTATGTTGTATCTTTTTACAAATTTTCTCCATGGTGGATTTCATCATTGAACTAGAACGGCGACCTTTGCAACGAACCACCAATGGATTATGAATTTTGCTCCCAGAACCAATATTTTTAGTGCCTACTTCCAAAACCCCTCTGAATCCACATGACCATTACCATCATCAATTTTAAGTTCCTCCATCTTCAAAATTATCCATTGTTGAATCTTATTTGTCTTCTTTTCACCCTCAGCAACAAAATTGGCAATTTCATAGAAGACACTGCAATCTTATCAAACCATTCATTTTCAGACTTCATTCCCCAATCCGGATGAACAATTTTAACTATTTTATGACAGATGTAACATCTTTCCTCCACCTCCGAAGAACATATTTTTCAGGTACAACATGAATTCTTATTTGAAACAACATCGTTAAACAATTGGCGATTACACTTCCTATTTAAGTCGACAACTTTAAAAGAAACTTTAAATTTGATTGATCATTGTCTATATCCTATCACCAAGTCTTGTGTAGCACTGTATACCTCAAAGCCATTGTCTATATACAACATATATTTCCTACTAGTTTTTCTTGAAACTCCCTAAATTTATTTTTGGTGTAGGCAGCTTGAAATTGTTTCTATATTGCATAAGGAGTAATGCAAGGAATCATTTAGTTAAATGATTTAAAGTCTTCTTCAGCTTCTTTTTGAACCTTAATTCGTAGTGCATTCTCATATTTTTCTACAAATTGCTCCAGAGTGGTCTTCAAATTTACATAACCACAAAAAAAAAAAGCATTCATGCTTTCACTCCTTTGAGTTGAAGACATCCCCGCCCAAAAAGTATTTCTTTCAAATGTTGGCACCCAATAAATCCTTTCATGGTATAATCCACTCAACCAATCATTTTCTTGAAGATTATATTTCTCAATGAAACCATGCAAATTTCCTTCAAACTCTTCGTGAGACAGGAAATCATAAATTGTTCTTTGCATTGCAAACTTGATAGCCTCATATTGATTGTAACCTAACAGGTTTTTGAGCAATTTTTTCATAATAAGCCACAAGCACCATCTGTGTTTTGTGTTGGGAAATACAATTTCAACAACCCTCTTCATTGCCCTATCTTGATCAGTGACTATAGCAGTCAGAGCACAATCATTCATACACACAAGTCAAGATTTGAAAAACCAAACAAACTCTTCTACTATCTCACTACATATCAATCCACATCCCAAAAGTATTGGCTGATCGTGATGATTTCCCTCAACAAAAGGACCAAATGACATCTCATACTTATTAGTTAAGTATGTAGTATCAAAAGTACCACCACCCCCAAACTCCTTGTAAGTTGCTCTGCTCCATGCATCAGCCCAAAAGACATTTCTTAGCCTCTCTTCATCATCCAAATCCATCATATAAAAGAAATCGACATTGTTAGCTTGCATTTTTTGGAAGTAGTTATGAAGTGTCATCGCATCCCCCTCACCAAGTCTCAATCTCCTCATTTTATTAAGATAATTGTAACAATGTTTTTAGGAAAATGTCATAATATCATGCCCACCAGCTGCAACCACACATGAAAAAAAACTCTTACTTGGCCTAATACTGGCCCTATCATTAAAATCAAGCTTTTTCTTGACATACAAGCTCATAACTCTATTTTTCGAGTAAAATCTTGATTTTTGGGGGCTCAATTCATGATTGTGATCAAGTGTTATTCTTGTTACTAACACTGTTCCATCATGGCATACATGAGCTCTAACCTTAGCCAAACATCCACATTTATTCATAGCACGCAATTTTACGACACTTTTTGCTTTACTTTTTGCTGCCTAGACCGACTACATGAAAGGATAATGTATTTAGGTTTTTTATCTTCATCTTTTTTAGTATTCCTTACTTTCACTGAAAATCTTTTTTATTACCATAATCATGAAAATGAACTTGGTACTCATCGATGTTGATGAATTCCATCCATTTTGTTGGTTCCCTTATCTCCTCTAAATTTTCTTCCTTTTCCATACATTCGTTATTTTCTACACTATCCATTCCTGAAATATTTGTTATAATATACAACAACTGTTATAACATAGAGGCATAGATACCAACTATTTAAATAATGGTTGTAGTATGCAAGCTTGATAGAGTTTGCATCACCTCAAACATATAAAGGATCAACATACAATGATAAAATGCACATGTTTTAGGTGGAGATAACTTACTATTTTTTCTCGCATTTTATAAGGGGCTAAATTAACAGGACTAGTACTATTACCTTGTATAGTGTATATTGGGAAACAATGCTGCAACTAAGGATCCACCAAAGGTGTGGTATAAGTAGTTCCGACCAAATAGATTATGCAATGGAAGTGTTATAGGAAAGATAATTGAAAATAAACCATTTTTTGAGACAGTAAAAATATTTTGAGACATTTCTGTTCTCAGACAGCCCTTAATTTCTGGTGAAATGAAAGAAAGAAACCATCATAGCGACCACAAAAACTTACATTAAAACACCAAACACTAAGAATGTCAAGCCCTAAGTACTGTTACCTTGTATAGTCTATCTTGGAAAACAATGTTGCAACAAAAGGATCCACTAGGGTTGTTATATAGGTAGTTCCAGCCAAATAGAGTATACAATAGAAGTACTACAGGAAATAATAAATCAAGAAGCAAAAAAATTACCTTCCAAGTCTTTTGGTTCTCTGTATTGGGGGCCGGAAGGAATAAAACTTGGAAGAAATTGAGTGGCTGAGGGAAGTAAAAAATGAAGAAAATGAGCTTGAGCTCTCCCTTCAAACCCTAAACCTCACTTGAGCTCTCATTTGAAACCCTATATCTCCCTTGAAATCGAGCTATCCCTTGAAACTATATATCCCTTGAGCAACTTGTTTTAGTTTTTTTTTTTTTTTTTTTTTTTGGGAGGGGGGGGGGGGGGGTTATTTGGGGGAATAAGCAATGTTGCACTCGTTTTAGTTAACGTTGTATATTTAACTTTGTTAGCATTATGTTTATATTTTATAAAATAAGATTTTCACTCCTTCTCCCCATGCACGTGCAATGCGACACGTCCGGGCTCAAATAAGGCCCCAGACGTGGTTGTGTAGACTCATTGCTAGAAAAAACAATCTAATTTATATAAAAGTTGGGAAATTTTCTAAAAATATATATCAATTCCAGGAAGAGTTTCTTAGACAAATTAGCAATGTTCATAGTAAGAGTCTCGTAAAAACTATATTGAGGTTAAGTATCTTTGATGTGGCACTAATGATAGAAGTTGAACTTGATGCAACTGTAGGCTATTTGAGGAGGTTGAGAAGTTGTTGTAGTTTGTGATGTGGATCTGGTGGTTGAAGTTTATTGGATTCAAATGTAGGCTAATTGAAGAGGTCAAGAATTTGTTTTTGTCTGGTTGAGGCCACTCCAAATGAGTAATGATTCCTCAAACTCCATAGGCTTTTATATCATAAAACTCAACGTGCGAGGATAAAGTTTGACAAGAAGGGATTTTGGCAATCTAGGGTTTAATTTGTAATCAACTTTCGGATGATCCTATCTCCAGACGTGGATGACTAAAACTAATACGAATAAGGATCTCCATGCCAACCCTTGTAGGGATGATTCATTGGGCAAGAGAGGAAGTGGTTATCCTGAAACGCTTTCACATAATGGTCTTGCGTCTAATTTTGAGAGAAGGATCTAAGAGATGGATGAGAAAATATGGCGTAGGTGAAGTAAGAAGCAATGTAGGTGCAAGACTATCTCATTCAAAATCAATGGGGACAGTAGTAGAAGAGGCAATTGTAGATAGGGAATTAGAAGATGACAATGCGAAGGATTCTGGAGGTAATAAGGATAGTAGTAATCGGAGATCGACTGCATAAAAGAGGAAAGCAATATGCATGATGCAAGGAAAAATACAGAGTATAATGTGAGCATTAATGGTTCCGGTAGTGAGATTAACACTCACGCACACCCTAAAAACACTTGGGCTGATATTTTATTGAAAGAAATGGGAACCATCAAGCTTGCATATAAGGCCCCTGCTCAGAATGAAGGAAAGACAATGGTTCAATTGCAGACCACTGATTTTTTTAGAAAAGAAAATGGAGTGTGAAGAAGGTTATCACTAAGACATGGAAGCTTAAGATATCATTTGACATGAAAACTCATAGTGACAACACCTTTGTTTTCAGGTTCAATGAGCAAGAGGATATGAATAAAGTACTAGAAATTGGTCCCATGCATATTGCTAGTAGGCCCTTCATCATCAGGCCATGGAGACCCTTTTTTATGGACGATACGACTGCACAAACTATTCCTATTTGGATTACTTTGAGGAACATACCCCTAATGTTCTGGAACCCCAAGGGCTTGGAAACCATTGCTAGTGCAATCAGAACAACTTTCCTGCTTGACAAAGCCACTGAAGATAAAGTGTGCATGAACTTTGCAAGAGTCTATGTTGAAATCAATGTGTCTAGTCCCCTGTCGAATCATATTCTTCTGATTGTAGATGGCATCAAGACGTACAAGGTTGGGGTTGTATATGCTTGAAAGCCAATCAAATGCAAACTTCGTAATAGCACAGATGGGTGTGGGAAGAATAATACAATGAAGATAGTGATGAAGGTGTATAAACCTGTGGAGAAGCCTAAAAAAACGAGCTAGGAAGAGGGTTGGGAGACTCCAAAGAAGCAACATTCATTCAAGATTAGGCAAGGAAATGCGGTATTAGAAGATCAAATGTAATTGATCTAGAAAATCAAAATGTAAGCAATAAAGAATTATTACTAGAAGCAAAAGAAACTGAAGACTATCCCAAATAAGATAACAAGATAGACGAGCAACTAGTAAGAAACTCACTACACCAAAAATACCCATTAGCAACGGTTTTGAACCATGGGTGTAACCCATTGTCACGGCTTAGAGCCGTGGGCTATAGAGGTGTCGCTAAATCCCCAGTACCGGCTAAAAATCGTGGAAAGTCCTAGCCATAGTTATACGCCGTTGCAAAGGTTTTAGCCACGGTTCTGAGCCGTTGCAATAGCTAGCCACGGTTTTAAGCCGTGGCAATATATTTTTTTTTTTTGTTGCTATCAAATGATTTTTATTACATCTTATAAGTTTTATTTCTAGAAAATAAAAATTTTAATGTGCCAAACTTAAACAAATAGAGGCAAAGTAATGCAATTAATAAGATTATACAATTACATCAAATGTGCCAAACTTTGTTTCATGCTGTGCACGTTTTGTCATTTGTCAGTTGACCAGATTATACAATTACATCAAATGGTCAAAGAATATGCAATACATTTATTCTCATGGACTTGCCCGAAGAGAAAGCTTGAAAGCACCCATGCAGTTGAATGCAATAGCAAGAGCATGATAACACACCGCAGTTTGAATATGCTCCACACCTAAAAGGCGTTCATTCTTTTTTAATGCTTCTTGCAAGTAACGAAGTGTAATATTCATCTTTCCAATATCCTGATACATCATTGCAACATTAATGAATGTTGCAGCTACATAAGGGTGATCAGGCCCACAAGACAGTCCTAACAGAAGCATTATTCGAGACATGACGTAGAACGAGCTCCGGTTGATTGAGGCCATGGTAAAAAAGGGCCATATTACCATAGCTGCACGACATTAACGCAGTTCAATTGGGTAATTATATCCATGATAAATTTCTCAAAAACAATCCAAACAAGTTCATACCTGTGTGCAGTATCAGGATGGTCCAAACCAAGGCACCTTTCATTAATGATAAGCTCCTTATGTTGATGTGTTATAGCTCCAGCCATGTCACCCGCATGATATAAAACCATCGCAAGGTACCTGAAAATTGCAAATTTTGTATGTCAAAACGAATAACACAACCTTTTAATTGGAAGCTATTGTCAGTAAACTCGTTCAAGTTATAACTTAGAAGTGTCATAAAACCTTATCAGAAAAAATCACTACAAGAAAAATTGTGATTAATAGCGTTTAAAAACGGCTATGGTAGGCTACCATAGCGGTTTAGTAACCGCTATGACAGCCGGCGCTATAATAGACCCAGGGGATATTATAGCGGTTTTAAAACGCTATGGTAAGTTTGGCTTTTATAGCGTTTCAAAACCGCTATGGTAGCCTCTTCCATAGCGTTTTAAAAACGCTATAGTAGACTCTAAAACCGCTATGGTAGACTCTACCATAGCGTTTTAAAAACGCTATGGTAAGTATACATAGCAATTTTTTTTTTTTTTTTTTTTTTTACTATCAAATGACTTTATTACACATCTCATAAGTTTTATGTCTAGAAAATAAAAATTTAAATGTGCCAAAGTTAAACATTTCCATGAATGGCGGCAAAGTAATGTAATTAATTAATAAACGGTATTACATCGAGTCACAAAATCTATCAAATAATAAAAATAATGTATTACAATTATGGTACTTGGGATAATAAACTGAAAATTAAGCGATGGTTTTGCCCATTGGATCAATGAGAATCATGCCAATAACACCACCCGCTTCTCTAACAAAATGGCTTTTTTGCTTCTAAGGTCTGGGAGTTTCAAAATTTTGTTTATGACACTTGGACCTATCAAAATTATCAATCACTCCAAGGATCATTTTCTGCCCTCACTTCTGAAGGCTCAACGACTTCTGTTTCAGAGGCTTCGGCAGTTGAAGCAGCTTCAGATTCTTCAATGGCATCAGACTCTTCTGATCTTCCCCATCTCCTGCCAAGGGCAATTGCCATCATTTCATATATCTTGTTACCCAAATCAGCTGGACTATCAGGCTGCAAATATTATCAAGATAAAGTTAAGTAATTATCAAACAGGTTTGGTTCAGAAACAAGTTTCAGAGGGAGTCCTTACTGAGTATCCACTGGAGATCAAAGCTATATCATACAGCAAATCAACTGCTCTTTTAGCTTCACCACTCTCGGGAGCATTCTTGCATGCAGCCTACATGGTAAAAGATCATCAAAAACTGACCAATGAAGCCACTGAATGATGACATTCATTCAATATTGACACTTGGAAGAGCTGGGTGCTTCTCCTAGCTGATGGTATGGTATGTTTATGAATCAATGCACAGATCCATGAGATTTCTTTAAAGTTGCAATACTTGAAAAGGAAGTAATAACAATGTTATGCCAAAACAACAGAACAAGGACAATGGATACCACAGATTTCTCAAAAAATTGCAACACTTATAAAGGAAGCAACAACAATGGTTGCAAATAGCACAAGTTGATTTGTCATTATAGTGAGGCAACATAACAGTGAACACTAGAAGTCCCAAACATTGATTACTACGTTTACCTCAACTAAAAAGTTAGCAAATGACCAAAAGATGGATTTTCTTTTCCAAAGAAAAAAGGTGCCAGACAAAAGTACAAACAATTTGAGTAAGATAATGCCTCTTTAAGTTAGTAGATACTGTCTAATGTTTTTCATTTAGTGCTAACTGCTAAGCACTAGCAGACATGTACACGGCCTACAGATTTGATCAAGAGTGAAATCACTGGCAACAACACCTAGTAAGTGCATTACATAACTATAGTTTCCTTCTCCAGGGATGAATAATGTTTTGACACTTCAGATATAAACTTAACAACTAAAAGATTATGAAAGAAAACACAAGATAACCAAGACTGCCAGTGAGAGTAGGCATGCTTCATTCATTTGTTGTCTGATATCAGAAATGTATGCATTTGACAAAAATCAAACGGCATTTAAAAGCGTTATCTTACACTCAGCAGCAAGCAATGATAGCAACGACAGCAGTAGCAAGCAACCTCTTCTTGACAACTCCTTCAACATCTCTGCAAATGATCAAAATTTGAAATTTTTTATGTTCTGGCCTAAAACTAACACATACTTTCAGTACCATGATTATATCGGTGTTCTAGTGCATTTGGATGAAATCATAAACTTTTTGAATCTTAGCCATGTGCATCAATTGAAAATTTTCTTGACTTGCCATATTGAGTCCCGACACCTTGACATCTAGCAGAGAAATCCAAGGTTTCCCTCACTGTCATTTCTCCAATGTCAAGATCATTCTGACTAATATAAGCAGAAGTTTTCCTCGGAACAAATTCATGCATTTCATGCCCATTATAGGTAATTTTTCCAGAAACCTATAGTTATTAGAGAAATCAAATTAATACCATCATATATGAAGATGAAATTAATAGCTAGTATTGAGTAGGCTTTCAATGACGAAACTCAGAAAAGGCGACGAGAAGGTCTCCATATATACCTCTAGCTTTGAATCAAGCTTCCCTGCCAAAGCTAGCAATAAGGAGGTCTTCCCAGAGCCTGGAGGACCTAATAGCAAACTCATCCTGTATATAGGCAAACAAATTAGTCTTTTAGGCGTATAACGGAATGAAAATTCCATATGAAACCCAACATACTAAGTGTCCAAGTTGTATCATTCATTACAGTCCTTTATAGAACATACTAACCACAACATATTCTTCTATGACAATCCAAAAGAACTTTAAGCTGTTCCCTTTTCTTAATCTAAGAAGAATGGAATTGATTCATCCACTAACCAGACACGAAAGAAGTTGAGGAATATGATAAAGCTTTTAATCCTATCCTAATACAGTGTAAAAGAAAATCGCCAAAGTTGTCATTATTTTAACAAATGTATTACAAATTGCCTTCTAAAATAGCTAACTAAACATTAAGAATAATGTCATTCAGGAATATATCAGACTAAAGTTAAAGAGCCAGTAACTGTCAACAGCTAATAAAAACTGAACAAACTATAAACAATAAAAACTTAAAACAGACAAATCATCAAATAATAAAAACTGAACAAACAAGATTCGAGTCAATAAGATGATCACCTTGCATGCTGTATCAAATCTAAAACTTGTTGGAACCTCCTTGCATTTCAGGTTACCATCAATGGTCTTTGGGCATCCAATGACTCGAGTTCTCAAATTTTTACTGCTATTAATCCAACAAATGTACATCATATCAGTGACATAACAGAGAAAGTAAATAACCAAGTCTAGCTCATGCTGACTGAAATAAACAGAAGCAATAAATGGATAATGGACACAGGTGACTAAAAAACTCACCAATACAAGTTTTCTTGAGGGATTCAGATATTATCAAACATTGAAAAACAAAAACTCCTTAGTCAAAGAACACGCAAATACTCCTACTTTCAACTCTAGATAATTTAAGGGAAGGACATCTTGCACAGTCAAGTAATAATTAATAAATATACAAGACCTGAAATAATCACACTCATCAAATATTCTCATAATGTTAAATTAGTATGCATGCTTAACTATGATACATATTGGATTACACATTGCCACTATTGAAAATTTAACTTCCAGTGGATAAACCAAGAGGCCATACAACATGCGACACATGAAAGGTCTCAATAATCATTTTCTGCTCTATCTTGGAGATCTTTGCTTTATAAATCAAAAAATGTGATACTATACTGGATATCAAATGTTTCAACATCCACCTCCAAGAATGCCACGTCTCTTATGGATACGCCTTCTTTAAGTTCCACCCAGTTATTATTCAGAATGAAAACAACATTAATGAACCACAAGAAACCAGTAGGTATCACAAAAAGTCTTGAAGGGTCAATGGCAATACCTGTCCATGAGTCCAACCTTATCTGACAAATTCGGGACAAAAATAGCAAAAATCTGTGTCCTGCTGTTGATCCCTTTTCGGACTTCATTCTAATCAGTTGAATCCATAGATAATGAAGTATCCAATAGATGCACCTTCACTGCAGAGTCAAACCCAGCAGTGATAAGAAGTGACGATCTTGGATCGTATGCACACCGCCAAATGCCTCTCCCTCTGTACAATTACAAAAGTGAGACAATGGCTTAACTAAACATCTTTTCAACTCAATGGCATGTATGACTTCAATCTTGTATTTATGTATAAGTATATATACTACTCGTCCTTATCTTATAAAATCTCTGGACGAAGGCTATCAATGGACCACATTTGAATTAGGTTGGAATATAATAGATCTGATGAGCTAGAAGGCCTAGTTGAGGAGCACTAATCAATTGAGGCTCCAATATTCAGGATTAAGATTAGTCCTTATATTTGGCTGAACCAGGGAACCAGCCATAGAAGCGAAGCTATTATTTCAAATAGAATATCAAATTAAAAAATACTCACATTTAATCTGAACCGGCCATAGGAGCGAAGCTGTTTGGAATGCATCATTCCCTATTTTGCGCCTCAGATCGCTCTTGTTCCTCTTTGGCGATTTGCCTCTTCCCATCTTTCCTAGAACAAAGATCCCCAACACCCAGTCCAGCACTGACAGCTTCTGCTTCAAGGGCATCTAATCAAGTTTATCTTTCTTTCTGAGTACATTTTTCTTCTTGGGTTTCTTGAATTGAACCATTTCCTCTTGTGTATAGTAGTATGATGATACCTTTCCTGATGAATTGAGATCCTCAAACCCACTGGTCGTGGAAACACCTAATATCCTTTTCCTAAGCTGGAAACAGTAACAGTTTTTCTCTTAGAAATTAATTATTTGTCGCAACAAATTCCCCTATATTCAACCATTACACTGGGAAGGAGCTGAGAGTTACCTCTTCTAGCTTCTTCTCTGCTTTGCCAGTAAAACGCCCACTTTCATCTAAAGTCACGACCTGAACAAATAAATAATAAAATATAAAATGATCTACTAAATATGCCTATATATTACAAGGTATTACAAAGATCCAATGCTAGGGCATGGAGCTAACCTCGTCATCAACAGGATCATCATACTGTGGAAGGATTGTCTTTAAGCACCAGATTCATCATTGAACCTGAGAAGAGATAATACAGATGGCAGATATTTTAGTCGTATGAAGCACATCTATGAGAAAAATACAACAGTAATAAGATCAATCTTACTTG
This sequence comes from Berberis thunbergii, assembly GCA_003290165.1. Lineage (NCBI taxonomy): Eukaryota > Viridiplantae > Streptophyta > Magnoliopsida > Ranunculales > Berberidaceae > Berberis > Berberis thunbergii. Next base: position 75,321 of record QNQO01001158.1, read on the forward strand.
TCATCATATATCCCCGTTTTTTTCTTCGCAGCCTTGTAAGCATCATCTCGTTGCTTTTGCTCTCCAATTTTCACATTTTCAAGCATATCATGCTATGTCAATCAGAATGTCGTTGTAAGATTTTAAGGAATTAGATGTGATAAACACTGCCTTAAAGAAAATTTCTGGCAAACGATAATTACCATCATTGATGTCACCATCAGCTAATATGCTCTGATTTTTTAGAGTCAGAACATCTGCTCCGCCGTCAATGACTTTATCAAGACCGTGAAGTACTTCAACTCCAGCAAGGTCCTCTGTTAGCAAGAAGAAAAAAAATAAGTTGAAATTTTGATGGCATATATTCATGCATGTAACAAACTAACTGAATAGATCCCTTTGAGTTTGCAACAACAAACCAGCGCAGCAGAGGCATCCTGAAAGGTTGCCCAGTTTAGAGAAGTAAAATTCATATTCCCTAATGACAGAACGAGCTTGGGAAGACCCAACATACATCACCTGCAAAAAGTTTAGTTCCATTTAGTAAAAGAGGGAGTGGAAGATGTTGTTCCTAGAGAAAAGTTTGACATTGCTATTTAGAATTCTATGCACATACCACATTCATTTGAGGCGCCCATAAAGCAAACTCACATTCTATGCACATTCCACAATGAGAGGAAGATCATCGTCTCTGAAATACAAACAAAAATTAGCACATAAGTTACTGAATGGACATAAGAGCATTTGTGCTTGCCATCCAAATCTATATGCTCCACAGAAGAGTGACGAGAAACCTCCCGCAGAACACCACCATCGACTCCTCCAATAACCAATACCTGAAATTAGTAAACAAGCCTCAAGGAAGGCCTTCAGCTATTTTTACATTCCACCTAGATACAGTTTGCTTAGCACTATAATTTTCTTGAGCTGCATGCAATATTTGATTAAAACATGCTGCCCATAAAATAAAAATTAAACACAAGAGGATGATTAAAAAAGACCTTTCGAGGGTTTGGAATGGAACAAAGAGGAAGGGGAGCAATCATTTCTTGGTACGCACACTCATCTCGCTCTGTGACTTGGATTACCCCATCCAAAACAAGAACCTTGCCATAAGTTGCTGACTGAAAAGGAAGAATTTAAACATGGATTAATTGGCAATAATCAATATATCAAAAGTAATGGAAAGTATTTGCATGAGGTTGAGAGAAATATGAAGAGAGCAGAGGAGTGTTATGGGAGAGCGATATTGGCCAGCCCAGGAGATGGAGAAGTTTTTTCTCTATATGGGAAACTCATATGGGAAGCTCATAAAGATGAAGAGAGAGCTGGTGTTTATTTTGATCGAGCTGCTCAGGCATCTCCTCTTGATTGCTTTGTGCTGGGATCATGTGCACACTTTTTGTGGGAGGCAGAGGAAGGTGATGAAGAAGAAATGCAGCAGATGAAAACAATTTTGCCTTACCCTGCTATGGTTGAAGCTTTCTGAGTTCCTCAAGCTTCTTCCATTGATCTCTCTGTCTCAACTAATCTTTACAAAATTATTTTATTCCCGTCAGCCAACCTGTACTACTACGATTAACCTACTAACAAATAAATGGGGAAATAACATAACAAAAGTCTTGGAACGTCGAGACTAGTGCTATGAAGGTGTTGCGATAGAAGAGTCTGAGAGGGAGAGGGAGTTGTGCTACGAGGCATTAACTGAAGCTTTCTTTTTGATTGATCCACTGATTGATGTTGTTTTTTGTACAGTGTAACACATGTTTTGATTATATAAATTATGATGATGAGAACTAAAAAAAAAGGGGGTATGTCAAATACCTGAAATACCAAAACATTTTGGTAATCAGACTTCTCTTCAAATAAGACCTTTTCTACTTTGAAAGAGTGTGCTTCTCCTGTAAAATTTGGACAAATGGTTAAAACTACCACAAAAAATAGAATTGTCGATGATGCTAATATCAAACGAGTCAAGGCCACATTGAGGGAAACCCGATACTTGAGAAAATCCAAACTGTATCTACGATTAGAAAGGGAAAAAAATGGATGTCTCAGTTAAATATTTGAGATAAGTTCTGCAATATGGATTTTCATATATGAATGTATAACCATGGTCTTCAAATGCCATTCAAAAATCTTTCTTCTTAACTTGATCTCTTGATCAACTGAACCAAACCAAGCAACATAGGAACTTCTACAAGACCATGTACAAGAAAACAATAGCTATAACCATGACAAATTAAAAAAACACACACACAAATCACTTCACTCCCATTGCCTCTACTAAGAGCACCATTGATCCTAAACAACAAACAAGATTTGGACAACAATTATCATGAAGCAAACAACCATTGTCTGTATTGATGCTTCTATCCACTGGATTCATTCTAAAGCTTGATATGGCTTTATCACTTTCACTGTGAGAGTCATTACTAGCATAAATGAGGGTCAAGTGAAAGATAGGTGCAACACCAGTTTCAGGAAAAATGAAATAAACAACTCATAGGACTTATAGATCTTTGGCTTAGGAGTTCAATCCCATACCTCTTGCTTCAAAGAAATTTGCAGCTCAATCTTGGGAGATTGTTTCTTCATGGGTTCAGTACATCCGTTTACTTGTCTCGTATCCTAGTGTAACCACATAAACAAATACAGATATAAAAAATAATGTTATAAGAAAATTAATTTTTGGATCCAAGGTTATGAAACTTGTTCCAGTTATGATTTGCATGATATTAGAAGCTTTTGGGCTACATGAAATATGTGCCAAACCTTGACTGATGCGATAATAATAAATGTGAAGAGGAAGAGCAGATTAGAAAATCCTTGAAAGAGAAAAATGGGTGTCTTACCAGCTTGTGAAGATGAGACACTACTTCTGGTGAGATGCCCAAACTCTCTTCCTTGACTTTTCTACAAGATTTACTCCATCAGCCAAAGAACATAAATCAGCTTCAATAGGATGGAAAAATACACATCTTGCAAAGATGGGGTTTGAAACAAAAACTATAGAAAACTATTTTTTAATCAAGTGATAAAACCAAGAAGACCCACTAATCTTCAAGTACAATCAACCCTCATTAACTTGAACACTTTACCAAAATGCACTCTTATATCCTTATTCAAGACTGACTCTCATTATGGGTAGTTGATTCTCCAATCTAAGTTTTCAAACTCCAATATCCGATTTTGGAAAAACCCCAATCCATTGAAGGAACCCATAAACCAAATTAAAAACTACTAAATATGAGATAATGTATGAATTCAGAATGCAAAGAAAAGCTTACCTCTTAGAGCATTCATGTCTTGGGGTTACTCCCATGAACTTAGATGATTTAGGAATGGATTCATACCACTTGACTTCATGATGTTTAGAACCAAAGCTTGCTTCAGACCCCATTCTTGAGACTTGTCCAAAAATGCTGCAATTTGAGGCAAGATTTGCATTACAACAATGAGACAAGTATTCACAACAAATAGACATTTTTCTCATCAAAACAAACACAAACAAGAAATGGGTACCTGAGACAAACCCCTATTATACAAAAAATCAATCTCAAAAATTGCAAACTCTAGATTTTAGCTATGAGATTCGATTCTCGCTAGCTGGTCATCAAAATCTTCAAGAACAAGTCCCTATCACAAAGATCTAAACCCAAACACCACCACTCTCAACATCCTGAAACATCAATCGAATTCTAATCCAACATCGTCATCTCCCTCCAATGACTCTTCCTCTTACCAACTAACCAAATCGGCAGTCCCAATCTCCACCTTCGGAGTCTGATTCAACTCAACCTTACTTCTCCACCTCCCCCATCCCGCTCCCTCCTCTGATCCTTTCCCTTCTTGAAATTTGCAAACAGAGAAGAACTCACCTGAAGCAGGCGAAGGCGGTGGAATGGCAGATGCGAGTGGCGTCGACGGTGGTTCTCTTCTCTGTGTGCGATGGAGACTAAACGGGGAGAGAAAATTAGGGATTTTAGGTTTATATGAAGATCTCTCTCGATTCGTTTTACTAAGTCAACGAAAATGGAGAGAGCAGAGAAAAATTATCACATATACACAGAGAGATGGAGATAAAAAGATAGGGAGAGAAGGCAACAAGAGCGAGAGGGATGGAGAGGGAGTTTTGCTTTTGGTGAGGGAGAGTCGCGAGGGAGGAGAGCGAGATTGAGAGGGAGAAAGCCTTAGATGTTGAAGTGGAATAGAGCGAGGTCTCTGTTTTTTATTTCCCGCCTACTCTGCTGTGAAGCAATTGTGGAGCGCGCATTTCTTTTTCATTTCCCGCGCGAGGCCCTTTTGGTGAATTCAATCAATTATAGCGCTTTTCACAAAACCGCTATAAACATATGCTATGAATGATCACTTTTCTTGTAGTGAATACATGACTATTTAAGAACTAATATACATTCTTCTTTAAGTTGTTATAAGTCACTACTAAAGAAACACAAAACATGGATGTTCGCATAATTCTGCAATCAATTAATAGAGAACTTTCAAATCATGACCTCCTGAGCATTATACATGTAATTCAGTGCTAGGAAAAAGCTATCATCTTGCAAAATTGTCAGGTTCCACAAACTTCAGCTTGCTTGGCCTTTTCTCAACTGGCATCCAATCCAAAACTTAGGATGGGTCTGTCTTAGATGGCAAACCAAACCTTGCCTTTTGTTTCACTCATGCAAGTATATTATAAATAAGCAATTACTAGTATGATCTCTTGTAAAGTTCTTTGATCCTATATTGGTTCCATGAGATCGGCAAGTGTTAAAACTTGAATTTGATACACAAAATGATTACCGACAACAGTTAGCAACCTCTCGATGCATGGGACCGGTAACCTAAATCAAAGAGAAGTGTTAATGTGAAATACACAAAAATAAGAATACCAATTCAAGGATAGACTTATGATATGAAACACATAGAATGGTGTGTCGCAATCTTTAAAACAATAGTAAGATAAGGTAACAAAGAACATACTTGCTGAAGTATAGAAGACGCTTCGAAAAATAATGTGTAGGCTTCGTTAAGCATTCCCTGAAAATTACAATATCAATAAAATTAGAATCTAATGTGTGTGTGTGACAAAACACCTATGATTTTTTGCAAGCCTACACGAGTACATGGAGACATACCTCAGCCAATTGAACTTTTCCCGTTCCTACAAGATCCTTGGCTTCTGAACATAACGGAACTGAATGTTTTACAACAGGTTGTAAATTTAAGATATCTGAGATTTGAAAGGGTGATGCAGCCTCAAAATCATATTTGTGTGCTGCAATTGATATGCCAATAATATTTCCCACAATCTTCAAGCTCAAGGAAAACTTTTTACCACTCTCTCCCATCTCTTTCCCATTTTCTTCAGTTTCCCCAAAGAAAAAAATTCCTTGGAACTAAAACAGGCTAAGGGGTTGTTTGTTTGAGTGGAAGTACCTCTAACCTCTTAACAAGAGGAGAATTAAAGTGTTTGTTTAAGTGGAAGCAACCAATGTTAAAGACATCAGTAAAGTCTGATATCACTCAACTAAGTCAAACAAGTCCAAGCAAAATAATGATCCACCATACCCAAGATTACTCAAACTTTGACTAACAATCCTTGGATGTATCAAGTACTATAAGTAAGCACTGTGCTAATGAGTTGATCTATTTTTAATTCTTGTTTATTCAACTGATTTGCTATGCACATGATCAGAAGGGAGTGCAGTGCAACAAAACTTGCCTGAACATATTAGACTGTGAGCATTTTTTAAACAAATAAGCCTTAGCTAATATAATAAATCTTTAACAAAACATATAAATAGCGGAGACATTGACAATACTATCCAGAGCATTACCCCGAACTCCACCTCTAAACTATTGCCACTTTAATCTTTAAAGGCTATAGTTTTGTCTTCAAAATTACTCAAAGATAAGGGAGACCTTGCCTCAGATGGAAAACAAGTTAGTTTGAGCAGTGTTGTAGATTTGTATTGTAACCAAAAGAAAGAACTTACCCTCAAGAAGCAGCGTTCAGCAATAGAAGCAGAGATTTTGGCTCCAAAACCTCCAGTCACTGGAGCTTCATGACTAACCTAACAATTGGACATAGGGAAGTTTGGTTAAAATTCAAGAACTACAATTAGAAAAAATATTGTAGAGAAAACATTCACTCACAAGTAGCTTTCCCGTCTTTCTGACGGAGGCTTCTACTGTTTCTTGGTCCCAAGGGATCAAGGTTTTTAAGTCTATCAGTTCACAAAATATTCCATCCTGCAAAACCACAAATATCAAAAGTGAATAAATATCAAATACCTTGATGAGAGAACAAGGTAATACATATGTGCATGCACCTTACTCCCCAGCAGAGGTTCCCCAAGAGTGTTTTGTTTCGAATCTTCCTCGCCAGGTCTTTTCAGGGTCTGTCCTTGCCTGTTCTGACCAGCTTGAAAACAGAAGTAAAAACGATGTGAATCTACATTCAAATAGCAAGGATGCATGGAAGGGAGATGGGCTTAACTAGCAGTGGATCCGATACTACAAGGTTAACATTCTTAAGCTATTCTCAGGATAAATATCTACATATACATATATAAACATGTAAGGTAATTTAAATAGCTTACATTTTGTGATCCCTTTAAATGAATTCACTATCAGGAATCGATAAAAGTCGGAAGGCAGACATACATCACATAAATATGTTGTAATAGGTTAACAGTATTACACTATAATTAACCTGAATTGCATTAAGATAAGTCAAATACAAGTTCTAATAGTTGTTTACAGCCTTTTCAGTAAAACCTACAAGATCTACCTAATAGGACTATGTTCCATAAATAATTCCCAATAATGGGCAAATAGTTGCTGCAAATATTTTTGGCTCGGTGACAAAAAAAAAAAAACCTCTAATTTTCAGTCATTGAGACTTGAGCTCATTTGAAAAGGGGGAGGGAGGAGGAGGGGGTAAAATCCCATGGCAGCAGCCATTAATCCAAGCATAACTAAATGAAGAAAACAACATATTATCATACAACATGCTCACCACGAGGTAGATCAAACTTGACGAACTCAAATAGATGAGCCATCTACCTCAAGAATATCAAGATCTGAGCCCTGAGAGTTTGCATCCTCCAGTTTATCCACCAACTCAGATCTTGAGATCCTCAAAGGATGACCATGTCATTTCTCAAATCAAAATCTGAATCTCTTAGAACCTTGGGAGCTTTCTCAAAGTGAAGAAATGTATCAAGAAATTTATCTAAAGAAAAAAGGATGAACAAAGATTACCACTTACCGTTCTTTAACCAGTCAACCTCCGACTGGATGGGCCCTTACAATCGATGAAGCAGCTCCCTTGACTACCAGGATTTAATCAAAGTGTCATGATTCATTACTTTCAAAATCAAAACTAATCAATGTAAAAGCCTATCCATAAGACACTTCACTTTGGTAGCTAACCTTGTCCTGTAGCAGACCACCAAACATTGGTAATGAATATTATCATCAAATGCATACAAAGTACTTACTGCCTAAGCTGGGCCTTCCAACCCCTAGGACCAGTCAAAGAGCTCTTTAACTCTGTCCATCCTCATGGGTCTCTTCAACCAAGCTTCCTAGGTATATGAATATACTCCACCCACCATAAGCCTGAAAGCCATCTGTGTGAAGGTTAAAATAACATTCACAATTTTAACATTCAGAATAGTACCACATGTGTGAGATGATTGCACAGATCTGTTATAGCAATTGCGACTCCAAGTTTTTCAGTACAGTGAACACTTCAAGACTAAGCCAAAATCTCAGATACGTTGTTGTTTTCATTAAAATTATTACTACTGCTTGTTGTAGGAAGCACAAAACGACCACTGCCTAATGTCATTTCAGCTGTAATAGCAATTGAAATTCTAATCAAATTTTGAAAACTTACAATTGAATCAATCACAGCCAACTTGGCTAAAATTTTCAAGGGAAATAAAAACTGAGTCGGAGATCTAAAGTTTCTCCTCTTGATGTGTTTACTAAAGTTCTTGGTTTGATTTAATCGATATTCTGATTGCAATTACATATTATCTTTCAGTTCTAAATACCAAAATAGTAGTATCGTTCCTAAATAAATACAAGATAAAATAATCACAATAACGTGACACATTACGCAGATACAAAACTTGAAGTCAGTTCCTACCCAATGAGATTGGGAATAAAACTCTAAATGTCAAAATATGTAGATGGTATAACTCACCAGGGATACCAGCATAAACAACAAGGAGACGCAATGAAGTATCCACCGCAAACATCTGCATGCTGATCATAGACTGCTTGAGAAAATCAATAACTGATGGAAAAAAAATGAACAAAGAAGCCAAATCTTCAAACATGACACTCAAGAGACAGGACTCCTAGCAAAGTAATAACTGTGCATGTGAGCTATAATGCCTGCCACAGTTCGGAATGTATCCACGTGACAATGTCTCTAGCAGTGACAAATACTTCATTGATGCTACTATACTTCATAATCAATTGTAACCTTGATAAAATCTTGTTATTTGTTTTGTCAATAAAACTATATAAACATCTTTTGTAATCAACACATAATCATCTTGATATTTGATCAACACAGATACTCTATTCTATATGTCCAGCATTTTCCAACAAGATATGCTCATTTTCTTTAACACTGACCATAATATTATACAGGTATTTTCCAACTAGATATGCTCATGGAATTAATCAAAAGAAATAAGTTGCAGCTCACGTCAACAAACCCACCTGCACAGATTTCCTCACTTTGTCAAGCAAATGAAGGTAACAAAACCAAGACTCCATGGTTGGTTTTTTTTATTTGGTTTTGGTTGCTTACAGGTTAGTCATGGATGCCAAGTTGATCCCAAGTGATGACCTCCAAGAGCTCCTCCAATGTGCCATACCCACCTGCAGCAGGAAAATGAAAAATCTCATAATCTCTAGCAAACAATAATAATGTCACAACCTGTTCAGGTATGAAGTTAATTTTTTCATAAACCAAATGAACTGTTAACAGATATACAAAACTCCAAATAAGGCCCATTTGACCGTACTATTCTTTGAGAATTTGTTTCTCTGTCGCCTCTAAAATAAAAAGTGTGTTTCTAGTTCCTAATTGCTCTACAATTCTCTCCTTATAGGCAAATAGAATGGAAAGTAAACCACATCATCATGCACAACAAAAATGATATTCTTTGTGTTTTGACAGTGAACAATATGCATTAAAATTCTAAGTCACTAGCATACACAAAATTATCAAATTTGATAAACATTTAGGAATTAGGATTAAGAATTTAAGAGTGAGATTGAACACATTCAATAAAACATTCAAACTATGAACTAAGATCTACTATTAGAGAAGCTTTCAGCCCTCGTTCCAACTAAATACTAATTTGTCAAAATGGTAGAAAATAAACGAAAGTTTTGACATATTGAACAAAATAGGTACAAACTTCTCAAGAATAATGGAAATCCAGAAATTTCTTTGAATATTCAATAAACATATGAGATAAAATGAGTAGAGATTTGTACCTAAAATTAGCATAACCTCCAATTGTATACATAATTGAAGCATTTTATCAAACAACTAGTGTTCACTTGAAATTGTTCCATATCTTTCAAACTCTTTCATCAAGGGATAGATTAATTGAAGCATTTTATCAAACAACTCGTGTTCAAGTCAAATTGTTCCATATCGTTCAAACTTTTTCATAAGGGATAGATTTTCACATATTTATTCTCAATGTTAGTAATTCTCGCTGTTAATGATCTTTCCTACTCGAAGTATAGGGTTTTCGTCTAAATCTTCAAAGCAAGATGAATTAAAGAAGATGAGAGTTCATTGATAGTCATTGTTGATGATGCTTGGTAGTCATTGTTATCTAAATATATAAAGGATATAACCACTAAACAAGAAGGTTATGACACTAAAAAGTGAATACCTGACATAAGTGGTAGAGAAATACTGAAAGCATGTCAGGTGTTGAAGCACACTTTGGATGATGATTCACATGGAAAGTTTTGTATGTGCAGAGAAAACCTAACCTGAAATACAAAACACAGATCATTCCTTATCAATTTTAACATCTAAATAACTTATAGACAATAGTGAAGTTTCTTCACTGATGACAAAACCAAACAATAACAATCCGATTTTTATCAAGAAAAAAACCCAATTTAAACTTTCTCCCTAATCGATTGAGATTCAAAGTAAAACCTTCAATGGGGGTGTAGATCTGATGAAATCCTCCATAGTCTTGGGATGCCGACAGTCTTCAACAGGAAAAACAAAGAATTTCATCTTAACATTTAACATAAAAATCAAAAATTTATTCAATGGGTTGTTGGGAAATCATATCAGGTTTGCAAAACCAGGCTTCATCATCAACAATCTTCTTCGGGAGTGGAGAAATTGATCCATTCGGAGAAATCTTCTTCTTCTCCTCTTCAGAAATTGAGCTGGAGAAAAAAAGAAAGTGAGTTCTAGGGTTTGCTTTGCTGAAAGAAGAAAAAAATAAGTAGAAGAGATCAACAAAGAGATCTAAAGAATAAGGAGATCTAAAGAAGAAGAAGGAGATCTTACCTTTTCAAATTTTCTTCTTTTTATTCTTCTTCTTCTTCTTCTATCGTCCTCTCCTTCTTTCGTCCTTTTTCTTCCCTACTTCGAGAATCAGTGATTGTGAAGAGGAGGTGTGGAGAAAGTGAAACTGCTTCCCTTCTTCTTTTTCCCCAATTTTTTTTGCCAAAGCGCGAAACTATTTTGGCCAAAACGCGAAAGTGAAAATTTTTTTAGCTACGGTTTTAAATCGTTGGCAGTTTTAGCCACGGTTTAAAATCGTGGCAACCTTTTTGGTGTAGTGTTTTTTTGCCACGATTTTATTTTTTAGCCACGATTTTAAACCGTTGGCTGATATAGCCATGGTTTTTAGCCATGGCAAATAAACTAACGGCTTAGAGCCGTGGCCACCTCCCCGTAGCTAAACAAGTCTTTTGGTGTAGTGACTCATCACCGCCAAATAGTACTCGAGGTAGAAATAGGCATGGTGAGAAAGGAAGAGAACATGAAAAAAATGTTGCACAAAACAAGGTTAGAAGTACAAACTTGGTTACTAATAGTGAGAGTAGATTCACTCCTCTTGCAACCATGGAGGAAGCTAGTGAAATAAGTGACGAAGATGATGTCATCGAAGAAGATTTGGACTTAAATCCATTATGACTAACCAGGGTGCAATCAAACCTTTGTAGATCAAACAGATGAAGGAAGGGCAATCCCAAAGTACTTGGAGCATGGATCACTTACATCTAAACCAAGTAAAAGGTAACTTTTAAACTTGAAGAAGCCAATTAACGTATGATGCATATGTTTTTGGATTCTTGTATGGGTGCTAGATTAGAGCTAATATTCAATGGGTTTACTTATGATTTTCAATGCTTTCCTGATCTCTATGTTGACTTCTCTTACATCTTGTTAAGTATAAATCAAGTCATAAGAATAATTCAACAATTGATTGGTGCTTATGAGAAAGTAAACTTACGAAATGTGCCCCAAGAAACTACTACTATGGCAAACCACTTTGTGAGATTATTTTCCAACTTGGAGACCATGGAGCTTAATCTCATTAGCCTTTTTTTAGGATTTGAAGAAATTCTTTATTTTTGTTGATGATGTAATGAGCGAACTAATGAGTGACTGTATTTGGTTCATCATTTTTTTATTTAATAAAAAGGTTTGGGGATCCTTCAAACCACTGCTCGCTTTCCCCCGAAAAAAGGTTGACGAATAAAACATGGCAATTTATGGAAGGAAAAGAGTACAACTCAAAGGAACAATGCCAAGACAACAACATATGCAATAATAGCAAAAAAAAGTGGTTAAACTTGTTTCGCTAGAGGGCTGGTAAATTATCAATATTTATTATGCTCGTGATAACTTTGTATAGGACTTAGGGTATTGTATTAATGTCTTTGATATAGTTTATGCAAGACAATATAGTTGTGGTGCTCCCTTGGGTGTTAATCTAGTTGAGAAAATTGGGGTGCCTAATAATGCAAGGAACACTTGTCTAATTTTATTAATGCTAATTAGTGTTAGGATAGTTTTCCTTTTCCTTTTCAGTGAAGTTATTTCTTTATTGAACAAAAGGGGTCCTCAAACATTCGACCTACTCCAATTAGTAGGACAAAAAGTGGGTCAGATCTGGTACGAATACATAGGTATATGTATCTAGATCCAAATTATTTTATACGGGTCTAGATCTTATTCATAAACCATATACCATATCCGAGAAAATGGTTAACCATATCCACCCGGATCGATCTAGATTACCTTATTCGGATCAGATGTTGGCGGATTAAATTTGGACTGGCTAAATAAATATCATGCCTCTGATCTATGATCTATTGAGAATACTTTTAGTTAGAATATTTTTATTTAAAAAATAAAAATAAAACAACTTAGTTTATGTAAAAAAATCATTGAAAATAAAAGTATAAACATAACTCTTTAAAGAAGAAAAGAGAACATTGTAGTTTATTAAATTATCATAGAAACTCAAATGATAATTTAACAAACAATCAAGGTGTGAATATGTCATATAACAACAACATAAAACTCTTATGCATTTTCCATACAAGTACAACTTTAACACATTCAAAACATCAACAAATAAAAATGTAGTTTTTTTGTGTGTTTGTAACTATCATTATGTCCTTATTCTTTTGCAAAATTCACAATGATTATAAGCTACTTATTATTAAAAACAAAACTTGGATGTTTTCAGATCCCAACAAATTTTTAATATAAGATTCATATCCGACTCGTATCCAAATCGGATAAACTTTCACAGGTTCGTATCCAATCCATTTTTTTAATCGAAAATTTATAGAAACCATATCCGCCTAATCAGATTCAAATTCGGTTTGGACCTTGATTTTATCCATACCATTTTATACGCTTCCAATTGGTAAAGGTTTTTATTTTATTTTCCACACACTGCGGTTGGATATGTCATATAGGGGTATAATATCTTACCCCCAATCACGTGAATGAAAAAGAATAAATGATATGTGCGAGATAATTTTAAGAAACTAAACTGGAATGAGAGGGAAAAAAAAAGTAAAAAGCGATCAACTATGTTCATGCAAGTTTTCTAAACTATCCAAATTTTAATTTTCTAAAGCAAATTATTTTAAGTGTTTTTTTTAATGAAATAAAGCAATTTGTGCCATAAACAAACAATCTAGTTTATACATAAGTTAGGAAATTTTCTAAAGAGACCAATTCTAGGAAGAGCCAAATTACAAAAAAAAAAAAAAAAAAAAAAAAAAAACCCTTGTTTGGATGGCTCTTCCTAGAATTGATCTCTTTTTAGAAAGTTTCATAACTTATGTATAAATTAGATTGTTTGTTTATGGTACAAACTGTTTTAGTTCATTAAAAAAGTGGTTTTTATTAGTTTGACCCTCATTAGTTTATATCTAATTGAGTTTAGCCCTCATTTTAAATTTTTATTTAGTCTAGCCCTCATTGTATAACAGATATGTTAGGTCAACTACGTTGATCGGTAAATATTGATTTAATGACTAAAGTATCCTACATTGAATGCACATGCAGGCATGTGCAAATTCCATAAAATGCAACAAAGGGCTTAGATTATTAATTTCAATCTTGAGGTAATCCTAGGTCTGAAAATTAAAAAGTTAACCTCGATTCTTCCCATCTCCACTTCTTCAGCCTGTTCAGTTTGGTGTTTATTATTGCTTGCTTCATTACTACTTTACTAGTTTGTATTTGTTCAAATGGTGAAGAGAGATACTACAACTACAACTACAACAACAACAACAACAACAACGAGACAACAAGTGATGCGTCCAAATCTCGTCCTCCTATAAGTTTGACCTGCAATATAGATGTTAGACTGCCAAATACCACCTTTTTGGTGACTGACGGCACTCCGATGCTTAAGTCAACAACTCTATTTGAATAAGAAGTAAATCTGGAAAAAACTCAGTTAAAGTTGCATACCTCAGTCGATTGTTATCTTTTCCTTATATAATGGTCGTGATTAATTCTCTGTGTTACTTAAGCATGTAGGGTGTAACGGAAGAAGATGTTCTCCGTAACATTCTCCTCATTTATAAAGATGCGTCTGTGGAGGCGTAAATCCCTCCACGACTCTTCTTATGCAATGTTCTTCTTCTTTATGAGAGAACTCATTCGGGCCTAGATTTGGGCCTTAATTTTGACTTCCTTTAATGGGCCCTGTTTGGGCTTTTATGCTTGATTTTGCTCTCTCTGGGCTTTATGAATTGGCCCAATAGGAAGGATACATGATCCTCGTGTTGGATGATTTTTGCCACATGTATAGTTGTGATGACGGTCTGTATCATCAGCTACCTCCCCCCCTTAGTCAGTAGGTATGCTTATGTACCTACCAACTGTGTGGCAGTTGGAATTTTTATTTTAACATTACGGCTCATTAAATGATGTTACTAGTTGTCATAGCTGCTGTCTCTCCAATGTTTCGTCCGTCTACTCGTTTCAGCGTGATTTCTAGGATTTCTTGCGATTGTCATTTTTTGCACGTTCTCCCAAGAGTGGACCTTTCGTTGTTCATCCTTATAAAAGGTGAAATTGAGTTCGGGGTTTTCCCTTTACACTGTTTTGATTTCTAGTTGCAGATGCCTTTATCCCTTTTTTTTTGGCAACCATGTCTAGCTTCAAAGTTTTGAGTGGTGATGTTATTGATGCTTGTGAAGCTTTCTTTTCTCCCAAGTGAGCGACTCATGCAACTTTGGATAGCATTTGTCACGATTATTCATTGTTAGCCGATCCTGAAATCATTCTCCCTAAAGTGGGCGACAGTCCATGTCATCCAAAGCGTGGCTATATTGCTATGTACCCTAGTATGTTCCATTCTGGCTTTAGGATTTTAGTTCCTGGGATCATCTGGAGCACCTAGATTTCATGGGCATCGCTCCTGCCCAACTGGTTCCTAATGGTTGGAAGGTGATGATTGCAACCTTAGCAAGGGCTGTCATGTCCGGTATCCTTATGAATGTTGAGGTTTTGCATTCCTTAGTGGGGTTTAGTGTAAATGGTAACCACATTTGTTATCTTCGTTCTTCATCTTGTTTCAAGAGTCTGCGAGAAGAGTATGGGAATTGGTCGAGGCCCAGGTTTTATGCGTCTTTTTCCTTCGACTATTTTAAGTTGCTCAAAAATTAGATTTAGTGGTCATTCTGAGAGCCTAAGAGGGTCGAGTTATCACTATCGATTGAGAAATAAGAGTTAAGTAATCGGTTTGACAAGCTTCCCGAGTCTCAGTGGAAGATTTCATTACTACGAATGCTATTATTCGTAGTTGGTTGTATTCATCAAGTGAGGCAGGTCGCGCAGAGCCTACTGCAGATCGTGCTTAGGAGGTGAGTGTTGCACGTGCTGGTGATATGAATGTTGGTCGCGAAACGAGTTCTGTTAAGGAACTTGTAGGCCGAATTACTTTTGTTGTTGTCCGAGGCTCTAGGAGTGTTAGCTGGATTGTTAGAAAGAGGAAACTTTGTAGGCCTCCCAGCCCATTTCCGATGGTAACAATTAGTCCTGGTCATATCTCGAAGAAGAAGAAGCTAGCTACATCTATTCATGGTTTCATTAGGCTCCCTCCCCTCCTACATTTCCCTGAAAATGAGGTCGTGGTTTGGAGGATGACTCTGATGCCCCGAGAAGATGAGGAGATAAATCAAGCTCTTGAAAGGAGCAAAAAAGAGGTTTCTCATCCTTTGGATGATCATGAAAAGAGTATTGTCTCCTTGTACGGTTTGCCAGCTTCTGCCGACTTGACGGTTTATGAATGTCGCATCGTTGAAAATAAAATGTTTCAGCTTGGACTTAAGCAGTCTGAGAATTCGAGCAGTACCAAGACTTTGGATGACTTCGAGTACGATCCGACATTGGAAGATCAGGTCCTTACTCGAGCTCGGAGCTTCAAACCCCACGTGTTTCCTATTGTTGCTAAGACCTCAAAATTTCCTACTACTCCCTCCGCTTCTAGTCCTATCTCGGTTGTGCCCAAGAAATTCTGTTGGCATTCTTAGAATGATGTGCAGGACAATACTCGCTGCCTCATTGGCGGTTGTCATGGGCGGTTGGCTAATAAGGCTTTCATGCTCGTGCATCCGCCACGTCATCCTATTGATGAGGGCCTCCAGCACCTTATGGAAGGAATAACCCATTTTAGTTATGCAACTATGATGGGGTCGGATTGTAAGGCTACCCGCGATCAGGTGGCGTTCATCGAGCGGAAGCTGGTGGGGCATGTTTTGGTTATTTCTCACGTTCTCTGCCAAGTTGATTTGTTGAAAACACAGTGCATAGAGCATGCAAGGGTTGCTGATACTACACGAACTTCATTGAGGGAGCTCGAGGCTATTCGGAACAAGTTCACTTCTGATATCGAAACGTCTAAAGTTGAGCTGGATAGGTTGTGGTCCCGTCTGAATGTTGCTAAAAATGAATTGTTCGACCAAAAGGCTAAGCGGGATGAGGCCACTCGTTCTACCGAAGAGTGTTCTGCCAGTCTCAAGGCTTTTGTGACGCAAATTGCTCAGTTGAATTTTGAGTTTATTGCAGCCAAGTCTGCAGTTTCCACTAGACTTACTGTCGTTGATAATGAATTGGCGTCGACTCAAGCCGAGCTTTCAACTGTTACCGAAAGGCTAAAGGCTACGAAAGCAGCGGATTGGAAAAAAATGGTCGATGGTCGTCACAATTTTTTGGATTTCCTTGAGACGCAAGGCTTAGATTATCCGAATATCATAGCTACGCTGAGCAAGAATTCGATGATGTAGAGGAAATCGTTCCGAATTGCTAAGTGATCTTGTTGTCGAAGAACAATCTCATCATTTGTTTGAGCTTGCACCATCTAGTGATGCTGCTAATAATACTGATGTTCCTTCTTAAACGTCTCTTTTGGCTCTTTGTAATCTTTTCTTTTTTTAAAATCAATGGAAACTTATATTTTGGATTTGTTGTGTCCGGTATGTCTAGCTTATTAGCCTTTTTAATTTCGACATTTCTTGCAGAATTCTGACTCGTTCATCCAGATTTTTGTGAATAGATTTAGTGTTCGACATACTAGTCATGTAGAAGCTCTTTTTTACGAAATTTGATTCTATATCTGGATTACGATGTTGTACATTATAGTCGATGGGAAAAAGTTTGGCTCGTATGTTCTGGTACTTTGTTACTTCGTGGTTGATCAAGCCATAAGTTTCATGTTCATGTCCGACTCATTCGTCCCAATATATTTATCAGTTACTTGATACTCTAGTCGTGCTGAGTATTTTCACAAGTGAGATTTTCAGTCTGACTTCTTTATCCCACTACACTTTTGTCGTTTTGAACTCTAGATGGAGGATTGAGCAAAAACGTTTATTGATAATATCTTTTTAAGTGCTCTACATGCCACAATCATGGTAGTTTTTTCACCCTCCTTGTTTTCCAACCAGTATGTCCATGTTCTATTGATCTTTATTACTCTATACGGCCTTTCCAATTTGGGTTTAGCTTGCCCCCACCTGGTTCCTTTGTGTTGAGCTGGACTTTTTGGAGTACCCAATCGCCGATGTCGAAAGTGCAGGTTCTTACCTTCTTATTGTAATATTCGGCCATATACTATTGGTAGGTCATTGTTTTGATAGAAGTCACTTCTCGTTCTTCCTCGAGAAGGTCCAGCCCATTTCTAAATTCCTCGACGCTATCTTCAACACGAAATTCTTCAGTCTTGAATGTCGGCATACCGATCTCCACATGTATCATTACTTCGGACCCGTATGCAAGGGCAAAAGGGGTTTCCCCTATCAGAGTTTTTTTGTAGTTTTGTATGCCCAAAGAACACCATGTAACTTGGATGTCCACAATCATGTTGCTGCCTCGAGCCTTCTTTTTATCGCTTTCGAGATTGTTTTGTTGTTGACCTCGCCTTGCGCATTTGCATGTGGATGGGTGGGTGCCAAGAAATGCAGCTGGATGTTCAAGTTTTTACATAGCTTTTTTATTTTCCTGCCTTCGAATTGTTTCCCGTTGTCCATGACAATTACCCTTGGGATCCCGAATCTGCATATTATGTCTTTCCAAAGAAACTTCTCGACTTGGGTTTCTCCTATCTTTGCTAGGGGTTATACTTATACACACTTAGTGAAGTAATTTACTGCAACGAGGAGAAACTTTTTTTGGTCTGACATAAGGAGTAGTCCTACGATGTCCATTCCCCATTATGTAAATGGCCAAGAGCTACTTATCATGATCAGGTTGTGTCCCGGCATGTGAGTGTACGAGGCAAATCTCTAGCATTTGTCGCATGCGCAAACAAGTTTTCTAGCATCATTTTGCATCGTTGGCCAGTAGTATCCTAGTGTGAATGTTTTATGGGCTTGCGTTCTTCGGCATGGGTGATTCCCACATGTGTCATGGTAGATTTCTTGTAAGACAGTCAGCATCCTCGGGTGAAAGGCACCTTAGTAACGAACTGGTGGTGGATCTTTTGTAGAGTCTGTTGTTAGTCATCGTGTATCATGCTACACGATTTCGCAGTTTTCGGGTCTCCATCTTATTTGTTGGGAGTTCTTTTTTTGATATATACGCTAGGATTGAAGTTGTCCAGTTGTTTTCTTGATTTGTGCGCATGCTTCTTCCACCTGGTTTTCAAGTATGGAACTACCTTGTATCATGACGAGTGGATTATCATTCTCTTTAGCTTGTGATGCTTTCTTTGCCAGTCCATCAACTCTTTTGTTATCCACCCTTGCGCACCGTTGAATGATTGCAATCTGGAAGCCTTCTATCAATTCAATAGTTTTTTGGTGGTATGCTTTCATTCGAACGTCTTTGACTTAGAATTCACCTTTCAATTGAGTGACCACCAGTTTGGAATCAGTAAAGACACTGATGTCTTTTATTCCCAATTGTTTTGCTAATTGTAGCCCGACTATCACTGCTTTGTACTCGGGTTCGTTGTTTGAGGCTTTAAATTTCAATTTTATTGCCTTATTCAACGTGACGCCCTCTGAGTTGTTCAAGACCAATCCAGCTCTACTTCCAGCCTTGTTGGATGTTTCGTCACAGTGGAGGATCCATCCGTGGGTGGTTGATTTGATTTTCCCTTCTTCATTTTTGCTTTCTGCATGTTGACCGTTGTTCCCTGTAAATTCGGCGATGAAATCTACAATGTCTGGCTTTGATCGTGGCTCTAGGGGCATAGCTAATATCGAACTGCCCATTTCACCATCCTTTTCGATAGATCAATTTGTGCAACACCGACCGAAGTGGCTGCTCGGCCATGACTATGATTGGATGCACTTGGAAGTATGGTCGTAGGTTTATTGAAGACACGATCAGGGCGAATGCCAATTTCTCTAGAGCTAGATAGTTGATATATGCATCCGCAATTGTTTTGCTGATGTAGTATACTGGTTTTTGTGCACCATTTTCCTCCCATACTAGCGCTGAGCTTACCGCGTGGTCAAACATGGATAAATATAAATGAAGTGCTTCCCCCGTGTTCAGTTTCGTCAGTAGCTCTGTGCTCCCCATGTATGCTTTTAGCATTTGAAAACTTTTCTTCCACTTTGCATTCCACTCGAATGTCATGTTCCTTTCAAATTTTTGAAGAAGTGTAGACATTTGTCTGATGATTTGGAAATGAATCTATTCAAGGTTGCTATTCTTCCATTAAGACTTTGTACGCCCTTTATGTTTGTTGGTGACTGCATGTTGAGAAGCACTTGTATTTGCTTTGGGTCGGCCTCGATTCCTCTTTGATTAACCATATACCCGAGGAATTTTCCTGATTCTACTACAAATGTGCACTTCTCCAGATTCAGTTTCATTTTGTATTTTCGCAGTTGGAAGAAGGCATGTTCGAGATCTGTGATGTGGTTTGTTCGGTTTAAGCTTTTGACAAGCATATCATTGATGTAAACTTCCATCGTCTTACCGGTTTGATCTTTGAACATTCTGTTCACCAGCCGTTGGTACGTGGTTTCGGCGTTCTTCAATCCGAAGGGCATTACCCGATAGCAATATGTGCCTATTTCCATTATAAAATATGTTTTTTCTTGGTCGAGAGGGTACATATGTATCTGCTTATACCCAGAGTGCGAATCCATAAAGCTCAACAGTTCATGTTCGGTGGTTGCATCCATTATCTAATCTATTCGTGAAAGTGGGAAAATGACTTTTGGGCAAGCTCTATTCAGATCAATGTAGTCCATGCATACCCTCCATTTGTTGTTATTTTTCTTTACCAATACTGTGTTGGCTAACCAATCCGAGTAGTGAGCTTCTCTGATCATCCTTGCATTAAGCAGGCGGTGCACTTCATCATTTATTGCTTGATTATTTTTTGGAGCCACCGGCCTTCTTTTTTGCTGAATCGACTTCTTGTCTGAATTTACTTATAATTTGTGGGAAATGACGGATGGGTCTATTTCCACCATGTCCTTCATTATCCATGCAAAAACATCTTGATGATTTTTAGCAACTGGATTAGTTTCTTGGCAAGCATTGGGTGAATCTTTGTGCCAATCCAGACTGCTCTATTTTCTTCGTCATCCAAGGCCGCTCCTTCTTCTGGTTGTCCGGTGTTCAATCGATCCCGTGGGCGGGTTGGTGTCGTATTATCATCTAAGAGGTCGGGGTTCGTCTGGCCAGGTTGCTATGAAAGCTCCCCCGGTCATTGCAATAATTGCTGTTTATGGGGAGTTTTTATTGTTGTGTAATGACACTCGCGAGCCGTTAGTTGACCTCTTTTGATTATCTAGACTCCATTGTCGATATGGTACTTCAAGAAGTGTTGCATGGTTGAGGACACTGCACCCATTTTGTATATCTAGGGTCTTCCGAGTAGCATGTTGTACTCAGAAGAAGCATTAACGAGAAAGAAGTCTGTTAATAACACTCGTTGTTTTCCTGGTTCTCTTGCTTCGACTGGTAATTGAATCATCCGCAGCGAGCAACATTGTTCCCACTGAAATCCACCATTGGTTGATCACTAGGTGAGAGCATCTCGTTAGTGAACCACATCCTTTAAAATGATGTCAGATATAGGAGGTTGGCTGAACTACCCGTGTTGACCAACACTCTCTTAATTTCCCACCTAGTTATCAGCATCGAAATTACTAAGGCATTATTGTGCGGGAAATTAACTCCGTTTGCATCTTCGTTGGAGAAGGTCAGAGTCTTTTTCATCGTTCTTGCGCATTGTGCAGACGACTCTTGGTATCTAATTTTTGCTCGTAAGTCCCTGACTACTCGCTTCCGGGATCAAGTGGATTGCTCATTTCTTCCCGTTGCACCATGCAAAACGTATATTAGCTCTTTTGATTACCCTCCCGGTGTGATTATTCCATTTTCAGACTCTTTCAACTTAACAAATTCTCCAAGTCATCCTTTTCTAACATGGCGTTCGAGCTCGTCTCTCAAGTTGTGATAGTCTTCAGTATAGTGTTTGTACTCATCGTGGAAGAAGAAGTATCTGGTTTTGTTTCGTTTGTCAGGATCTCCTCTCATTTTTGGCGGCCACTTGACGTCTTCCCAATTTGCTATAGCTTTAAGGACTTCGTCTCGACTTGTTTCTAAAATCATGAATGATTTCCCTAGTGGTCAATCGCGTTTGGACCTCTTTGATTGTAACCTTCTAGGCTTTCATTGATTGAATTCAGGACTATTGTTGGTCCAATGTCTCTTAAGCTAGGTGTTTTCTTCTTGAGGCTCGTTGCCCTCTAGGTCTTAGGTGAGTTTATGAACCGTTTTGATCATGTGGTTCATCGAGGTCATGAGCATCTCCACATGAGGGTCCAAAGGGATTCCCCAAGATGTCAAAGACTTCTGAACCGTTACATGTTGTGGCTCCCTTTTATCTGGCGCAGTTGGTCCAACAGTTGTTGCAGGGTCGATATCATGAGATAGGTCTATGGAGGCATAACTCCCATCACGACTCTTTTCTTGTCTAACGTTCCTCTTCTTTATGAGAGAACTCGTTCGGACCTAGATTTGGGCCTTAATTCTGACTTCCTTTAATGGGCCATGTTTGAGCTTTTATGCTTGGTTTTGTTCTATCTAGGCTTTATAAATTGGCCTAGTAGGAAGGATAACTGATTCTCGTGATGGATAATTTCTGCCACGTGTATGACTGTGATGACAGTCTATTTTGATGTATCATCAACAAGGATTAAGAACAAGTGGAAGTCGTTATTCAACTATTGCAAAAATAAGCTCCTCTAACCGTCAAACAAGTGACTTTATCTTCATTGTTAAAAGAAATTTCCACTAATCGCTCTTTTTTTCTTTATTCTTGCTATGGATTTTTTATTTTTTTACTTTGAATTCGAGTTTTTTTTTTTGTTTCAGCTATTGTTCTTTAATACCCACTCATCAGTAATTCGTTTGATTCCACTGAAATCAGAAATTTGAACTCAAAACGTTTTGATTTTGGAGGTTTTTGGAAAGTAGAGAGTCAGTGAATCGATTATCTAAATAACTCCTTTTCATCTTCGGGATTGAGCCAGCAGGCTGAATAAGGTACATATTTTCCATCTTCTGAACAAAACATAATAGAATAGAACATATGTTGTCGCTACTACTGGGAAAAGTTTCATTTCAAGAAGAGTCATTGATCTTCTAGAAGAGGATGGTGGCTTTTCACTGGGCTGGACTGTTGGATGGATGGGCCCCGAGATTCGATTTGATTCAAGTGAATGTTGAACGGTTTAGGCTTCGGGGACTCCGTCCTCAGCTGGTCAAGCTAGATAATAGTGAGATTAACTAGAGCTGGGCAGGTTCGGGTAACCGGCCCGAAAAGCCAAAACCGAAGACCAGACTGATCATTCAAAAGTTGAAAATTTTGGGCCCGAGCTCAAACCGAATGAGGCCTGTTAACCAGACTCCGGTTAACCAAATGCTCGAGCTGGGTCGGTCTCAGTCTTTTTACATCCCAGTTTTCAGCCCAAGCCCATTTGTTCAGCCCATTAATTGACCATTTTCACAACCAAAAGCAAGTGCCTAGGGATGATCCGGGTCATCTCGATGGAAAGATTTTAGACTCTGTATATTGATCCTTTGTGGTATTATTGTCTTCTAGGCCTTGCATTAATTCCCATGTGTTAATGCTCTCAGGTTGTTCTTCTGTCATCTCTATTTCCTTCACGGTTTCGAGATTTTTTTCTGTAATGAGCTTGTCTTGGATGACCTCTACCGGGGATTCATCACATTTGTTACTGTTTTATTTCCTGAAATATCGATTCACACTGGAAGCACGAGGACTGATAGAATCTAAGGTGGTTGCATTGTGAGGATAAACATGACGACTGGCATCAGACTTGCTACGTTGTGAAGGATGGCTTTTAGAGTGGTGAAGGCGTGGCATAGAGAAGCTATGCCATCTAGGAGAATATGGTGTGTTACAGTGTTTGCATCTCAGTTCTCTTGAATTTGCACAACCCATGATAGATATTCTGTGATAGAATATATACCACAAAGGAAATGTACTTTGTGATAGAATATTCTATGAGAGAGATTGAAATCTTCACGTAGAATATTATGTGAGAGAGAGCGAATGAGCTCTTGTATTCTATGTGGTGAAATGTTCTGTGTGAGAGAGTGAATGGGTTGGGCTTTGGGGTATTTGGGTGATTAGGTTGTATTCAGATTGGGCTTTGGGGATTTGGTGATTAGGTGGTATTTGGGTTGGGCTTTGGGGTAACTGGTTATTTAGTTTTTTTAATATTCGGGTTAGGCCGGTTACCCATCGGGCTTTGAGAATAGGAACCGATAATCGGACCGACGTATTCAGGCTGGGCCGGGATTTGGGACCGGCTTATAAAATAAAAATAGAAAACCTAACCAGACCGGACCACTCGATCCGGTTCCCCGATCTGGGCCAAGTTTTCGGTCTCAAATGCCCACCCCTAAGATTAACCATGGTTTTTTTAGGTGAAAATAGGTGCTTGAATTCTGAGCTATGGCATTTGTGTGATGGTCCTCTTGTATCGCTACCCACTGTGGGTAATCGTGTTGTCTATTTCCCACAAAGCCACAACGAGCAGGTATTGTGTTGTATTGTAAGGGGCATATTGTTTCTTCCTTGTTTTCTTTTTTTAATTGATCAACTCTCAAATTTAGTTTATTTCACTTGGCAATCAAGTGGTTGCATCCACTAATAAAGAAGTGGATGGCTATATCCCCAATTATCCCAATTTGCCACCACAATTGATCTGTTACAATGCATGTAAGTTTGAACAATCTTGTTCATCAATGCGATTTTGTTTCTCTAATATCTTGTTCATTTGGAAGACTTGACAGTTGGAAGAGAGTGAGGAAGAGGAGGGGGGATGGGCTGGGGATGGTGGTGTTTTGCAAATTGAAAAAGAAGAAAAGGAAAAAGTGGAGAAAATGGATAGATTTGGGGTTTTTAATTCTTTAATTTTCATACCTAGAATTACTTCGAGATTGACATCGATAATCCAAGCGTTTTGATGCATTTTTATGGAGTTTGGACATGCAAGGCATGTGTATTCAATGTAAGGTATTTTAGTCATTAAATCAATATTTACCAGACAACGTGATTGACCTAACAAATCTGTTATAAAATGAAGTTTAGATTCAATTAAAATTTAAAATGAGGGCTAAACTCAATAGGATATAAACTAATGAGAGCCAAACTAAAAAAACCCTCCAAACAAATTAGCAATGGTCTTAGAAGGGGGCAATTTAGGAATTTAAGTTGAGTTTCACACTGTTAGTTTTCTCTATCTTCCTTACGTGTAATCTAAGCAAAACTACCCACTCAAAGAGCTCGACCATATGTATGACCATGTAATCAACTTCTATTGTCGAAGTTGATTACTACTTCGAAAATCTTCACTTTTGTACGTTTGGTGCTACTACCCGTCAAAAATTTAAAGATACTAATTCTAAGTAAAAAGATACTATTCCAAGTAAGACTTTTGAAAAAACTAAATTGAGGTTGGGTAAATTTGATGTGGCATTGGTGATAGAAGTTGGTTGAATTTTACTAGGGAAACAGGGTTTTGCAAACAGGATGACGTGGCATTACATGGTAAGGGTTATACGTACCTCAAGGATTTTATTATCCTCCCTGATCATGCCACACCACCCTGGTTGCTAAACATGTTTTCCAAGTATTTTGGAAGTTGAATTGATGCAATGCCGATTGTTTGAAGAGGTCGAGAGGTTGTTCTAGTCTATGATGTGGCTATGGTGGTGGAAGTTGATTGGATGCAAATGTCATGAAGTTGTTCTCGTCTAGTTGAGGCCACTCCAAATGAATTTTGATTCCTCAAACTCCATATGCTTTTATATCATAGAATCAACATGCAAGGATAATGGTTGACGAGAAAGCTTGGCTATTTACGGAAGGAAAGTAGTACAACTCAAGGGAACAACGACAACGTATGTAAATGTGTCAAAAAAGAGAGGATAAATTAATTTTGCTAGAGGGTTGGTAGAATATTAATATTTATTATGCTCGTGATAACTATGTATAGGACATAATGTATTATATTGATGCATGTAATATAATTCATGCAAGATAATATAATTGTGGTGCTTCCTTGGTTGATAACCTAGTTGAGATGTTTTGGGTGCCTAATAATGCAAAGAACACTAGTACAACTTCATTAATGTTGGGTGTCATGATTGTTTTCCTTTTCAACGAAGTTATTTCTTTATTTAACAGAAGGGGTCCCTCCAACATTAGCCTATTCCAACTGGTGTAGGATTTTATTTTATTTTTGTTGTTGGATATTTAATGTAGGGATTTACTACATCACGCCCAATCACTTTAAGCCAATGAAAAACAATAAATGATAACTAATGGATAATTTTGAGAAATGGAATAATTATGGCCATGTAAATTTTCTATACTAAGGGTCTGTTTTGTTAGCCATTTTCCTTGGGAAATGGAATCCATTTCCCGAATATGCACATTTTCGTTGTTTGGTAGTCTATTTACTAACAGAAAATCGATTATTCATAAGACTGTTTCCCACTATTCATGGAAATCCAAGTCCAAGGAGGAATCACGATCCCCTGTCTCTTAAGTTATGACACTTTCATCAAACTCTTTCTCGTCTTCTTCAGTCTTACAAACCACCCAAATTCACCATTTGATTTCTATCAAACTGGATTGTCACAACTAGCTTCTTTGGTGGACACAATTCCTGCCCTTATTCAATGGCTATGACCTAAAAGGATTTGTCAATGGGACAAACGAATGTCCTCCTCGACTCTTTGAAGGTCAAACATTGAATCAAGACTATGTTGCTTGGCAGAAGAAACAAGATCAGATCATATTAGGTTGGTTTCTCTCTTCTTTATCTAAAACAATGATTGCATAAGTTGTAGGCCTTGACTCTTCTCGTACTATGTGGATGACTCTTGAAAGAATTATGCTTCAAAATCTTGAGCTCGCATCATGCAATTACGCCAAGAACTCCAAACTACTTGGAAAGGAAACAAAACCATGTTCGAATATTTTCTTCACGCAAAGGGTCTTGTGGATAGCCTTGCCGCTTCTAGACACCCAATCCTCGAATCTGATTTGCAGCAAATTATTTTAAGTTTCCTTGATACCACTTATGATGCAATTGTAACAACTCTTACAGCCACAGTTGAGGACATCACCATGGATGACTTTCAAGTTCACTTCCTAGCCTTTCATATGCACGTTGAAGCGCAAAAGCTATTCTTAGCTCTCAACCTCTTGCAAACATTGTTGCACACTCAAGTTCAACCAAGAGTTTCGATTCCTCAAACAATTATCAGCCCAACTCCCCCAAACAAAATCCGTATCGAAACACAAACCGCAATCCAAATCTCTACCAAATTCGTAGTTCCAATCACTATCAAACCCGACCTTCCACTAGCCCTTGTCAAATCTGCAATGGTGAAAATCATACTGCTCAAACGTGTAGGAGTCGATGTGATAAGCCTCCAACTCATCCTCCTACGTACATCTCTTTTTGACAGTTAACTTGTTCAAAGCAGTTAACTTGTACATCGGCCAAGAGAATGTCTCTTTTTGGCATTCTCTTGGCCATCAACTTTTAAGTTGTTTATGTACGTCTCTTGCTATCATGTTTTTTTCCTACATATTTATGAGTTTTCTTGATGGCTTTGTTATGTTCTTTATTTTGATGCTCAGCTTGTATGTTCTTTATTGTGGACCATTACAGAAAACAATGGGAGATATATTTTATAAATTCATATGCTTTTAAAGATGAAAAGAAGGGTACTACTTTCAGTGAAATTAAGCACTTGCAAAAAACACATCTTAGACATCATAAGCTTGGTTGTAAGAGGACGTACTTTACCGTAACTTGCTCTACATGTCACAATCTTTTTCCGAAAGATGAAAAGAAATACAAAAAGCACAATTGGTAAGAAAACACCTTTCCACTTCTTAGATGTGCATGCAACTATATTTGTTTTTTATTCATATTAATTATCTTGTGTTGATCGACTACCCAACTGATTCTGCCACCTGGTGGTAGCAATCATCAAGACGACAATGAAAAAGACTGAAAAGTAGAATTTGCTATTGCTTGAGAAAGTGAGTTTGAGAGAGGGTGAACATTGTATTTGTGTACATTAAAGATGCAGAGTGAAATCTGCTAATGCTTTTATCTGTTTTAGGCAAATTTACTGTCACATGAAAGTACTGTTCTAATGATCTCACCAAACTGTTTTGAGCTACATCAGAATATATAAACCATTGCATGCCGAAGGACACCACCAATATAAAAAATAAATAAATAAATAAACCCTAACCCCTTTTCTCCTTTCTCCCTTTCTTTTCCATCAATCACCACCGCCATCTCTCCTTCTCCTCATCCTTTTGTTTTCCTTCTTATTCTTCAATCAGCACCACACCAAGCCATTGCCACCTATCCTCCCTCTTCTTATTCTTCTTCTCCATCAATCACTACCGCCACAACCATCACCACCTCTCATCCCACTTCCTCCCATATTTCGCTTATCTGTTTGTTTTTTCTCTTATTATTCTCCTCCTCATCTTTTTTCTCCCAGTTTTGTTTTCTCATTCACCCTCGTGAAGGTTCTTGTGAGTGAAGGTTTCCTACTCGCCAGAACCTCCACGAGGGCAAAAAAATGTGTCCCTTGTAGAGGCTTCTGCCAGTGGGAAACCCACACTCGCCCAAATATCTACGGGTGTGGGTTCCGCATCCACAGGAGCCTCTGTGGGGGACAAATTTTTTCCCTCGCGGAGGTTTCAGTGAGTAGGGAACCTCCACTCACAGGAACCTCTGCGAGGGTGAAGGAGAAAAAATGAGGAGAAGAAAAAGAGAGAAAAATAAACAGAGAAGAAGATGGGGGGAGGTGGGATGAGAGGTGGTGGTAGTGGTGGCAGGGTTGATTGATGGAGAAGAAGAATAAAAAAAAGGGAGGATGAGAGGTGGAGGTAGTGGTGGTGATTGCAGAAGAAGAAGAAAAAGACGAAAAAGAGGTGGAAGAAGAAAAAGAAGAAAAAAAAGGTGGAAGAATAAGAAGTAAACAGAGAAGAAAGAGAAGAGAAGAACAAGAAAAGTGGAAAATGAATAAGAAGAAGAATAAGAATAAGAGGAAGGGAGGATGAGAGGTGGGGGTGGTGAGGTAGTGGTGGTGAAGGGGAGGGGGAGAGGTGGCGGTGCTAATTGATGGGGAAGAAAGGGAGAGATGAGAAGACGGGTTAGGTTTTTTTAATATTGGTGGTGTCCTTCAGAAAGTAAGGGGTTGGTGATGTCCTTCAACAAAATGGTGGTGTTATTTAGGAACAACCTTGTAATAATTATTTCCATTACAATTTTTGTTTTAAATATTTCATTTTGTTGCTTTACTTTTATCTTTGTGAGATGCTTGTTAGCTTTATTCATTATATCCCGTTATTTGAGTTGCATTTGCACTAATTTAGTTGACAAAGAATGTAAGGAGATGCGTCCATATCGATGGGGTGTTTTGATTTGAAGTAAGTATGCTTATATGACCAATTTCACAAGTTTATCATTATTGCATAAACTAGGTTTTACTACTTCAACTAGATTGTTTCGTATCTATTGGTTTCACACTTAATTACATTAGGACTCTGATTTATTTATGTAGATACATTTCTTCATGCTATTAGAATAACTAACAATACTAGTATCATTCATCTTATTAAATGGAGACATGATTGATACCCAGGTTAGAGCCTAAGGATCCAACGTAAACATGAATCATTCAAGTCAAACAAAGTTGGCAATTTCTTTCAATGTTCATGCATACCCTCTGATTCTCGATCCTTTGAAGAATAAGTTCACCAAAAAAATCTGGATACCCTCTAATTGTTTCTTACTCTTTCTCTTTGTTTTCAGTTATTCGTGCACTTTATTGCTTAAGATTTATTATTAGATTACTTGCATGTTTCAAAAGTTATGTAGGATTTCAAATGCAATGACTTTTTGACATCTCCCCCTCCCCCCACCCAAAAATAAAAATGTATTTTTAACCTACTATATGACACCTCTACTATAAAACTTTTCCCCCTTTCTTTTTTTTCTCCCCCTCTATTATTTTCCCTCTCAACAACAGTGACCACAGACACTCCTTGCAATCACTTCTCAACCCGCCCTTGCCGGCCACCCACTTCCCTGCCCCTGCCCCGTCTTAGTTTTTCTTTTTTTTTATGCCCACCTTCCCTTTCTATTTTATTCTACACAAAATAGCAGCATCCCTCACCAGTCGCCCACTAAAAGCCCTTGCCGGATCGCACACCACCCGTTTCACCTCCCGCCTTCGGTCTCTCCTCTCTTATTTCCATTTTTATGATTTTTCCCAAATTTTGGGTCTTGCAGCCCTAGTCGTGTGATCGAAAAGGGACAAAAAGGGCATGGCAGGTGGTAGTGAGGCGGGACAACACTATTCTCTGGAGAATGAAGGGAAAAAAAAAGTAAAATGTGGTAGTGTCATTATGTAGGTGGTGGTGTTAGATAGAAAAGTAGTAGTGGTGGTATCAAATAAGGGAATGGTGGTGTCAAAGAGTCATAGTCTTTTTCAAATCTAAGTTAGTTCACTTGAGATTTGTTAACTACACCAAGAGGTTCAAATTCGAACATGAGACTTGTTTATAGTTGGAACACGTTCTCTCTCGCCCTTGTTTCAGATGCGTATGTCTGACGTTACAATACAAAAATTGTTCTTGATTTTGTTTTATTAATAACAAAATAATTTAATGAATATTGCAATAGTGTGGATTTGTTGTAACGATTGTTTATTTTGTTAACAACATTTTTGGCAGGTGAGCTTCAAGTATCTACAACTCTTCGACTCCTGGTGATACTATTTTTAGCTAATTAAACAAAATAACATGTATTCAGTTTGGCATATAACCACAGATTCGAGAGCCAATTATGTCTATGAGCTAGTCTAGCTATAAATTATAGACACACTCTTCACTTGTATACAAATGTAAATAAAGCTTCATTTTTTGTGGATAGAGATCCAAGTACTTTGCAATAACGACAATTATATTGAATGAAGAATTATCATAAAATTAGTTATTTGATTGTCTAAGTGATGCATAGAAAACTAATAATGAAATTTAAGAGAAACTATAACAGAGAAATAATATTTATATTATTTATTTATCCCATGAAACATCTCATTGGTTAAACGAAGAATCAAGCTCTCTAAGTGATTCTCGGGCTTGGATCGCTAGGCTGGTTCAAGAAGGTGATCACAAAGGTATCATTGCAAATAGGACATTTAGGTTGAGCAGTCATCACATAAGCATGACAACGACGACATCCCACAAGTCTCAGTTCATTTACGACTCAAACCTCGGGTTGAGGTTGAGTTGGAGGTTGAGGCTTGGACTGACGTTGAGGTTTGATCATAGTAGGTTGATGAGTCCTAGACTCAACTTGAGGCCTTCCGATGAAATTTTCGAGTTGAGGCGTCTCCATGAAGTCGTTAAGCATCAAATTGTCTTCCCTTTGGCTCATTCTTATCAATCTCTAATAGATACTTCAATTTTCCATACAAGAGTGACAATAGTTTCCTTTTTATATAGAAAACATCATGGATATTGAATTGATATACAAATAATACTAGCAAAGGTAGAACTAAATATTGAAATCCACGTGTAACCACGAAGGACCAATCTAGTAGAATTAATTGTAAAATGCCATGAAATCTAGAAAGGAAAAATCTTTATGTAATCTTACCTGATATCTGTAAGATTTTTAGTGGATTCTTGAAATCTTCTCCTTTCTGCCTTTTTAATGGATTCTTAAAATCTTCTCCCTTTTTTTCCCTTCATGGTTTCGCATGACTCCATCTTGAATTAATTAAGTTTTTCCTTATTTCACAACCCAACCTCATAAAGTTACCCAATCTTATAAGAATCAATATTGATGTCACAAAAGGCATCATATTCTTAAATATATTCTCCAATTACATTCCATTAATTCGCTACATCTCAAAATTTTTGTTGATTCAATTTAGCCACAAATTTATAATAATATAATAGTTAGAGTTGGCTAAGTTTCATTGAATTGATGATAATGTATAAGCTAGCAAGTCCAATTAGCATGAAACTAACTAATTGTCAATGATCCAAATATTGAGCATTTTAGATGTGTATTAATAAAATGTTTTCTCAAATGAATTTTAGAAAGAAATATTTACTTTGAAAAGTCAGAAAAGATTTTTTAAGTGCATATCTCAATTTCAATTCAATATCTAAAAAGCATAAACTAAAATTTATAATATATCTAAAATTTATAATATATATTTATCTTAAAATAAGCTTACACTTCAATACTGATTCAGAGCCAAAATGAGGATAGTGAAAGAGGTGTTTAGTGCAAAATATTTAACAAAAATAAAATTGTATGGAGTGCCAACGACACGGGGCATACTCTAATCTATCTTATAATTCAGATAGATGTTTTACTATTCACTGCTGACTAGGACAAAGTCAAATCATAAGCATTAAAGATAAAAAAAATGGTTAGGATTGAAAGTTGGGAAATGTATTGAATTTGAGGGTTGAGATTCATTTTGTATGATGGCATATTGGTAAATATAAAATATGTAGAAGAGTAAAAATAATGAAAAACTTTTGAAAAAAGTTAGTGAAATGTACATGTGGCGGAGAGAGAAAATATTGTGTTTTCCTTTTAGCAAAATGGAAATTATCATAACTATCTACATCATTGTCGAATTTTGATAAATTTAGTATCGTTGAAATGCATTTTTGAAGATCTTTCGAACAAAATCAATGATCAATAGAAGGGCCAAAATATTAAAAATATGTATTTCATAATTAAAAAAAAAGTATAATGTATTACACGTATTTAATATTTTTAAAAGCAATGAGACGTGTCGATCATACCAGAAAAAATGAGTTGGGCATCTTAATGCACATTTAAACAAAAACCCTAAATTTCATGTTTTGGTGAATTCAAAGATTGGGGGGGAACTCATTCTCGGCGTTTAAAATTTTTTCCAAACTGATTCAAATTTGATTGAACAGACTTACACTTATAATTGGCTTACACTTCAATACTGATTGAAAGGGAAAATGAGAGTAGTGACGGAGATGCTCAGTACAAAATAATTACCAAAAATAAAATTTTGTAGAGTGCCTATGGCACGGGGCATACTCTAGTCTATATAAAATCAAATAAGCATATGATATATCTTGGGATTTGTTTATAGTTAAGTGATAAACTCACCAAAAACACCGTCGTATTTAATAATAATCCTCGTATCTTATACATTTTCAAGCTAAATTATAAATAGTTTGAATTTGTATCAACCAAAATGACAACATGAATATTATCCGACACGCAAAATCCATATTCAATTTGTACCTCCAAATATGAAAATTTAAATTCAAATATGGTTTTATCGAATCAGGTTTTGGATAAAATCCGGTCAATTAACAACCTTGATCAAACTATTGTGAAGAGAAGCATGGTAATACACTAACTAAATTTGCTCTATATCATGGCCAAACCATGGGCAACAAAAACGATCACCAAGGAGACAGTTTGCTCTATATCGTGCCCTATGTGTTGGCATAAGTTGCTACCAAATGACCTAAAAAATGTTTAGTACATTTACAAATTCTTATGCAATTAATATTTTGTGCATGATGTAGTATTAGTGTAGAAATCTAGTTACACTCTCTAAGACTGTCACATCGAACCAAAGGGTCAATGAATGACTGTCAACAAGATATGCTAATAGAGTTAAATTAGAAAAACTTGAACAAGTACCACATCGACTATATACAAATTTAACTATAAGTATATTAAAAAGTTTAAATGATTGAAGTAGCATGTCACTTTGACAAGAACAAAAAAAGCATTTTCTCGACAAAGAGGTTGAAAATGAAAATGATATTTTGTTGTATTCCCCAACTATAATACGATTTGAAATTCTCATAATCCTCCATAAGTCTATTATAAAGAGGTCTCATCTCCTCAAGATCATCTTCCAACTTTGAGGCCTTTGTAAAAATCAAAAACATAATTCAAAGATCCAAGAAATCTTTGTAATTGATTTTTATCCCGAATTTCATCAGAAAATTTGTCTGCAAAATCAATTGCTCTTGAAAAAGGAGTGATCATACCATGATGAATAGTATGACCAAGAAAACGAACTTTGGTTTGAAAAAGATTAATTTTGGTAGGTGATAAAACCAAACCATTTTGTTTAATACATTTTTCAAATTGATACAAGTGTTTCCAATGGGTTGCGATTGAATCAGAGAAGACAAGTATATCATCGATATACACGATTGTAAATTGAGAAAAGGGAGAGAGAATTTCATTGAGGATATTCTGAAATTCACTCGGTGCATTTTTGAGACCAAAGGGCATTACATTCCATTCGTAATGACCAAAGGGGACATTGAAGGCAGTTTTATACCTGTCCTTGAGATGGATCTGAATTTGCCAAAATCCAGACTTGAGATCAAACTTAGAGAAGACACATGCTAAATGTAATCTCTTGAGAAGATCACGTTGATGGGGAATGGGATATCTAATCCAACGTAAGACCTGATTAAGAGGCTTGTAGTTGATGACAAGACGGGGACTTCCACGCTCAAGTTCAGCAGCTTTATGAACATAAAAAGCTGAACAACTCCAAGGTGATTTGGAATGGCGAATGAGATTTTTATTCAGCAGTTGCTGAATTTCATGTTTGCAATATTCCATCAATTTAGAATTCATTTGAATTGGTCTAGCTTTTGTTGGAATTTTGCTTTCATTGAAATTTCTTTCATAAGGAAGATGAACACAGTGTTGTTTTTATTCATTTATCTTATTTGTATGCATTTGGTTGATTATACTCCTGTTTTTGTATATCTTGTTCTCTCCTGTTATCTTATTCTTCTTGAGTCTGTAAATTAGATACTTAGACTAGAACCCGAGATCCTGAGAAACAGTTGCCAAAAAGCATTAGGAAGATTAGAACATAGATCTTGTCGAAGATGTTCTTGATATTGAGCAATTTGAGATTGTAATTTAGGGTCTTGGATTTGTTCA
The DNA here is from genome assembly GCA_003290165.1 of Berberis thunbergii. NCBI lineage: Eukaryota > Viridiplantae > Streptophyta > Magnoliopsida > Ranunculales > Berberidaceae > Berberis > Berberis thunbergii. Next base: position 109,914 of record QNQO01001158.1, read on the forward strand.
TCAATTCTTTTATATGCAATTTCTTGTTTAAGAGAATTTAAATGTTGTTGTTTTTGAGATAAGAAATTAAGAAATGAAATCTTTTGATTCATTTGATTAACTTCATAAATCTCAGGTTTAAACAAAAATTTAAATTCAACATTAGTTCCCAAATAGGTAGCCTTAATACCTTCTTTGGAGACTGTAAACGGAGATATTGCAGATATAAAAGGAGTACCAAGAATCATTTTCTATGACATGTTTTTTACAAGAAGAAAATGTTGTTTGATACAAACTTTGTCTTTACAAATATGGACATTTGTAAGCTTGTATTTTATTTGTAACTCAGAATTATCCGTGGTATATAATTTCCGAGTGGTCATTGTAAAGTATTGTGCTGAGACAATACCTTCTTGAATACAATTCATATCTGCTCCTGAATCTATCAGGGCAATAGTAAAAATCAAGATTTCTTTCTTGATAAAAAGATCAACAGAGACAAACCATTTTTGGATTGTTACTTGATGAGGAATGCTTTGCTTAAGATTGCAAAGAAATTGAGGAGAAGGTTCTTCTGTGGGAACAACAGGTAAAGGTTCAGAAGAAGAAGCTTCTTGAGCTTGGGGATCTGTATGAAGATTTTGGACTTTGAGATCTAAATACAGTTGAGATTGTTTGAGTAAAGCAATATCTTTCTTGATATTGTTTACTTCATGCTGAAGGTCAGATATACTAACCGGATGCGAAGTTGTAGATTTAAATCTATCTATGACTTCTTTAACTGTAGAAAGGTTAAACAACCTCAGGAACATGTGAAGAGGATGTTAAAGATTGTTTAATATGTTGAAAATATTCAGTTTTTAAACCGGGATCTTCAATTTTATCAACAAAATCTAATAAAATACTAGATTGTTTTTATTAGATAACATATTAATTGTTTTTGAAGAACATTGTAAATTATTACAGTGACAAGCTTGCGCACCGTCATCAGAATCATAAGAGATATCTGAATCAGATGAAAAGCGATTGATATTCATAATTTGAAATTCTCCATCAGAAGAATCAGCTTCAGAATCCAGAAGAACATTAAGAAACATATTCTTAATATCTTCAGGAGCTGTCAAAGCTTGAATTTTTTGAGCCGTTCTGCAGGACTTTGCATAATGACCTGGACGTCCACACTTAAAGCAGACATGCTTTGAAGTTGGATTAGACTTATAAGGCTTTTTAAAATGTTCAGGCTTGGGTTTATGAGTCCCATGCCGTTTGGGCTTACTGTAGTATTTATCCAAATCCTTTGGGAGTTGAGGCCCATAAGGTCGTTTGGACTTGTACTGACGAACAGGATGAGATCTGTACAATTGTTTGGATTTAGATTGCGGTAATCTAAAATCTTCAAATCCATATTGCTGACAGAAATCACCAAGTTCTTTGGGCCCTAAAATATGTTGTTTCTTAAGCTGGTGTTTAAGCCTAAGATCATTACATAATTGCAAAACACATTTATTGATAAAAGATATTAAATCACCATATGTAAGGCGGTCATATGGAATATCTCCTTGATATTGATCTTGTAATTTATTTCTAACTTTTTCTGCAAAAATAGCAGGTAGACCAGAAAGAAACTTTCGTTTCCAAAATGGATTACTTGCTTCTGATTGTTGCATAACTTTTTTGAGGAAAATGTGCTTATACCATCTGAAATGACTCAGTGTAGGACATTTATGAACCATAAGTAGATATTTCGATTTACCTTGAAATTCACCTGGATCCCCAATAAAATGTTTCAGAATGCTAACAATCAAGGTAATTACAGAATCAGGAATGAAATAACCTTGGTCTATTTTCATAGGTTGACCATCAGGACCAACTTTGACGGCTTGCATAATAGCTAATTGTTCTCCTAGGGTGAGATAATTATCCCACCATCCTTTGATTAAACCAGAAAAGCCAGCGATGATAAGCTGAGCAATGGCTTTATCATCTTTGCCTTCACTACGATGAGTAGAAGCAAGCATGACCATTTCTTCTGTTACTTCAATGATACTTTCTTCAGATAAACCATCTATATTCCAGATATAGAGATTACCTGTAGAAAATGTACCAAATGTTTGCAATTCACGTTCTTCATACTGCATATCAGGAAATGAAAGAGGAGGATAATAATTTCTTGTTTTAGGAAATGGATTTTGATACTTACCATAAGCTTGTGCTTTACGAGCATGCTTTATGGGATTGATATGATATTGAATAAAATCTAATCTATCCAATTCAGCCATAGGATCAAAATTTGCACTTATGTCTGATTCAACACCTATGTCTGGATTAGACAGAGTGTTGATATGGAGTCTAGAATCAAATTTTAATGCTTCAAGTTTAGCATCAATATCTTTGAGAATTTGTTTTGAATTTGTAAACATATTTGAGGCTACTGAAGTTGGTTGAAAGTATGTGGCTTTCTTTGAATCTTCAGTATGTTTTTCTTGTATTTTCTTGTCTTTGAGAGCATTTTGGAATAATTGGTCTTGTACCAATTTATCGCCAAGTTCATGGAGAAGAATATTGGTATAATTATTCTGTTGAATAATTTTGCTAATACCTTTTGCTTGACTCTCAGATGCAGAGTCTTTTAAAGGTGAAGCAACAAGATCTTGTCTCTGTGTAGCAAAAGTAAATTCACTAAGCGGGGGCAATATGAAATTAATTGGGGGAGTCTCAGTAGAGTTCCATAATTTGGAAGAAATATTTAGCACATGAATATTTTGAAAATGAACATTAAAATACCAATCTAAAAAGGGTAGATTTTCTTTAAGTTCTTCACAACATTCATAAAATTTCTTTCCTAATTCCATTATCTGAGATTCAGTTGTTTGAGCATAAAACTGTTGACGTCTTTGCTTATTTTCTTCTGACATAAAGTCTATTTGAATCTTTTTCTTATCAAGTTGAAAAGGTTTAGACAGACATTGTAATGAATTAACGTGGGGTGGAAAATTCAATTCTGATTGTGTTGGTGATTGTTGTTCTTGGTCAAACTCCTGTTCATTAGGAGGATGATAAATTGGTTGAGGGATCTGCGGATACTGCGGATTAGGCCGAGTGTTTGCAAGATCAAGATGAGGTAGAACATCTGGTGTAGTTGCTCTAGTGACATGAGTAGGAGCAGTTATGAAAGAAGCTTCAGATCTACGTTCTGACTGAAAATCTGAAGGGTTGAGTCGTGTGACTCTAGCTTCAGAGAATCGAAGTTCAACAGACCCATCAGGAAGAGTGAACACATGATCAAGCTGACTAAAAGGGGGTCTTCTAGGTTCAGCAACACCTTGGACCTTCTAAACATCTGGAAGGGTGACTTGATTCCATTGAATTGTCTTTGGGACAATTACATTGGTTTTCTCCTTATTAGCTTGGAAAAGGATTGTGTATCCTTTATCAGACTCTTGTAAAGCTTTTGGGCTTAACTGAGTCTTCATAGCTTTAAAGGTGATCTTGTAAATAAGGGCTAAGGGTTCAGAACCTTCAAGCATATCATAGCCAGAGGTTTGAATATTGAGAGTCAATGTCTCAAGGACGTTTGGATCCTTAAGAGACACTGAGAAATTGGGGTAGCAGTTAAAATAAACTGGACCCGATGACAGAGTTGACTCTGCGATTCCAAGCAGAGAATCGTGGAACCTATTGTGTCTACAATCGCGAAGTGCAATTAAGGCACATGCATCTAACCCTGTCTTGTAAGTGGTTTGAGACATATTTGGATCAAACCGATATGGATATACTTGTAATCTTGACTAAGTAAATAGTCAAGTGTTTGAGCTGAAAACAAATGTTTTGAATCTAAAGATCCATTGAGAGGCACAGTCTGTTCGACTATGTCTATTAGATCTTCAGTTTTTTGAATGAAAAATGATTGAGAAACTTCATAAATCTTTTTGTATGGGACGGCTGGTATAGACCAGTTTTGTAAATCTTTTTCTACTTCTGAAATTCTACATTCCATCTTGTTTTGTAAATTTGGATTGCTTGTCCTAGAGCTCGAAGAGTGAGAAAGTCTTGATATAAAATACATTTTCAAAATCTTGGGGGTTAAAACGGGAACACTGTGCCTGGAACACCTACAGCTGGAACACCGGTATGGGACCACCTCACCCTCTCAGACTGCGCTTCAACATGCGACTTACTCAGGGTTCAAAACGGCTGACCAACATACTTTTACTGGCTTACCAACGCTATCAACGGTTTACCAACGACACCTAGGACTCACCACTATCTCCCCGGCGAAAAAGAAGAATGGCTCTGATACCAATTTGTTTCTTAAGATCTCGGGTTCTAGTCTAAGTATCTAAATTTACAGACTCAAGAAGAATAAGATAACAGAAGATAACAAGATATACAAAAACAGGAGTATAATCAACCAAATGCATACAAATAAGATAAATGAATACATAATTAAAAATTTGACTTTGATCTAATCTCTGATAAGATCTTACAGGGAATCTCTAAGTGTAAAACAGGACACTGTCTTAGATCTGTATCGATCGATTGATCTAGATCTAAGTCAAATTTTTAACTATGTATTCATTTATCTTATTTGTATGCATTTGGTTGATTATACTCCTGTTTTTGTATATCTTGTTTTATCCTGTTATCTTATTATTCTTGAGTCTGTAAATTTAGATACTTAGACTAGAACCCGACATCCTGAGAAACAAATTAGGTTATGAAATTTTGAGTTTTTGCTTAAATGTGCTTTAAGATGCATGATTCATTTTTCTGGTATGATCGCCACGTCTCATTGCTTTGAAAAATATTAAAAACGTGAAATACTTTATATGTTTTTTAATTATAGAATATATATTTTAAAAATTTTAGCGCTCATGTTGATCATTGATTTTGTTGGAAAGATCTTAAAAAATGCATTTCAATGATATTAACTTTATTAGTTATGATAATTTTCATTTTGGTAAAAGCAAAATACAATATTTTCTCTCTGCCACATGTATATTCCACCAACTTTTTTCAAAAGTTTTTCATTATTTTTGCCCTTCTACATGTTTTATATTTATAAATATGTCATGATGGGAAATGAATCTTAACCCTCAAATTTAATACATTTCCCAAGTTTTAATCCTAACCATCTTTTATCTCTAATTCTTTCGATTTGACTTTGTTCCAATTAGCAATAAATAGTAAAATACCACTCTGAATTGTAATATATAATTTAAGGTAATTTATATTTGGGTATTAATTTAGGTTATTTTACATTGTGTAAGAAAGTTTTGAACACTTTGAAGAAGCAAAAGTCACTCCTCATATACTTTCACCTACCAGTTCTTTATCCATTTTTTGTTCCTCCTTCACAAAACAACAAATTAGACCTCTTAAGTCATGAAGCATGATAAAATCCCAACCTATGGACATAAATATCACTGCAAAAGGTAGATGATAATGGAAACCAAGGGATGGTTGTCGTGCAATCCCTAATGCAACTTGACGCGTTTTCTAGCAAAATCTCGATTCAGAAGGCTTTATAGCTTGTGACTTCCGGAAATGCCATTCTCGACCCCTCAAACTTTTGGCAGCGCACAATGAAATATGAGGGGATGCACAGAAACTACCTAATACCATGAGAAATTGTGACTTCCGGAAATCCCATGCCACCACTACATTCCACTCTTTTCTCTTTACTTCCCAGCAAGCCTCTCTCTCTTCTCTCAACTCGTCCGCATCAGCTATGCTTTCCTTCACCACACTCTCACCTTCAAACCATCCATCACTCGAACCTCCCACCTTCTCCTTCTCTTCCTCTTCGCTTCAAGAAAATTCAACAACAAAAACTCAAATCTTCAGTTAAGTCTCCAACAGCAACAGCAACAGCAACCACTCCCTCGACGCACAACTCATCCGCAAAGCAGCCCAAATCGCTGACACCTCCTCGTGATACACATCCCCTCATCCCAATTTCGGGTTGGAGATAATGTCTTCGGAGAAGGGTCTTTGTACGCTCAAGGGACCAAATGTGCGGAGTTGCAAGCAGTGGACAAGGCTGGAGAGTTCTCTCGAGGTGCCACAGCTTATCTCAATATGGAGCTTGGCGATTGTGATGCCGATCAAACCGCTGTTTCATCTCTAATCAAGGTTTTTCTTTCCGCCCATTCTTATTTATTTTCATTTAATTTCCGCCCTTGATATGTTTGATGAAATTCTCTATGAGATTATTTTATGAGTGTGGTTGTACGCATAGTAATCAATGTTCAGGAAAATATCCAATCAGTAATTCGGTTTGTAAATTTTTATCTCCAATGTACATAAGTACATTATGTAAATGTTTCTGGTTGTCCACACCCAATTGCTATAATGTTGAAATAAACAGTTATTGTATTTTAAAGGTTGGCAATAGCAATTAAAAGTTTATTCATCTCTAAAACATGGTTACACAAATTGTTGTGAGATTGTAGAGCCTCTTACATAGCAACCCCTAGCGGCATTTATTCCTAAAATAAGCAACAAAAGAGATAATACGGTGTATGGTGATTTTTATCTTGAAACAAGACAACTATATAAAGAATGACAAAAAGAAAAAAAAGAAAAAAATGCCACATCGTGATATATGCTACTCCTTGGCAGTGTCATTCGGTGGTAGTTCCTATCTAATTGTGGATTTTTTTTCTCCTGATTATGTGTATAATAAAATGTTATTCAGATCACGAATTTAGAGACCCCTGGCTCTGTTTCCTCCCAGTTTTTTCATTAGTTTATTGGTTTCGACAAAAGGAAGCATCTTAAGTACTCTTTATGTCAATTATGATGATTTCAGGTGTCATACATCACTGATATGTGTACATTAGGCAGGAAATTCAAGAGTTGTTGTTGGAATAAGACACCCTTTGCATCATCTTCAAGGCACAGATATGCGTTAATTAAGAAGTGAAGGGTTGCAGGTTGATGTATTTGGATAGGATATACAAAGTAAAGCAGTTCAGGTTATTGAATCTAACTAGATTCCTTATATGGTATTAAAATTCTTGCTGGATTGATTAATATTTTTCTATGTTTAATATGGTTCAAGAATTGTATGATTCAATAGGATTAGGGATGTTTCTATCCCTTGAAGTGATTTTAATGTACCTTCTTCTGGTAGCATGAGCTTCATGATTAGGAATTTAGTAGGTTAAATTGAAATTCATCCCCTTTACTATTTACAACTCTGTTCTTGTTGCTCTAGTCTCTATTTTTGATTAAGGATAAAACTTTTGATTTAAGGCTAAGGAAACAAACAAATATTACAAAATATCTCCATATAAAGGTATACATCTTACCCAATTGACAAGAAAATATTCAAATCCTACCTGTTAGGCCTTAAAGTCACCAAATTCCAAGTACAAGCAACCATGTCCACTAAGAGCCTGCAAAGAATTGCCTAATTTCTTTTGAAAATTTGTTATTTCGGAAATTCACATCTCCCAGAAAATTCAGAAAATAGATCAGAGAGGCCTCACACTTCCACCAGGCTTTACTTGATGAACTACGCAGTACGCATCACCCAAAACATCCTCTCAAAAGGATACCACCCTTGTAAAAAGATACGTCTAGGCTCTGCTCCATCCTCACACATAAGCACAATTAAGGTCGTCCTGCATCAGCCTTCTAGATAACACAACCATAGTGGCTAGTAGGAAACCTATTTTCAGCTAATGATACTCTGAGATAGGATTCTACACTAAAATATGAATTTGTAATAATATCGTATGGGGACGAGGTGGTTAATTATGTAATTAATGGTGACGCCTAGGTACCTCCTAAAATTATTTAGACCCTCGCTTTGCCTAGGCTACAGCCAAAAGGTTTATTTAGAGGTGGTCGCCCGAAACTACAGAACGTATTAGTAAATTTTCTCCTTATTATTAGTCAACAAAAGACTTACTACCAGAAGTTGAATCTGTGACGTAGAGCACACCTTATTTGAAGAAAAAATAACTTGATCTTAATGACGTTTGAGGAGTACGAAGAAGTAGCTAGCTCCACATGATGGTGATAATGATTTCGTTGGAGACACGGCTCTCTATTGTAGATAATTTAGAGGAGATTTAGGGAGATAGGGTTGAACATCTACAAGTCGAGCTCTAGCACTATGTATGAAGCCTCTGGGAGTGTGACAGGCTTTGTAGTTGAGGATGCAGTACACTTCGATCATTATCATGAATGATGGGTTCACTTCTGAAGAGGACTATGATTTCTGAACAAGATAACTTTATGTTTCTAGCTGTTGTATGTTGAAGAAAAGGATGGTATGAACAAAAAAATGAGGTATGATCACTTTTGAGTCGTTTCAATCCACGAAAGTTGTCATCCCCATTTTTAAGGATGAACGTGGATAAGATGACTTTGGATATGCATGGGGTCTATGGCTGTCAAGATAATTGCTGATCTGATCCTATTTGAAGAAATTTTCAGCCAAGCATAATGACCAAAGTTTTCTAAACATCCGCCAGACATTGTTTTTGTGGCATTGAATGTTCTGTTTGTCAAGTGTTGACATTAGTTCTTAGCAGTATGTTAACTATAGGGGTGTTTATTTGCTGGTGCCAGGGAGTGGTGGTTAATCCAAAAAATAAAAATAAAATAAGAGAAAAATCTTCGGTGAATGAGATAGCTTATTTCAATGTTCAAAGCCTGCTAGATAATTTTGCCTTTGATGGTGCACCCATTTTCAAAGCATCGGAGTTTACACTCTATGAACTCAAGTAATGACCAAAGTTTTCTAATCATCCGCCAGACATTGTTTTTGTGGCATTGAATGTTCTGTTTGTCAAGTGTTGACATTAGTTCTTAGCAGTATGTTAACTATAGGGATGTTTATTTGCTGGTGCCAGGGAGTGGTGGTTAATCCAAAAAATAAAAATAAAATAAGAGAAAAATCTTCGGTGAATGAGATAGCTTATTTCAATGTTCAAAGCCTGCTAGATAACTTTGCCTTTGATGGTGCACCCATTTTCAAAGCATCGGAGTTTACACTCTATGAACTCAAGGTGTTGTTCTTTCAAGTTGGGAGAATTTTGTGAACATATGTATCAACATGCTTGTTAATAACAATACATGTCTGTCCCAAGAGGCTATTAAGAGATGCAAAATATTCCCACGAGTATTTATTGCTTTCTAAGGAATATCCATGGAAACATATATACACAAGGGATCAATGAGCTTGCCATGGAAGGAAAGGAATGGGAAAATAAACACAAAAAACCCCACTAATTTGGAGGCTTGCGAGGAGGAGCAGATGACGAAGAAGTTCCATCCGTTGAGGTGGGTGTTGAAAGCGATTCCTAAAGATTTTGGTGGTTTGGATTTAAGGACCTTCAAAAAGATGAATTTGGCACTTATGGGCAAATGTTTAGATTTAATGTCAATCAAGAAAGGTTATGGTGGAAAGTCAACAACACAACATATGATGGCACAAGGAGTTGTTGGCTTAAGAGATTGTGAATGAGTATTTCTAAGATGAAGTTTTACTTTACTCGAGGGGTAGGATTGTACTTGGTAGGTGAGATAGAATTAGATTTTGGCATGATATGTGGTTTGCTCCAGTGAGTCTCAAGATCCTAGGCTATTTCGGGTGAAGATGAGAACAGTCCAAGATTTTATGATGAAGATGCTGGTTAGGGTGAGTGGAGTCTCCATCTCAGAAGAGCTCTTATTGTGTAAGAGGAGGATGAGGCTGCGAACTTGATAGATGTTCTTTGTTTGATAACATCAGGAACTAATGAAGATGGTTGGAAGTGGTCCAAATGAGGTCTTCTTTAATATCCTCCTACAATTACTTGGTAGTGGCTCCTGAAAAATATGACCTTTCCTTTGTTGTTGGTTTAGTGAGATTTCTCCCTCCTAGCTTTTTCCATTTGGGAGCTTATGTAGACTTGTATTGTTATTAGGGATGTTTTGGTGAACAAGGAAATTTAAGTGAAGGTAGGATGTCCTATATGTAGCGAGGGTGCAGATAAAAGGGAGCATTTTCTTCTACATTGTAATCTTGCTAGCTCTGTATGATCCCACTATAGCTATGCATGTGGGTTGATTGGGTTTTCCCAGAACCATTATGGATGTGTTTAATGAATGGAAGTGTCAAACTTACGTTGTGAACAAAAAATGGGGTGGTTTGGTCTCTAATCCCATATGTGATTTTTATCGGTGTTTTGGCAAGAGAGAAACAAAAGGATTTTTTAGCCTTCTCACCTATCCAAGGATTGGTTTGTTATTACTGTTATGGGTGCCTTGGTCATGTGTTTAATTGTGCTTGGTTCCAAGAGTTTATTTATCCTGGTATGTAGTCTCGGCCCTAGGGTGACCAAGACCTTCACCGCTTCTCATAGCCAAGGTAAAACAATTTTTTTTGTGGTTTTGGGCGCTCGCTTTTTTTAAAGAGTCAATGATCGAAGTCAAAAGTGACTATTGACTTTATATTTTTCCTAAAACCCACCTCTCTACCAATCACAACACAAAAACAACACAACAACCGAAGAAGAAGCAACAAAGAGATACCACCTCCTCCGATCAACCCCCCTTCTTCAACGACCACCCTTGTCCTCTCTCCAACTGTCGGTCACCTTTCCCCTCCTCCTTTTGACTATATTGTCAGAAGCTCTACTGGACAACTGAAGATCTATTTTTATTTTTTTTTAAATTTTGCCATTTCAGTACGAGAAATTCTCGCTTCAAAAAATTTTGGCGTTTCCTAGTGTCGCAGTACAATGCTTTAGTTGAAGCACGCCTCAGTTGGGATGTAAATAGCATGTTAACAATTTAAATAAGTTAAAATAACTAATAATTGAGAAACAAACCACCTTAATTGGCGAGACTCAAGTCTAACTTCGTTATAATAACTAATAGCATACTCATAGTTTATTCATTAGTCTAATACTTTATTAATATTGTCTTATTAGAATTATGGCTAATTATTAGTATATGATGACTCGTAAACTTTATAAATGTATTGTTGTTCCACCTTGTTAGAGTTAGTTATTTGTTATTAGGTTATGCGGTGGCACAATGTAATGTGTGGGTGTTCTTAGGATTTAATTAAGGATTTAAAAAATACATCTAAATCCAGGAGTATTCTAGATTGTGAAGAATTATTTTAAAATCCATCAAAATCAGAGGGTATTCAATTCATTATTTTAAAAAGTCCACCAAAATCATGGGGTATTAAAAAAATGGTGGGATTTTGATGGATTGTCAAATTGAAGGATTTGTGAATGGGAGGTATAAATAATAATAAAACCCTTCCAAATCCAGCCTCTCTCTCTCGGATTCCCAATCTCTCTGCCCATTTCCTTCCACCATTCTATTTTTCACTGATAACACAAATAACCCTTACATAAACCTCTCTCTCATGGATGACAATGATCAGTTTGGAGATCTCTATACCGACGTCTTCCGCCCATTCTCGTTCAATCTCTCTATCGTTCCTTCCCTATCTCCGCAATTTCTTCTAGGGTTAGGGTTTGTATGGGACATCAAACTCTGATTTGGGATTGGGAGCAATGGGTGTGCCTGCTTTGGCTTTCTGAGCATTGTTAATTTTGAGTTTAAGAGAACCCATTTGATTGTTCTCGTATGGAGCAATTTGCCCACTCTTCTAGTATCCTCATTTGTCCATATGTTACAGTGCATATTATATATTGTGGTCATAAACCTGCCACTCCCTCCTTACCAACAGTAATATACCGTACATACTAAGTAGGCGGTATGGCTTATTTGTTAGCAAAAGCCCATAAACACCCCATCCTTCTCTTCTTCATCACACAACTACTACTAACTTTATGATGGTCCTTGTTGCTTTAGCATACAAAGCAGGTCCTTGTTCGTATTCAACTAAGCAGTCAATGGCACTAATGAAATCAAGTGCATTGTGGTGTTTATGATGGTCCTTGTTGCTTTAACATACAAAGCAGATTGCCATGTAGAGAATTTGTTGGTATGTGGCAGGATGCCAAACCACTATAGACACATGTACATCAGCATACAGAGTTGGCACCCCACCTACCAGTTAAGTGGTCTGTTACATTGGGTGTTACCTCAATGGAGTTGCATGCCTTGTATCAAAATGTATCCCATGTACTCAGTAGCCTTCTTAGGCTATTAGTCACTATTGGTTCTTGTTGTGGATGACTTATCTCCATGTGTTTGGCATTGATTTGAAGGTTGTGGGGCATTTCCTTTTCATGCTATGTTGTTATTTTCTATCTGAAATCTCAATGAACTGGCTCATTGATGCTGGAATAATGGAGAAGATTGCCTTTCTTAGTTGGGAGAGGGGGAAGAGATTGCCTTTTCATGCTATCTTGTTATCTTCTTCTACACTAGGGTTTTATATTCCAACATGGTATCACAGCCCTAGGGTTTGATTCTCTTCCTCTCATCTTCTCCTCCTCTTCCCCTCCTCTTCATCACAGTTTTATCCACAAAATAAACGGTGCAGCAGTCCCAGAATCAATCTCTAGTCATTCCAGTAGACTGTTTTTTTTACTCAGATCTCGATTCAGGTCGATTTTCAGCCCCGAAGTTGCTAGATTTAGGCCAATCAGGTATTTTTTAGATCCTTCTCCAGTGTTCCAGTCCAAGATTGTGTGATTCCAAACTGTTTTCTACAATAAATCAGGTCTGAACTAGATTTTCCAATGATATTCTTTGACAGGGAGGCAAGCCTCATTCTATTCTAGTTCAGATAATGATTTAAGCACATTCCGCTATGCTATCTTTGACTATATGACGGGCACCCAATTTTTAGACTTTCTCTCTCTTGAATTCGTCAGTGGCAGTCATTGTCTTGGGATTTTGTTGTTGAACATTGCTTTATTGCAAATTTTGGCTGTTGTCTTTGAGTAACTGTCACAACTTGTCACAACTGAAGAAATGAAACAAAGAAGGGGACAAGTCAGGAAGAAAAAGGGTACAGAGAACTGGTGGGAAATTCAGATTTGAATATTTTAATGGCATTTTTGTAATTTGCTTTGTAGTTAGTTACTTGGGGGGAATGCTGCCATGTGCTGGCTATGCAGTTAAATCAGAAAGTAGTTGTAGCGCGGTCCAGGACCTATTACAATTAAGTGGGATTAATCAAAATTAATCAGATTTAATTGGTCAACTTTTTTCCAAATATACATTTTTAAAATTTAATCATATTCATAGATTATAAAAAATAAATAATTAATCAAAATGATATAAATTTGTAATTATATAACTTTACTAATTAATCAGTCATATATTACTTTACTAATTAATCAAATGAATTTAATTTTGCAGGTTGTAACACTTATATCACTACAAACAACCTAACTTTTCAACATAGTGAATTAGCGAGTTGGCTGGCCGATTAATCAGTGACTCACCGATTTTTTTTCCGATTAATCGGTGACCGCTAAACCCAACTGATTTCACCCAGTTCGGTTCGGTCAAATCCCTAATTGCGATTAATCGGTGATTTTTCGCCGCATTAATAACTTGGCGTTTTGGGTTGTTAAGCTTCCTTTTCAAAATTGAGTTAGTCTCCTTGTTAAGTAGGCATGAACATGGATAGAACCCTAGAAAGAAAATTGAAAGAGTAAGAGGTCTCTAGTTCAGAGTAACTTGAGAATTGTTTGTTTTTGAGTTACTTCAATACAATCAAGTAGTTCTTCTAGTCTAATTGATTACCTTGAGTCACGACTGTGATAATTGGTATCAGAGCAGCTTGAGGTCCCTGAATTGATCAAGTGATAGAAACTAGATCTAAAGAAATGGAGATGATGCTAAAGGAGACAAAGCAGAGACAACCGGCCATATAAAACTTCTGAAGGCAGAAATGAAAAGGATGGCTCTAGCAAGTGAAGCTCAGGAGAAGCGGTTGGACACCAAGATGGATCAATTGCTGCAATTGATGCAGAACACTCACAGAGACTTCAGAGCAGTAGGAGAAAGTTCGACTCTTCACAGGTCAGTGGATCTGCAAATCCTCATAGAGACACACCTCTCTATGCTCCATTGGAGAGTCAAGGTATGATCTCTCGGCTACCTAAATTAGAATTCCCTTCTTTTGATGGATTGAATCCCTGTTCTTGGATCAAGAAGTGCGAAAGATATTTCGCATTCTATCAGGTTGTAGAGGAAACAAAGTTGCCATTGCTTCCATCCATATGATGGAGCGGTTTTTGGACCACCAGGTTGGCAATGAAATTCTCAACGTTCTGTGTGAAAGATTTGAAGAGTAAGTTCTTGAGAATTATGTGGGATCATTCAATAAATTGAAATAAGAGACATCAGTAGAGGATTACTGTGACAAATTTGAGGAACAAAAATCCTTAATGTTGTCCCACAATAAACACCTTGATCCAACTTACTTTGTGATGAGTTTTTTGAGTGGGTTAAAACCAGAGATCAGAGCCTTAGTACAAATGTTCAAACCTGCAACAGTCATACAAGCCTTTAACCTAGCACGAATGCAAGAATCCACCATTACACCTAACCAATCCACCACCAAGCATCAAAATCCACCACCAAGCATCAAAACTACACTACTACTGTACCAAGACAAGGATACCAATCACTTGTGTACCCTACTGATAGTTAACTACAATAAACCCTCAACCTTACCATAACACCACCACTAAAACAAGATCCACTTATCAACCAAATATTCAACATACAGTCAAGTTTTCCCCATCCACACCCCCTATAAAAAGACTATCCCTAGCCCAAATGAAGGTTAGAAGAGAAAGAGGTCCAAGCTAAAACTGTGATGAACAATACAAACCTTGACACCTATGTAAACAACAACATTTGTACATGTTGGAAGTGTACCACTGATGAAACAGAAAACTTGATTCAAGATGTTCCATCAGACATGGACTGCATGCCATTCATGGCAGCTTCTCCATCAACACCATCTTGCTCAAAGGATTGCTCAAAAAGAAAGTCATCTCCATATTAGTAGACACTGGGAGCACCCACTCCTTTGTGGACCCTAAAGTGATCAAGGAAACCAACTGGCCAACAGTGTTAACACCTCAAATGGTGGTTAAGGTAGCTAACGGCCAACAACTACTCAGTAATGTTGTTTGCAAAAATCTACAGTGGTCTATGAATGGTATTGTTTTTGAAGGGAAGGTGAGAGTGTTACCATTGGGATAATATAACATGGTTTTGGGTGGTGACTGGCTCAAGCCATTTGGAGACATAGTGATTAACTTACGGAAACTCCAGATCACCCTTACCATAGAAGGAAAGCCTGTGACATTCCAAGGTACTACAAATGAGGGATCTCTTTACTTGAACCAAAAGGCCTTTCTAAAATTTTCAGGAAACAATCTTCATGTTTCTATGGCCAAATATTTTCCGTTACTGTGGACCAGACAGTGAAGCAAGATACTTCTCCAGCCCTGAAACAACTACTATCAGAATTTGAGGACATTTTCTAAATACTTACATCCTTACCTCCAACTAGACCACTAGATCACAAGATACCTTTGAAACCCAATTCTTCCCTTCCTTCTCAAAACCCTTATAAGATACCCTATATGCAAAAAATAGTGGTGGAGCAACTTGTCCAATAAATGCTTCAAGCTGGTCTCATTCAACATTCACATAGTCCATTTGCAGCCCCCATACTCCTAGTGAAAAAGAAAGACAATACTTGGAGATTCTGTGTGGATTACAGGAGATTAAATGATATTACCATAAAGGATAGGTTTCTATGCCTCTAAACTATATGGGGCTACAGTGTTTTCTAAACTTGACCTCAGGTCTGGTTATCATCAAATCTTGGTTCACCCCTCCTCACATCCATAAAACAGCTTTTAGGATTCATCATGGCCACTTTGAGTTCAAGGTGATGCCCTTTGGGTTAACCAATGCACTGGCCTCTTTTCAAGCATTAATGAACCATATCTTCCAACCATACCTAAGGAAATTTATTTGTCTTCTTTGATGACATCTTAGTTTATAGCTCTTCCCTATCCTACCATCTAAACCATCTACACACCACATTCCTCACTCTCAGACGACACCAACCCTTTGCTACGCTATTTAAACCACATTCCTCACTCTCAGACGACACCAACCCTTTGCTACGCTATTTAAATGCTCATTCATGCAACCTAGATTGGAATACTTGGGCTACATCATCAGCCAAGGTGGAGTTGAAGTAGACCCTCAAAAGATTGAAGCAATGGTTTAGTGGCCTATACCTAAGTCTCTGAAATAACTAAAAGGATTTCTAAGTTTAACTGGCTATTACAGGAAGTTTATAAAACACTATGGGCAGATAGCGCATCCTCTGACTGATCTCCTAAAAAAGAACAGTTTCCATTGGACAGAGCAAACTACTCAAGCCTTACAAACTCTTAAGGAAGCTATGTGCAAGGCTCCAGTGCTGACTTTGCCTGATTTCAGCTCTTCTTTCACACTTGAGATTGATATATGCTCAAGGAGAGTAGGTGTTGTCCTTTCTCAGCAAAGTGGACCAATTGCATTTTTTAGCTGAGCCCTGGGTCCAAAGAACCTTTCACTCTTATCCTATGAAAAAGAGTTACTAGCCATTGTGCTTGCTGTCAACAAATGCTGATCATACCTCTTGGGCTCCAAGTTTCACATCCTAACAGACCACCAACGCATAACAAAGTGGTTGATACATCCATTACAAGAGAGGAATAGATAACAAAGTGGTTGATGCTCTGTCTAGGGTTACTGATGATAATAGCTACACATATGCTCTTACAAGAGTACTGCCTTAGTGGCTCCAAGAGGTGGTTGCTAGTTACACACAAGATGACACAACAAAAACTTGCATTCAACAACTGATCATCAACCCTCAGGTAATCCCAAACTACTACTCTCAAGGCTTACTCAAGGACAAAGACAAAATTTATATAGGGACTGTTGGAACTGTTAGGACTAAAATAATGCAAGTTTTACACAACTCAGCCTTTGGAGGACATTCTGGCATAAATGCCACCTACAAAAAAATGGTAGAACACTTCTTTCAGAAAGTTATGAAGACTGACCTTACCAATTACATCCTTGGCTGTGATACATGTCAACGCAATAAATTTGACCAAGCAGCCTACGGAGGTCTCCTACAACTCTTTTCAGTGCCTACCCAAGCTTGGCAACACATATCAATGGATTTTATTGAAGGCTTTCCTCTTTCCCGACATATAATAATAATACTAGTTGTGGTGCATAGGCTAACAAATTGTAGTCATTTTCTAGCTCTATCACATCCCTTCACTGCTTCCATAGAAGCTGAGTTGTTCCTATAACAAGTGTACAAATTACATGGCTTACCTTCATCAATTGTCTCAGACAGAGACAAAGTATTTCTTAGTGCTTTCTGGCAAGAGTTGTTTTCAGCTTTGGGGACTACTTTGGCCCTTAGCTTACCATCCACAAACGGATGGTCAAACCGAGAGAACCAACTCATGCATAGAAACATACCTTAGATGTATGACCGGGGAGACACCAACTCAATGGGTTAAATGGTTGTATTTGGTCGAACACTGGTTTAATAAGCCTATCACACCAGTTTGCAAACAACTCCCTTTCAAGCCCTTTATGGGTACTCTCCTCCCCTTTTAGCCCTTCGCCCTACTTCCTCTCTCACTACACCTGACATCCACAGTAAGGAAAGGGAGCACATGCTACAACTCATTAAAGAGAAATTACAGAGAGCACAGGAACATATGAAAGCCTATGCTAACAAACAAATGACAGAAAGAATGTTTTCAGGAGGTGAGTGGGTGTACCTTAAGTTGCAACCATACAGGCAGACATCATGTATTACACAACAACCAAGTCAAGTTTCTGACATGTATCTCTCGGGGTCTGGTTCTTGTGATGCACTCACTAAGTTTAGCGAGCTTGTTCAAGCATTGAAAAGTGTAACTATCCCTTCATCGTTATCCAGCACCACTTTAGCTAATTCATGTGATATTATATGTGTTGCCCAATCTTCTCCATTGATTCTGGAGCTAGTTCTCATATCTCCATTACTTCATTCTCTTCTCTGATTTTAACTTCTGTTGAACATCATATGGTCTTAGTCAATGGATCTTTCCAATCTGTTGTTGGGAATGTTCCCTTCACCCTACTACTTCGTTGTCCTTGCCATATAATCTCCATGCCCCCAACTTTCCTTTTGATTTGCTCCTCGTTAGCCAGTTGACGAAAACAATCATTTTTGTAAAAAAATTCCATCTTGCATTTTTCGGGACCTCGGGACCTCCAGACGAAGAAGACGATTGGTTTTGGGCATGAGAAAGATGAGATGTATTTTCTAGATCTTGATGAACCTCCTTTCTCTTCATCAACCATGAGTGCAACAATATCTCCTCTTCAATGGGATTTTCACTTGGGTCATCCATCATTGGCAAAGTTGCAGTTAGCTATTGGTACATTGAGTTGTGTGTCTGCTCTAGAGTGTTGAAGCTTGACAGTTGGGCAAGCATCATCGTAGTTCCTACCCTAGTAAGAGTCACAGTCGAGAGTCTGAATCCTTTGACGTAGTCCATACAGACTTTTGGGTCATTGTTGAACTAGAAATATCAATGGATTTGTTTACTTTTTAGCATGTGTTGATGACTTTTCTCAAATGACATGGGTTTTTTAATGAGGTATTTGCCTCACGTTATTTCCACATTCTATAATGAGGTATTTGTTTAATTGGTAAACGCATTAAAATATTTCGCCCAAATAATGGTTTGGAATATACACAATTTATCATGTGTTCCTTTTGTGTTGACTGAGGCATACTCATCCAACTACTTATTTATACACTTTCCAACAAAATAGGGTTGCTGAACGAAAACACTATCTATTGGATATTGCCCGTACCTTCATCTATAATATACAGGTATCAAAGCATTTTTGGGCTAATCACATCCTCACTACTTATTATCTTATCAATCTTATGACTTTCTATTATCTTAGGTAATCAGTCACCTTTCATTTATATCCTTGTTTTTTAATGACTCAGCGGGTTTTTTGGTTGTGTTGCCTTTGTTCATATTTTGAATCTTGGCAATAACAAACCATCTCCTCGTTCTTGCGAGTGTCTCTTTCTTGGGTACTCTCGCACTGAAAACAGTACTGATGTTATAATCCTGACTTGTGCCGCTTGTTACATTTTTGGAGACTACTTTATTTTCATCATCTGGAAGTATTTGTTTAGGATCTCATATCTTCTTGTGAGGGAGAACATTCCTTGCCATCACTTAATCTTCCGATGCGATCACCTTGCCTTCTAATTGTCCGTTGCCTGTTTTCTTCTTTGGATCATTCTCCACGGAAGGCTGCTCACACTCGATAACATCAATAGAAGGGGACTGTTGACCCCGGACTATTGTGTTGTTTGTGGAGCTACGCCAAAGAGTATTGGTTACTTACTATTCACCTGTCCCTTTACAACCAGCATCTGGAACGAGTGTCTCATTGAGTTCAGAGTTCAAGCAAACATGCCATCAACTTTTCATCAATGGGCTGAAACTTTGTCCCTCACAAATTGGAAGGGATGAATCTGTCTTTAATTGGCAAATGGGCCTGGAACAGACAACTCCGTGCTCTTGCATGGGTGGTTTGGAGAGAATGAAACAATAAGATTTTTAAGGGTGTTTCCAAGAATGTACATCTTTGTATTGATGTTAAAGTTACTCTTTGGGTTTGGAGCCACACTTGGGGTATATTTAGTGTCACTCAGTTGCCATATATGTTTGATTGGGGTGAGATAGTGAGAAAGACAAATACAAACAATTGACACTCAAGTTGTATACTTTTATTCGCTTCTCTGATATAAAATACTTTTTGTTTTGTTAATTTAAAAAAAAAAAAAAAAAAGATTGCCGAGTGTTTCCTCATGCTCCGAATCAACCATCTTGTCAACTATAGATTCATGTTTTCCACCAGATGAGTCTTTTGATCAACCCATTGCCTTGAGGAAAGGTATACGTACTTGCACCCAACATCCAATTGCTAATTTTATCTCATATCACTGTGTTTCTACTCCTTTGCATTCGTTTGCTTTAACCTTGTGTTCTGTCTCTGTTCCTTCCACTTATGAACAAGCTTTTTTTTTGTTTGGTTGGAAACATGCTATGGATGAGGAAATGAGTGCACTTCAAAAAAACCAAACCTGGGAGCTACCATCCCTTCCTCCTAAAAACATACACTGGGTTGTTGTTAAGTCTACACAGTGAAATATCTTCCTGATGGATCTGTTGAGAGCCTTAAGGGACAGTTGGTAGTAAAAGGTTGTATGCAAAAACATGGGAATTGATTACATGGAGACTTCTTCTCCAGTGTCAACTGCTCTTGGTCATTATATCAGCTTGATATCAGAATGCCTTCCTTCACAACGACTTATAAGAAGTGTAGTGAGCACCTTTGTTTGTAAACTGCAAAAGGCTCTCTATGGCCTTAAGCACTCACCTCTGCCTGGTTTGACCGATTCAGTCATGTAGTAATTGATTTTGGCTTTCGGCGATTCACTCATGATCATTCTGTCTTTTTTCGACGTTCTATGACTTGCACCATTGTTTTAATTGTTTATGTTGATGAAAATTATTATTTTCGGGGATGATTTTACAGGAGTTGCAATTTTTAAAACATATTTGGCTAAGCAATTTCATATAAAGTAGTTGGATTCCCTTTGCTACTTCCTTGGGATTGAAGTTCTCATCAGGATATCTTCGTACCTCAAACGAAATATGTTCTTGATTTGCTTTCTACAATGGGACTCTTAGGTTCTCGACCCGCAGGTACTCATGGATTCTAGTGTGAAATTGGATAGTGAACAAGGAGTGTTATTTGCAGATGTAGAAGTCTTGTTGGAAAATTGATTTATCTTACTATTACACCTCCGGACATTGCTTCTGCTGTTGGTGTAGTGAGTTGGTTCATACATGCTTCTAGACAACCACATTTTGAGGCTATATGTCGTATATTGAGGTATTTTAAAATTGCACTAGGTAAAGCTTTATTGTACAAGCCCAATTCCTCTTTGACTATCACTGGTAGTGGTGCTGATTGGGCTTGTAGTCGCTCTGATAGACAGTCTACATGTGGCTATTGTACATTTGTTGGAGGTAACCTTGTTACATGGCATAGTAAGAAACAAATGTAGTTACTGGTTCAAGTGCAGAAGCTGAGTACTGCGTAATAGCTCACACAACTTCTTAAATGTTGTGGGTTTGCTCTCGCTTGCTAGAAATGTGAATTTATGTTCCTCCTCCCATGAAAATGTATTGTGACAATCAAGCAGGCAATATTTATTGCTAGCAATCCTGTTTTACATGAGCAGATGAACCATATAGAGGTCGATTGCCACTTCATTCAGGATCTAGTGTTGCATAAACAAATTACTACTCCTTATGTTCACTCTCATAACCAGCTTGTGACATTTTGATGAAGTTAGCTCACAATGCTTTCCAAACACTGTGTTAAGCTGGGCATGTTTAATTTTTATGCTCCAGCTTGAGGGAGATTGTTACTTAGTTATTTGTTACTCGGTTATGCAGTGGCACAATGTAAGGTGTAGGTGATCTTAGTGATTTGTTATTAATAAAATCTGAGTCTTATGGTATTCAGATTTTCTTTAGACTTGATGACTACTTCTCCAATCTTCTTCTGCCACAGGGTTAGGGATTCCAACATACAGCAATTCTCACTCTTGAAGCAGAGGTCAGCACTTCGCCCTCTTCACACTTATACAACATAGCCTTTCGATTAGAATGTCCCACGCCAAACCCCATTGCCATTCCATCAGCTTAGTGGATGGGTATGCTTTCTCTGGTTTTGGAGTTTTCCCTTTGAAAATGCATTTAATTATCTTTTCCGAATTTTCCAAATACATTTAATTAGCATTAGCTCCCACTACCACTTTCCTTTAGTAGGTAGGAATCTATTTTGGCAATGATGCACCCAGTTGGTTATGGAATGAGTCCCCCCTTGGGATGACTCAACCACATTCAACCTTCGTCGCCTTCCACACCTTTTCTGAGAAACAAAAATAAAGAAGATATGTGAAACTTATTCGAGCAATCTTGGCATCAGACTCAGTTATTGGCTATCAGGAGCCCTTGTTTGGTTAGGTTGTCAAGAGTGAGTATGTGCCATGGCAGAGCCCAAATGATGAAGTTTACCCTTGGCAGAGTTTAGCTACACCAGATCCACCTGTTTGAGAAATTGGGACCTTGTTGAGGCAGCAATACGAGGACAAATTTATCGCAATTGCTGACTGAGAATCTGCAGGTTTTCTGCTAAAGGTGTACTAGCTTAGTTGGTAGAGGTGTGGTAGATGGAATCACACGTCACGGATCGAATTCGGCCAGCAGCATGGGGGTGGGGAGAGTTGTGGGTAAAAAAAAAAATTCTTGCAACTTTTCTCATCCCAAATCAACTCAGAAACAACCGCTTAAGAGTAACAAGTGTCAATTTTAGAAGCTTTAATACATATCTATACATTTTTTTTTATGAACCAACTACCCAGACTGATTTTGTCTAGAATAAAATTGTTAGAAAGTTGTAGAGTATGCATATGTTATTAGCGTTGGGCATTAGTTTACTCCCACACAAGATGTGAGTTTTCAGAAGAAAAAATTTGAATTTTTTTTTCCTAAAATTTCCCTTTTTTGAAGGTTCCAAAGTGAATTCACCTTTGAGTTTTCTGGTCACTTCTTTTCAGTCAAATTTTTTTTAAATGTGGGACTATTCAAGCCAACTCTATCTCTGTGGTTCGGATGGTAGACCTAAGATGAAAACCCCACACCTGTGGCCCAGATGGTAAGCCTAAGACAGCGGGTGTTTAAAAACAATCTAACTAAGCAATGTTGTCCTTAAGCTTAGGCCCAGATGGTAGGCCACAGGTGTGGGGTTTTTAAATCTGGTCACCTTTGAGTTTTCTTAAGCTTTTTTTGAGTTATTCTTTTTTATTTCTTATGCATTTAATTTTAAACAATGTTGTTGTTAGATTGTTTTTTACATGGTTCGTTAATGTCTGTATGAAACTTTTAGATGAGTTGTGTTCCAATTAGTTAAATTCATCTCATGTTTTATGTTTATACATTTTAAGTCATAATATTATATATATTTCTCTTCATGTGTTATCAACAAGTCAACATTCTCATGATTATTGTAAAAATTAAAATAAGTTATTTGAAAGTCAAATCATCCACTGAAGGAGATAATGATAGTTCTCTTAGGCGTGTTTAGCATAAAATAGAGTAAATAACCTAAAGAGTAGTTTTTGGAGTGTCATCAATATATAATTTCATCCTATACTTGCCAATGTCTAATCAATAAGCAATCATGCACTTGAGGTAAGATTTGTGATCAAATAAGGTAAAATTGGCATCATGTTCGTTGCGGAGTTTTGCATGTGTTGTAGGAGATGGCAATAGTAGGCAAGGATTGTGATTTCATTTTTAAAGTTAATTTCGGTCACCTAATTTTAAGAAATGTTTCAAAAAATATTTCTATGTGTAAATAAAAAACGTAAAAATTTCAAGGATGCATGAAATATATAGGGAGTTGCTACGTGTACACGACTATTTGGTTTGGTTGCACCAACTCTTTGTTGCATCAGTATCTTGGGATTTCTAACTTTGTTGCACCAACCTAATATATATAATACAGACTAATTAATTTTTATTAATAAAATCATTTGATAGTGAAATTTTCTCGTTTAGAAACATTAATTAACACTTGTAAGAAAGATTAAAAGTAATCATTATCTAAAACTAAATTTCAGTCAATCATTCATTAAATTTCACTGTTGATGATACATAAAACGGTCACACCTCTAAGCCACACACGTGTCATGATGATCTTGAGGAATTATGGGCTCCAACATCAGCCCAACGTTTATCCTGTTCAAGCGGTTCTAAGGCCGTTCAATTCAGTAGGCCATGCGGACCCGAACTCTCACAGCATGCTAGGCCCACACATCTGACAGTTATCCTCAATACCCATAAGTCCTACTAAGGCAAGTATCTCGAGGATCAACTTCGGACGGACAACTACAACTGCTTTTTGCTTCTGGCTAGAAAGTAAATACTATAGTACATTCCACACAGAGAAACTCCCTTCAACTGATTGGGAATTATTTTCCGCGTATCTAAGAGCACGGGGCTAACATGGAACTTCGCTTCTATAGCACAACTCCTAATTAGAGAAAGATCTCCACGAAGATTTATTTCCTAAATTATGCCTATGATGGCTTGGTAGAACCAGTACTCATTGCACTATAAACAAGACATGAGGTTGGTAAGCTAAGGTACGCTACGAATTTTCTGTTACAGCATTACACCTTTCTCATATTTCTGTCTGACTTTAGCATCAGATTGCCATCGGCCACCACAACGATGGTCCGTCGCTCACGTGTGTTACTTGTTCAGGTTAGCAGGAACTAGGTCAAAGCAGGGAGCGAAAAATGACTGCATCAGTTTGGCGCAGTCCATGAGGACGACAAAGTTCTTAACTTTACAATAAGCGTCGTCTCCCTTCAACATCCAGAGAGATGGTTGTCATTAGATGATGCAACAATAGAGAACTAGGGGACACGTCAAATGCTCAGGCTGTCCCTACTCCACCCCTTTCTGTAATTTCAGTCATGCACGAACAACCGATTCGCGCTCCCGAAGCAGTGGTTGCACAAACCAACCCCGAGAAGCCATCGACCAACAGAATATGTGCTTCATGGAGCACATTTTGAGTCTGAATTATCCAACGGATTCAGGAAAAAGGTTCTACAAGACATGAAGATCCAAGCGATACGTGGCGAATAGTCGATACAACATGGTCGGGAACGAGGTCCATCGCACCACTGGTATTTATGGAGAAAGATCTTCAAGGCATACAACTCCCAAACAACAATGCCCTGGTAGTAACGATTTCTCTGACAGACTAGGAGGTAAGAAGATATTTAGTAGACTCTGGGAGCTCAATGAACGTCATGTTTCTCCACACTTTCCACAACATGCAACTGGAAGAGACAACGTTGACCCCCGATAGTCATTCGATGATCGACTTCAGTGGCGAAAGGCGATTCCCAGTGGAAAAAAATGCATCTGACTATAACAGCAGGATATCAGCCAGCTCAGAAAACCCTGTTTCAAGAATTTATAGTAATCAACACGCCTTCGGCATACAACGCGGTCCTAGGAAGACCCTGTGTACACTAGATGGAAGCAACGGTCTCTACCCTGCACCAATGCGTCAAGTACCAAACAAGCCAAGCAATTAGTACATTGAGAGACGACCAAGTAGTTGCTAGAGAGTGCCAGTACATGACAACCCTACCACCCGGCGATTTCCAATCTGCGGTTGGCCCAACGGCTAAAATGACTCTCTGTTCTGCCCAAAGTGTAGGAGGGAAACAAGTGATCCCAGACAACGAGGCACCTGTAAGCCCTCGGGACAGGCCCAATGCCGGACAACCAGAAGAGTAAACCATTACGGTCTACCTTGACAACCCTCACAATAGCAAGGTCATTTAGATCAGATCCCGCCTGAGCGAGGTAGAGACGATGCAACTCACAGAATTGTTGCGGCGTAACCAGGACATTTTCGTCTGGACCATGCAGGACATGGTGGGGATCGATTTGTCAATAATAACTCATCGCCTCGAGGTGGACCCCTCGAATAAAATTGTTAGGCAGAAGAAAAGACTTGTGGCACCCGAAAGGAACGTGATCATAAACGAGAAGGTACAACGTTTACTCAACGCGAGCATGATCAAGGAAGCACGATACC
This sequence comes from Berberis thunbergii, assembly GCA_003290165.1. Classification (NCBI taxonomy): domain Eukaryota; kingdom Viridiplantae; phylum Streptophyta; class Magnoliopsida; order Ranunculales; family Berberidaceae; genus Berberis; species Berberis thunbergii. Next base: position 135,663 of record QNQO01001158.1, read on the forward strand.
CCGATTGGCTGACAAACATCATTCTCGTAAGAAAGAAAAACGGAAAATGGACAGTGTGTGTAGATTACACTGACCTAAATAAAGTTTGTCCAAAGGACAACTTTTTGCTCCCCTGCATCGATCAGATTGTGGATGCCACTTCAGGGCGTAGCCTACTAAGCTTCATGGATGCCTATTTAGGCTATAATCAAATATTGTTGCGCCCCCCAAATTAAGAGAAAACATCTTTCATGATAGAAAAGGGGATATACTGCTATAAGGTGATGCCATTCGGCTTAAAGAATGCAGACGCACATACCAGCGACTGGTTAACCGGATGTTCAAAGAACAAATCGGCTGCAACATGGAGGTTTACATAGATGACACTTTGGTCAAGAGCCTCCATAGCCCTAAACATGTGCATGACCTCACTGAAGCGTTCGACCAACTCAAGAAATTCCGGATGAAGTTCAGCCCACAAAAATGCATGTTCGGAGGCGAGTCTGGAAAATTCCTGGACTACTTAGTAAACCAAAAAGGAATCGAGGTCGACCCAAAACAAATTCAGGCCCTTCTTGACATGAAAAGCCCCGACCAACATCAGAGACGCTTAGAGCCCGACTAGAAGGGTAGCAGCACTCAACATATTCATATCAAAATCCTCCGACAAATGTCTGTATTTCTTTAAGATACTTAGGGGGAGCAAAGGGTTCTCATGGAACAAAAAATGCGAAGAAGCCTTTCAAAGCCTGAAATCATACATAGGGAGTCCAGAGCTACTCTCAAAGCCAGCAATAGGATAAACACTTTACCTATACTTGTCTATTTTCGAACAACCCTCGTATGAAACGACCGAGGAACCCAGAGACTAGTATATTACATCAGCAAAACCTTCATAGAAGCAGAAGCACACTATCTGGATCTGGAAAAGTTGACTCTAGCACTAGTCGTATCCACTCCATAACGGTCCTGACAAAGCATACCCTCCGCTTTGTACTACATAAACACGAGTTATCTAGTAGGATGGTGAAATGGTCGGTGGAGCTCGGGTAGTTTGGCAGACTTCATTGCTAAGTTCACTGGCGGACAAGAACCAAAGTTAGACCACCAACCCTCGGACTCAAATGCCCAAGCATGGATCTTGTGCCACGACGAATCCTCGACTGGAAAAGTGAGCGGAGCAGGGATCACACTCTGCTCCCCTAGCGACCTCACCCTTGAAAAGGCAATCAGGTTCAGCTTCACCGCTTCAAACAACAAAGCCAAGTACGAAGCCGTCCTGTTCGGCCTAAAGCTAGCATTAGGGATCGGTATAGATCGGCTGACAGCTTACAACGACTCAAGATTTGTAGTCAACCAGGTCAAAGGGGATTTCAACAAGGACCCCCGCATGATAGCCTACTGTGACAAAGTACTTGGCATAATGGGAAGGTTCAAGAGCTGTGAACTCACGCAGTGCCCTAGAGATGACAACAAAAGAGCTGACGTGCTATCTAGAGAAGCCTCGGCCTCCGACGAAGTCTCAAGCTGCCTCATCGAACATCAAGAACAATCAAGCATCGATGAAGAAGAACATAAAGACATCTGCGCTACGAAAACACAACCAAATTGGATGACTCCGATACTAGAATATATAGCAACCGGGGCCCTACCAACCGACAAGGTTGAAGCAAGAAAACTTAAAATAGAGCAACAAGGTACACTCTCATAAATGACAATTTATACAGGAGATTAGTGACAGACCCCCTTCTCCGATGTCTGTCGCCTTCAAAGGCGGGCAAACTCTTTGGAGAAATCCACAGTGGTATATGTGAAAATCACCCAGGAGAGAGAACCTTCGCTCATAAAGCCCTGACTCTAGGGTACTATTGGCCGACCATGCAGCAAGATGCCAAAGATATCGTTCGCAAGTTCGACAAGTGTCAGAGGTTCGCTTCATATACCCATATGTCGGCCCAGCCACTGACTCCAATGACTAGTCCATGGCCATTAGCGCAATGGAAAATGGATATTGTCTGGCCGCTCCAAGCATAGGCTGGTTAAAAATTCCTTCTTGTGGTCGTCGACTACTTCACCAAGTGGGTCAAAACCGAGTCCCTATCTAAAATCGGGCAGGTACAGATCAAAAAATTCATATGAGCCACAATCATCTGCAAATTTGGCATCCCAAAAGTATTTGTTAGTGACAGCGGAACTCAGTTCAAATGTAGCAAGGTCAGAAAACTGTATAAAAGACTGGGTATCAATCACCACTTCTCACCAGGACACCCCAAGCCAACGACCAAACGGAAGTTACCAACCGGACGATCCTATAAGCCATCAAAGAAAGCTCAACGCAACCTAGGGAAATTGGTTCCAGAGCTACCAAAAGTACTTTGGGCATATCGAACAACTAAAAGAGCCCCTATCGGATAGACACCTTTCACCCTAGCATACGGGTCGAAAGTTATGGTTCCGGTAGAACTCAAGGTCCCAACCTTTCGAACGGAAGAGTTCAGACCAGACGACAACGATGAGGCCTTGCACGTGGGACTAGACCTCCTCAATGAAAAATGGGATCTAGCCTCCACCAAGATAGACGCCTATCAACAACGGATGACACAATACTACAACAAGAAGGTCAGTCCACGCGAATTCAAGGTGGGAGATTAGGTACTTTGGAAGACCCAACAGAAAACCAAAGAAGTCGGAGCAGGAAAGTTAAATCCGAATTGGGAACAACCTTACAGAGTTGCCAAGGTTAATAGACCGGGAACATACTAGCTGAAAAATGCGAACGGCGACGGGCTTAAAAAACCATGGAATGCAGAGCACCTCAAATAATATTATCAATAAAATATTTTGCTTTTACCAAAATTTTCACTGCTGTTCGTTACAACCCTCGACCAGCCCGATTATGACTAGACTCAAAAATCATCCTAAAGCCTAATCCGCCCCACGCGGATGACGACGACTGGGGAAGTGAGAGTCTAATCAACGCTTGTCCGCTGATGACGATGACTCGCCAATGGATCATTGCTCTCAACACAGACAATGATCGTTGAACTTACCAGGTAAGCTTAGTCAGTTCGTGATTGATGACGACAACTTCTGGTACCCAAAGCCTAATCCGCTCTGTGCGGATCATGACGATTGAGGAAGTGGAAGTCTAGTCAGCTCTTGTTTGCTGATGACGGTGACTCGCCAATGGATCATTGCTCTCAACATAGACAATGATCACCGTACTTACCAGGTAAGCTTAGTCAGTTCACAACTGATGATGATGGCTTCTGGTGCCCAAAGCCTAATCCGCTTCGCGCGAATCACAACGGCTGAGGAAGTGGGAGTCTAGTCAGCGCTTGTCCACTAATGATGACGACTCGCCAAGGGATCATTACTCTCAACACAAACAATGATCGTCAAACTTACCAAGTGAGCTTAGTTATTTTACGACTGATGACGATGGCTGAGAAAGTGGGAGTCTAGTTAGCGTTTTTTCGCTGATGATGACGACTCGCCAAGGGATCATTATTCTCAACAAAGACAATGATCACCGAACTTACCAGGTAAGCTTAGTCAGTTCGCAACTAATGACAACAACTTTTGGTGCCCAAAGCCTAATCCGCTCTGCGTGGATCACGACGATTGAGGAAGTGGGAGTTTAGTTGACGCTTGTCCGCTAATGATGACGACTCTACAAGGAATCATTGCTCTCAACACAGACAATGATCGTCGAACTTACCAGGTAAGTTAAATCAGTTAACGACTGATGACAACGACTTCTAGTGCCCAAAGCCTAATTCTCTCCGCACGGATCACGACAGCTGAGGAAGTGGGAGTCTAGTCAACGTTTGTCCACTGATAATGTCGACTCGCCAAGGGATCATTGATCTCAACACACACAATGATCGCCGAACTTACCAGGTAAGCTTAGTAAGTTCGCTACTGATGACGATGGATGACGATGGCTTCTGGTGTCCAAAGCCTAATTCGCTCTATGCAGATCACGACGACTGAGGAAGTGTGAGTCTAGTCAACGCTTGTCCGCTGATGACGGCGATTCACCAAGGGATCATTGCTCTCAACACAGACAATGATCGCGAAACTTACCAGGTAAGCTTAGTCAGTTCACGACTGATAACGACGCCTTTTGGTGCCCAAAGCCTAATCCGCTCCGCGCTGATCACGACCGCTGAGAAAGTGGGAGTCTAGTCAGCGCTTGTCCGCTGATGACGATGACTTGTCAATGGATCATTGCTCTCAATACTGACAATGATCGTCGAACTTACCAAGTAAGCTTAGTCAAACCAGTCCTAGAATGTAGAAGTGATTTCTCAACAAAAATGTAGAAGTGATTTCTCAACACTAACATTGTCCGTTGATGACGATGACTTGCCAAGGGATCATTGCTCTCAACACTGACATTGCTCTCCATCTATCACTCATCCGAATCTCAACACAAGTTTTAGCTCTATTACTCTATTTTTTTGTGCATGCGTGCTTGTGAACTTAAGTTCCTCACAAACGATGTAAGAATGTAGAATTGATTTCTCATTGTAGCCTTCTGTGATGCCAACTAGCAGGATAAACATTCTTTATTATTTCTTCCTCATCAAGCGGAAACAATGGGGGGTGTTCCTACAATGACACTTAATACTCAAGTGAGTATGAGTTTGAGTATGCAAACAAATTATGTAATAGTTATTTACTTTGTGTTCAACAAACTTTGTAATTATTGTCATTTTTTAATTCAGCCTCCCATTGTATAGGGAAACCTGATTCACCTTTCTAATCCTCATGCATCATGAAGTATCAAAGTACACAATCAGAGGTGCGTGAAAAATGGACACCTATTTGACCCATGATCAAACCATTGTCCGATCAAGGACTAGATTTGAACTCGAGTTTATTTTGGGTGTGCCCAAAATGAGGCGCAATCTTTTTCGTTGAACATCCTGAGGTACTAAGTTGCACAGTTCGGGCAATTTATAATAGGATATGCACAAGGTAACTAAGAAAAATGTGGGTGTTAATCATTGTGTGCCCCAACCACAAACAATTGCCCAATGCTTCCTTGGTGCATCTTAGTGATTCAATAAGCTTATGGCATTGCTGTATGAGTTCAGTCTAAGGTGAGGAATTTAATTAGACTTGCATTTTGAGACGAAGAGTAGTTTTGGGAGTTAACTAGACCTACCTTTTTGGAGTGCCTTAGTATAGACCAACTCTAGTGGTGGTTCTAGAAGCCAGTTGTGGCATCAACGGTCAATTTTGAAAGTTGGTTGTGGCCTTATGTAATGAATGTTGGTGGCAGATCAAGTGTGGCTTTTCACAGGGTTCCACATGAAGTATGGCCTTGAGGCAACAAACATTTTATCGGGATAGTTTATGTAATACGGATCATGATGAGGTTCTTAGATAAGACTATAGGTCAATGGACACTAGTGCGACCTTGTATTGCGCCTAGCCTTCATAATTATTTCATTTACTCCATGGATGTATTGTAGGATGACGACCCTCTAAGTGAACCACATTTTATGTATTTTTTAATCTTTGTTGTACATTTCTGCATTGTGTGATTGCTTATGTACGTAATAAAATTGATCGCAATCTAACTAAGTTAACCCAAATTGAAAGGATTGGTATTGTATTCCTTATAATCACATAATGATCTATAACGACAATTCATGCACAGTTCGAATGTAGCAAATGCACAAATGGAGCATGACCCCAAGTTAGGAAGATAATTGCTAATTACCTTTATATATGAATATATTCTTATGTATTTTGTAGTTTTGTGTAGGGGTGGGCAAACGGGTCGACGATCCGCGGATTCAACTCGAACCGGACCGTTTTCCTCTAAACGGTCCGGATTTAAATTATAAGTTTTTAGATACGGTCCGGATCGGTCCGGATCCATTATAAAACGGTCCGGTCCCGGTTCCTAATTTTAAAAACGAAACGGTCCGGATTGAACCCGTCCGGACCATTTCAAATCCCATTTACTATAAAAGCCTAAACACAAACTAAAACCTAAACCTAAACTAAACAGCTACACTCTCCTCTCTGTCTCTCCTCTCTTTGTCTCTGTTTCTGCTCTCTGTCTCGAGAAGGAGAAGAATCAAGATCTCCCTCTCCTCTCTCTGCTATCTGTCTCGAGAAGGGGAAGAATCAAGATTTCCCTCTCCTCTCTCTGCTCTCTGTCTCGAGAAGGAGATATCCCTCTCCTCTCCTCTCTCTGTCGAAGAAGAGATCTGTCGAAAACCTACCCATCACCCATGGATGCAGCTGCGCCTCTGTTATGCGCTGGGATTACAGTGTTCTCCCCAATGAAGACCAATAACATGTTAGAATCCCCAGGGAAGAAAATAGGAGTGGTGGGACTTGGAGGCTTAGGGCACATCGCGGTGAAGTTGGCTAAGGGATTTGGGCATCACGTTATGGTAATCAGCACCTCTCCCTCTAAACAAATGGAAGCGAAGTCCAAGTCTCCAACATTACACCATTGATTATATGAACTGACGTTTCAATTGTTCATCCATTGGAGGGTGCCCGTGCAGGTATATAGTAACCGATTGTGATTCGATAGATGTATACTACAATCAACAACATTACACCAAGACCCCTGAAGAAGCTGCTGCCAAGGCTTTATTAGCAGGTAATCATAATTCTCTCAGCATATAAACATCAATTGTTTGACACTGAAATTTTTTCCTAAATGTGATGGTGTATTTGTTAATATTTTGTTTGCTGATGTTTTGATTTAAAAGGGCTGGATCTTAATTGTGGATCCTTCTTGGGTCAACATACTGAGGCAGCTGTCAAAGCTGGACTTGTGAACGAATCGTATGTTGACACTGCAATCTCGAACAATTTTGCCACTCTCATCAGACTTGGATTCTTTGATGGAGATTCTACTTGGAGCTGACAAATTCATCATCAACACTGATGCAGATCAAATGAAGGTCCATTTCATATAAATGAATTTATTTCATTAATATTTTTCCCTCAGAAAAAAAGTTCATAATATTTGTTACTATGTGGATTTCATTATAGACACAGTTTCAGTAAACCATTCTCTAGGCCCAATCTTTTTCATAATAGTTGAAAAAATAGCTTTTTCAACAATTGATGTATGTATCTAATTGAGTTATTTACTTTGTTTGTATCTGTTTGTGGCTTTTTAACTATTGTAGATAGTTGGGTTGTTTTGGTGTTCTTGGTTGGATTTAGTATAAAAACAGTAATCATTCTAGCAACTTCTAATTAGAAATTGATGCATTTTTTAGTAGGAACCGTTTGGAACCGTAGGGACCGGACCGTTTCAAACGGTTCGAGTTAGGTTCGGTTCCAATATTCAAAATGAGGGGATCCGGACCGAACCGAATCCGTTAATTTTAAACGGTTCGAGTTAGGTTCCTCCAAAATTGGAACCGATCCGGACCGTGCCCACCCCTAGTTTTGTGTATTATTATAATATTTTTATTTCTAATTTTGTTAACGCATCACTAAAATTTGCACATGTGTTAAAGTTTGATAAATTTAAAAATACTTATAAAACAATTTCACGTTACGCTAAAGTCATCATTCATCATCATCATCAAAGCCTATTTCCGAGATTTTTGGGGTCGGCTACATGAATTTTGGTTCTCCAAGCAATGCGATCTTCCCACATTTCCTCACCTAATCCAAGCTCAATGATATCGTCATTCACCGTCTTCATCCAAGTTTTCAACGGTCGTCCCCTCCGTCTATACCCTCCATTAACTTGCCAATCTAAACATTTTCTAATTGGCGCCGTGCTTGGTCTCCTTCGCACATGACCAAACCAAGTTAAACGTCTTCCTCTAATTTTTTCCTCTATGGACGCTACACCTAAGTATCTCCGAATTCTTTCATTTCTAATTTTATCTTTACGAGTTTTACCACACATCCACCTTAACATACACATTTCTGCTACTGCCATCCTATGCGTATGTTGTCCCGTAGTAGCCCAACATTCTGAACTGTATAGCATGGCTGGTCGAACAATGGTCTTATAGCATTTCCCTTTTAGCCTTGCAGGCATCCTTCTATCGCACAATACTCCTGACGCCATTCGCCATTTCAATCAACCAGCTTTAATCCTGTGGTCTACATCTGCTCCAATAGCCCCATTCTTTTGAATTATAGACCCTAGGTATCGAAAAGTCTCACACTCCGGGACCTCGACACTTTCGATCTCAATTGCATTATTTCTCCCTCTTGGTTCACACCCAAAGTTGCACACTAGATACTCCGTCTTCGAACGGCTAATTCTAAAACCTTTACTCTCTAAAGCCTCCTGCCACTTAACTAATTTCTGACCTAAACCTGCACTAGTCTCATCCATCAAGACAATATCATCTGCAAATAACATGCACCAAGGTACATCTTCTTGCAGATGTCTCGTCAACTCATTCATGACCAAAGCAAAGAGATATGGACTTAACGCCGACCCTTGATGTAGTCCTACTGTCACTGAAAATTCACTAGACATCCCACCTACTGAGCGAACACTTGTTACAACCCCTTCATACATATCCTTAATGATATCGACATAACATTGATACACTTTCTTCCTTTCAAGCACCCACCAAATTAACTCCCTGTGGACCCTATCATATGCTTTCTCCAGATCAATAAAAACCATATGAAAACTCTTACGTGCCTCTCGATATTTTTTACAGTTTGCCTAAGCAGGAAGATGGCCTCCGTAGTAGACCTACCTGGCATAAATCCAAATTGATTCTCCGAAATCGTGGTTAAACTCTTAAGTCTTTGTTCTATAACCCTCTCCCAAAGTTTCATCGTATGACTCATAAGCTTTATCCCTCTATAGTTCGAGCAATTCTGGATATCCCCCTTGTTCTTATGAATTGGTACCACAATGTTATGCCTCCATGAATCTAGCATTTTTCTAGTTTCCAAAATCCTATTAAAGAGCTTAGTTAGCCATTGAATCCCAACTTCTCCCAGACATTTCCATGCTTCAATTGGTATATCATCCGGTCCAACGGCCTTCCCTTTCTTCATTCTTTTTAAAGCTTCTCTCACTTCTGTGGCACTAACTCTGCGATGGAACACGCGATCTCTCCCTTCCTGTGAAGCATACCCCTCCAAGTTTAACTCCCCTACATGTATTCCATTGAGTAGGTTCCAAAAGTAATCCTTCCATCTATCTAAAATAGTTTTATCCTGCATTAAGACTCTTCCATCATCATGCTTAACACACTTAACATGACTCAAGTCCCTAGTTTTTCGTTCTCTAGCATTCGCTATCTTGAAAATATCTTTCTCCCCTTCCTTCGTACCTGGCCTATTATAAAGAGCATCATACGCTCTCTTCTTAGCTTCCCCTACTGCTCTACTACTCAACTTCTTAGCCTGCTTATAAAGCTCATAAGACTCTAAACACCTATCTTTTTGCCACGCCTTAAAGCATCTTTTCTTTTCCGCAATGGTTTGTTGCACATCCGCGTTCCACCACCATGTCTCCTTATCATAGAAACCTCCTCTTTTGGCCTGTCCTAACTCTTCCTTCGCACATCTTCTTATTCGGTTCGCCAAATGTTCAAAAAAATCCGCGCTACCAGTCCTATCCTTTGGTTCTAGATTCTCACCACCCTCTGAAACTGACTGGCCACCCAAAATCCTCATTCGAAATTTTTGGCACACATCTCCCTGTAAGGTCCACCACTTAATTCTCGGTCTAACCTATTCTATAACAATACGACCCCTACTCTTAAGACAAAAATCGAGAACTAACAGCCTATGTTGGGATGTCAGACACTCTCCTGGTATAACCTTACAATTTTTACACCTACCTAAATCGTGTCTCTTCACAAGAAAATAATCAATTTGACTTCTATTATGCCCACTCGCAAAGGTCACCAAGTGATCTTCCCTCTTTTTATAAAAAGTATTTACGATCCCAAAATCCTGAGCTAAAGCAAAATCTAAAATAGAAATCCCCGCAGTGTTTCGATCCCCAAAGCCTTGACCTCCATGTACCCTCTCATACCCAACTCTATCCTTACCGACATGACCATTCAAATCTCTGCCTAGGAAAACCCTATCGGAAGAGGGAATTCCAAGAACTAACTCCTCTAAAAAGTCCCAAAAATCCTTCTTAGTCTCCTCGTCCAAACCCACTTGGGGTGCATACACACTAATAACATGCACTATCTCTAGTTCTAAAGCTAATTTAATACTTATGATTCTATCCCCAAACCTCCTAACGTCGACTACTGCATCTTTAAAAACTTTATCTACCACTATTCTCACCCCGTTCCTAGTGCCATCTTTACCAGAATAGAAGAGTTTGAACCCTCCTCCCAAATCTTTAGCCTTGTTCCCCTTCCATTTTGTCTCTTGAAGACAAACTATGTTTATTTTCCTCCTACGCATAACATCAACTAATTCTATTGTCTTTCCCGTCAAGGTTCCTATGTTCCAAGAGGCTAATCTAATCATTCTATCTCTAGCTCTAACCTGGACTAGCTTCTTTACTCGCCCCCGTCCAGAAAGGTACAAGAACCCTTGCTTATTTAACACTACAGCCGGACGCTGCTGCAACGCGCCTTGCTCATTTGTCACTACACCCGAGCGTAAGTGCAGTGCGTCGTTTATAGCGGGGGACGCCCTATCCTTCTGCATTAATCTTTTTGAACCAACCTCCTTTATTGATGTATGATGTGGTTAATTAGGACAATTTATTTTTAAAACTCTAGCGTGTTAAGAATGATAAAGAACTTATTACGTTAGGAAGATTATTAGGTCGATACTTATAAAAAAAGTGTAACAAAACATATTAGTTAATGAATCAATTTTATTGTAGTATTGATGTTACGAGTTCTTTATGATTTGCATCATACTATTCTAAGATACTATCTTTCCATTTTATCTCAATTTTTCATGTTGTTTTCGCACAAATCCAAATTAACAAGTTCTTTAATTACGCAAATTAGACAACGGACTACCTTTTTGAGTGTCCATTGATCTTAACCCCTCTAATCCTTTGTTTGGTAATTTGATTGGTTGTCATCATTAATATGTTTCATTTTAGAATATCCTTCATGACATATTATGCTTGATGACCCTGACTCCTAGATGGTGCTAGTGTAAAAGTGCAAACCATTCTACACAAAAAATTTCTACTATCAAAATATTGTTTGGCCAAATCTTTGGCCCTCATACACTTGCTTGCATCTTTCAAACCTTTCAAAGCCAAACCCAACCAAAATCAAATAAAAATAATAATAAATAATCATGTGATCTTATTTCTTATTAATTGTACAAAATAACCAGTATTCAGTTTTACATAACATTTGGCTCCAAGCATGAGAGCCAAATAATAAAAAATTAAACCAGTCCTATTTTGATTGAAACCTCAATAATAACCAAATTCATAACCAACTTAATGTTTATGGTCTAATCTATTATAGACATTCTTCACTAGTGTAAAAACCTTTTGTGCAAATTATTATTTTATTTGGTAAAAGAATTGACTATTTTAGTATAATGACAATTATATTGTAGAAATAAATGCGTAAAATCAATTGTCTTACTTATAAATAAAATAAAATATTAGATAACTTATAACTAAAATTAAGAGATTTTTCCCCTCAAAAGACAATTTGTATTTATTTATCCATCTAATAAGCCATTACATTTTAACTAAGGTAACAAACATTTCTAAGTAATTGTTGGGGTTGGGTTCTTAGGCTGGTCCAAAATGGTGATCACTGAGGATTCATTGCAGAAAAGACATTTTGGTTCGACTGTCATCATATAAACATAACAACGACTACATCCCACAAGCCTCAGTTCATCAACAACTCGAGCTTGAGTAAACTGATTAGTCCTAAATTCAACTTGGGGGATCCTTGTGAAATTGTTAAGCATCAAGTTGTAAGACTCAGGTCGAGGCGAATCCATGAAGTTGGTCGATGTCACATTGTTCTCCTCCTGGCTCATTCTCACTTCAATGTTTGATAGATATTTCAATTTTCACACAATGTTGGCAATAGTTTCAACTTATATAGAAAACATTATGGTAAGTGAACTAATATACGACTACTACTAACAAAGATATATCAAATCTTGAAATCCACGTGTGATGGCCATGGAATTATCTTACAGAATTTATTATAATAAATTTGTGAAATCAAAAAATAAAAATCTTTGTGCAATCTTTACAAAAGGTTAAAAAAATTTGGAAACGCTTAAGAATCTACCACGAAAACTTGGAAAAACTTTTATCGCCTAAGAGTACCCTTTCCATTTCGGAAACCTATGAAGATTTTGAAAGATCATTATTTAGAAAATTGTATTTTGGCTAATAAAATCCTCACATGATTGATTCTATTTGTTTACAAGATCTTCTCATCGTACAAAAATTCCCAATATTTTCTACAATTCTGAGGGGTTGTATCTATCACGTTTGGGTCTTCTAGGTCATTCTTTAACACCAAAGAAATATGCTTGGAAAAAACCTGAGCCTATCAAAACTCAAACGACCTAATGAATTTCGTCAATTTGGTCTTTTAATTATGCCAACTCTCTATTCACCACATATCTAAATGGACCTAGTGGAAATTGTGATATCGCGACTTCTTTAAGAAGTGCAGGATTGGATGTTCATGTCTGACACTCTTAAGCAACCGTCCCACCCAAGATTTGATGGGCATATGGTGGTGGGTTGATTAGTCCCACATCATGTGTCACAATGGGCGGGAAATGGCAATTGGTATATACCTAATTGTCTACTCCTCAATTGTACCAAAGTCATTTTATTTATAATCCAGAAATCTCTTTGGGTGGTTAAGTTGGGGCAATACAGTTACAATGTGGGGGTCTTTGACGTGGGCCTTGCTCTAGGTGGGTCGTTATTGAAAGTGTCAGATGCATTAGGCTAGTACAAGTAGAAGGGGTGAATAGGTCCTTTTCAAAAATCGAATTTGTTTTGAAAAACAAGCGAAAGTATTCAATTTTGAAATGCTTCGCCTAAATTTTTTGAAGACTTAGCTTGGAACTCTAAGAGTGTCAACACCACAAGGTTCACAAGTTTAGTTGATTCGCTTGAAGGAGAACACTCGAGTGAAAAACATTTTTGTTTGCAAAAACACAAAGAATAAAAAATAAAAATCCAAAGCATACAATTTGATCATGCAAAATATATCCAATTAATGAAAAGCAAAGACAACTAATCTAAACATGCAAGGTAAAATTAATAGAGTCAAGGGTAAAAGAAAACAAACTAGTGCAACGATATCAATATAACAAGATTCACCTAAGTTGAAGTTTGTTTAGCTTCGACTAGTTACTTTCTCAGTGGAAAGAGCTCGTAAGCCTCAAGTTTCTATTACTTGATCAAATGAGAACTTCACTCTCAATCAATCTCCACAGCATTGCAAGGACAATCATGGCGCTCCCACGAGACTTACCTACGGGAATTAAGTGTTTTGCTTTGCAAGTCTTATGAACACCTTGGTGATCAATCTTGTGATGCAACCACTCCCAAAGCTTTAGGATATATGCTCGGATACCAAAGATATAACAAACTAGAGCTTGAGATTGTGTTCCATGAGTCTTACAATTTTACTAGGATTTTCACTAACTTATGATGCAACACAGCTGAGTCTTACTACCTATTTGGGATCTTTAGGGTGATACTTACTCGTACGAACAACCTTTACAAGGGCTACAACCCACTCGAGGCAAAGGTGAGACAAGCTAACACTCGAGGTTTATCTCTTTTAGTGACACCCGTTTGTCAAATAGAAAGGCTATAAGCTCTTTTACATTCACTCCCTCACTCAATAGAAAATGGAGGTTTCAAACTAAAGATGAAATGAAATGGTTGAAAGCTCGATAACCCTCCAAATGAGGCATATACCAATACAAAACTTCGTTCCACCTTTCTTCGTAACTTCTCTCCCCTCTTCTCTTTAGATAACCAAATGAACCATGAAGAAAGGAAAAAAATTTCTTCCTTAGAACACCATGGGATTTTCCTAACACTTTGAAGATTAAAGAAATGCTTGAATGAATCTCAAGTTGAAGATATTTTGAGACATTAGATATCTAGATGGTATAAAAGAGAAAAATAAGAGGATCATATTAGTGATGGGAGGAGAAAGTGAGAGACTCAAAACCAAGGGAGTGATCATGGTAGCAATGGGCGGTAAAACTAGAAAGGCAATGACTACTCCACACCACCATATCCTCTTTCTCACACCATTATACTCTCCCACACCACCTATATAAACAAAAACCCAAAATTTTCCCCCTCACCATTCAAATCGCAAACAGTTCCTCCCTTCCCCATTCGAAATTCCTCCCTCTCCCACATTCAAATCTCTTCCAAATCTCTCCCCATTCTCAAATCTCCTCCTTCGAAAACCTCTCAAAATCCCCTCAAAATCGAAACCCTTAAACTCTCCAAAACACAACAGCTAAAAATTGCCACCTCTCAAATTGCAAAATGCATCTCTCTTGCGACTCCAACTTTTCTGTAAGTGGGCCATCCATTCTATCTTTGGGTTTAGGATTTTTGTTTGAATTGTAAGTGAGCCATCCATTGTTTTCTTTTGTGCATTTGTGTATTTGTTTCCATATTTAAATAGAATTGTTTACGTTTTTTGTGCATTCATCGTTTAATTTGTCCCTTGATAATGAAAGTAATTGCGAAGGCGAATTTGGTGGTCACTAGGGCTCCAAATTAGTATTTTTCTTATAGAATTTAGGAAAATGAGATATATTATGTTGTTTTACATCCAAATTGGCTAAAATATTGCTTAAAAATTAGTAAAATTTATTGTACAAAAAATTGTCTTGAAGTATTTGTTTCCTTTTATGTGAAGGTTTATCCTGTCTTTTGTTGGTCGTGATGTTGGTGGGGATGATGGAGGTGATAGAAGACGACCCATGACAATGTCTGCTCGAAAATAGAGAGCAGAAAATGATAAAGAGTTGGTAAAAGAACGAAAAAAAGGAACAAAATAGGGACAAAGAAGTAAAGAGGAAGATGAGAGAAGAGCAAATGGGGATTCGAATAGATCCTCAAAAAGCATATAGACAAGTAGTTGTATTGCAAAGTCAAGCCCAATCAGAAGGGCAAGGAGATTCGAGTGGTGCGAGTGTTGGATATGAAAATGAGGAGTTATAGGAGCTTGAGAACATGTCTGTGGATGAGGACGAAGCATGGGATGAAGAGGAAGCATGGGAGAAGGGTAAAAAAAAAATGCTAGACGAGATTCTTATCCCAATGGTTTTGTGGATTGTTCCACATTACTCGATTACCAAGGCCATATTTCTCATGCCATTTGTGATGGTGAGCAGATAAGTTAATATTTTTAGTTGGTTAAATTATATAAGCATGTTATTTATATATATTTGGATATTGAATTACTTAATGTATATGTTTCTTGTATTTAGGAACGAGGCACATTGCGATGTCGACATCAATATAGGAACTTTATAGATTGGGATTTGAAACATAAGCCAGCCGAAAGAAGTAAAGAGAATGATCTTCAACAGTGGTATGTATTCCTTTATTAAATATCGTAAGGTACGTCCTGATAATGTGATCATTTGTGTTTTCGTGGAGCGTTGGCAACTTGAGACCAACATTTTCCACCTACCTTTTGGAGAGATGAGCATCACCCTGGACGATGTCTATCGTATAACTCATTTGTCAATTCTTGGTCAGTCGGTTAGAACGACGATAAAGATGACTGTAAATAAATGTGTTACATTATTAGTGGATGGTTCAGGGATTGAAAGTAAAGAAGCAAATGTCCATGTCAAGAAGCATGAGAGATCTGTGGAAATGAAGTTTATTCAGGACCACTATTGTAAATAGGCTACAAACGTTGATTCTCTTGAAAGGAAACAAGTATGTAGGGGTTACTTCTTGTTTCTTCTGGGTATGACTCTATTTGCTGATAAAAGTGGAACAAAGGTTTATATTGAATATTTGAAGATACTTATGGAAATGGATGATGTTAATAAGTATGCATGGGCGTAGCAGGTTTGGCAGTCTTGTTTCGTCAGTTGGGCGACGCTAGTAGAGAGGGAAACGAGACAAATTGCTGGATATTTGCCTATTTTGGAGGTATGTTTCAAAATCTTTATTTTGTTAATTACCTTCATAATATATAAGAATATCATAATATTTATTTATGTTGTTTTCGTTTATAGGCATGGATATATGATCACTTCAGACTCTAAGGTAATGCAAAACATACGTGGGATGCTAGACTCCCCACCATGGCTAAGTGGGAACCCCCACAAATTATAGAAGTTTTGGACGAACAAATCATCACTCTTAGGGAGTATCTCGATGACATGTCTCCTGAAGAGGTAAAAAATGTATATTTAAGTTTAATAATAAATTTTGTATGTGTCATATATCAATTAGTTTTAATTATTATAATTCGCAGGTACTTTGGGACCCTTACGTGGAGTCCAAGAGAAAGACTCCCCTTTATGGCATCACATGATTCATAGGATGCTTGTTATGCCTCGGCATAGAAGAACTCTATCACCCCGATAAAATTATGAGACAAATGGGAAAGGTACAAGTCATCCCAATCCAACCCATCCAAGCCAAAAACAAGAATGGAGCTTGATCTGGCAAACACTATTACGTACAGTATGAGGTGTTGGCTTCGTTTGCTCGAAGGTGGCATTATGCGCCAACTAACCAACAAGGTGCCTCCATAAAGCTTCCATGGGACTGTGCGACAGATTACTTGGATTGGTTTCACCGCATTAGCCATCCCTTAGTACAACCACCCGATAATAGAAGAAGTTATCCCTTAACAAAACATTTGTTTTTCTCAAAATAAGAGGGTAGTACAAACATTTTACACTTTTGTAATTTCAAAATTTTACATGGTTTGCATTTAATATTTAATGTTTCCCATCATTGCTCATGCTCGTAACTTGATCAATGCCTCTATTAAAGAAGGGGGAAACGTTGACAAGGTTATTTTGCTCACCTAGCAAAATAGAATACATGATTTGCTGGATGAAATGTCTACGCTCGTTACCTTGGAACAAGAGACTGGCGTACGCCCCAGTCTTGACAGTAGTGAAATTGGTGGTGGAGGAAGTGGGCGTCGAAGCAAATCGAGGCATGAACAAAAATTTTATGTTCGGAGGCGACAAATATAGTGTCTTCATTTTGTAAACTTCGGAAAAAAAAACATTTGGGAAATATTTGTTTAGAAGCTTTAAGTTTTGTAAACTTCATATAATTATTTGTAAACTTCAGGTTTTTGTTTTTATAGCGAGCTTTGAGTTTTTACTTATGTTCGATATTGATTGTTCATTTGTTAAGATATTGAATAATTATAAGAACATAATGAAATAATTGTCAGAAAACATTATTTCATTATGTCCAAAAGCAATAATGCGACATAATGACATAATTATCAGAAAAAAAAATGTTCTTATTTCATAAAACTATGCAAATAAGGTTCCTGAACCAAACAAACTTAATTCATTATGTCCAAATAGGGCTAGATTTCTGGTCCAAACAAACTACAATTATTTGCAGCATTTTGTTTTGTTCTGTTCGTAGAGACCAATGCGAGGTTTGTGCATTTTGTTCAGAAAAGCTAAGTTTCAAAAACAAAATTTGCAACATTTTGTTCACTTCGCAGAGACCAATGCTAGGTTTGTGCAAAACCCCGCAGGGTTCCATGCGAATCGCATAGATCTGTGCGGAATTTTTCAAATACCCCGCAGGGAACCCTGTGAACAGATTTTTTTTTTCAAAAAAAATTACTATTCACATTGCCCAATGCAGGAAATGTAAATTTGCCCGCATTCTAGGCTGCGAACAATTTTTTTTTTTTTACAAAAAAGTTTCTGCTCGCAATGATCTCTGCAGGGATTTACCAAAACTCCGAAGTGATCCTTGCGAACAAAAAAAATTTCATAAAAATTTCCTATTCGCATTGCTCAATGCGTGAAATTTGAATTTCCCCGCATTGATATCTGTGAGCAGAAGTTTTTTTACAAAATTGTTTTGTACGTAGAGATCAATGCGGGGAATTTGAAAATTTATGCATTAAGCTCTGCGAACAGACCTAAACCTGCATATTTTTCTGCAACTCACAAAATTTTTCAGTTTTTGATATTTTTTAAACTTGGTTTCCTGAAGTTTATGCGCTTTGTCGCATCAAACCTAAACTCGAACCATACAAGTCTTTCGAACTAATCATTTATGTGAATTTCATACAAGTCGCATTATCGCATCAAACTATATTTTTATAACTTTTTTTTTGAAATTTTTTTCTGATATGATTTTCCGATCTGGCATCATATATAAACAAAAACTCAAACTAATAAGAATCAAGTTCCATATAATATATTAACAACATCTCAAAACATACAATTCTTTTGTTAAAATAAATGTGATTTTTCTAACAAAACAATGGTTCGACTTCTTCATATTATTTGCCATTTACAATTACATTTGCCATTTACATTTTTTTTATCACAATAATGGTTAGCAAAATACAATATGTGCATTAGTCTAATATGGTCTCCACCTCGTTTGACTTCTTCACATTCCTCTTATTCTTGTCATTGAAGTCCCTCAACATTGTTGCACCAATACCAAGTTGGATATTGAAACTACTCTTCAACGAGTTTGCTAAAGGAAACATCCAACACGGCTAAGTTGGTACTATAGGAGGCAATGGTGGGTTCGGTTGCATATGAATGAGGATATAGAAAATGTAAAGAGAAATAGGAACAATTTTTTAGAGTTCTTATAAAAGAGGAACTTGAAAAACGTAAAGAGAAAGAGAACTACTCTGAGCCAAGTGTCATGAAACAAATGCAACCTTCATCAAACTGTGGTGACGAGTAAATATAGGGAAACATGTCGTGTTTTTGTTCCCATAACAAACAAAGATGCATTGGTAACGGTTTGCTTCCAATTCTAACATATCGAGGTCCATAAACCAACTTTCCCTATCTATCCGCACCCACCCTTCTGGAATTACCAAAGCGTCCTTCACAACCTTGACCCCTGACTCGTGCCACATTGCAAGCCACAATTCTTTATTACTTTGAAGCTCCATCAAAAGGTCTTTCTGTATTTGTTTCCAGCCGCTTTCATTGTCATAAGAAGGAATTTGGCTATGCATCGAAAGCCACAGTTTTCGTCATCAGGAACATTTTCAATGTCGTAAATATAATCTCGTATCCATGACGAAATCTGCCTCATCAATCTATCGTGATGAATTTTTGCCTTCTCATTTTTAATTAATATCTTCTTACTTTTGCTTTTCATTTCTTCTTGTGTCATGGCGTATTCGTGTTCTGATGGATCCTTTTTTGTGGACCTCTCGTGCTTAGCCAACTTCTTCTTTTCAGGTCTCCCATTTTCAGCCAAAATTGCTAATGGTTCAATCATAACACTGTCACCCGAGGAACTCAATTCTATAAGCTTCCTCTTTATCACCAACTTCTGATCATGACTTGACTCATTGAACCTATTCATAAGGGCGTCGACCACAGGGTCTACAATCACATCGCTACATTCACGAATAGGTGTTGCGCCAATTTGAAGTCAATAATTGTCTATGGTGCGTACATTGTCCTATGGGAGTTAGATAACCTGTAAATTCATGAGCACAAGGTAATCCATGAGTTGCTCGAAGCACACAACCACACTTGACAGGGTTTACCCCCACACTTTCACACATCTGAATTTCTGAATTTATCAAATCAATAGCCATGTACGCCACCGACCCATGAAGTAAGGCAAATAAAGTGAAATTATGTTCAATCTTCACCTTCGTCAGACTATGATGAAATGACGACTCTATCTCGACCAGTTGGATTTCGATCATATCATGTATCTTTTTCCAAACATTAAGGAACGTACCTTGTGAATTTTCTAATGAGTGCTTCAACTTTGAGTGTGCACCTTCAACTCGACCCGTTGTCCTTTGCCCAAAATGCATAAATTTATTCGTCCATGCACTGACAAAGTACTCCTTATGGGGATACCATACTGCTTTGAGATATTTCAAACACTTTGGATATTTTTTCCATCTTCTATTGAACTCAATTGTGGCCTTGTTCCATTTATCTTCTGAACTTGATCTATTCAAATCTAAAAACGAATTTATAAACTCGGCCCACTGGCCATTGTCCTCAAAGTGTCTCTTACAATTTTTCTCAACATTTGTATTGATGTGCCATGTGCACAATAATCTCCTTACCTTTGGAAAAAAACTAGCTCAATAGCCTTGATCAAACCCAATTATCTATCAGTCACAAACATGTTTGGCAAATTGTCTGACTCAAAAATTCCTGGAAGCTTTTCCAATGCCAAAGCGTATGACTCTTCCTTTTCAGAACACATAAACAAAATGCAACATTGAAGGTCTTTTTGGTCGACGTCACACCAACAATCTCAAACAACGACATCCTATAGGGATTCATTTTATACGGGCAATCCATAAGTATTACTTGTCGAAAACACTTTGCCAATTGAATAGACTTAGGATGCGCTCAAAAAAGGTTGGTGACTTTATTCCCTTGATCAACAGAATGTCACTCTATGTACTTGTGCGAGCTCAACAACTATAGAATATGTTGCAAAGTCGTCCTGCCTCTTTGTTCGAATACCTTTAGCCAACACAATACATTGTAAATATGCTTCAAACAAGATGTTGCGAGGGCTTACACCGGACTTCGCCATATTCTGCACATAAATCATCTCCTCTACATTCAATTTTTCAGCAAACGAATGACCAACAAGTGACTCTGATTGAGGATGATTGTGTTTCCACATGTCACTTGCAACCTCCAATGGTCATTCTTCAGTGGGATCCCTCTCAACTCAAATTTGCACCCACACTTCTTTGTACTGCTTGATCGAACAAAATTCTTTAACCTTTTATCGGGCTTCCCTCCCCTTTCACAACCAAAATGGATCTTTCCCTTTTGTCTTTGATTAGTCGGTTCTGATTAGTGATAGTAACAACTATGTTATTATCCCTACCAATGCCTTGGACTCAAGTTATTAACGCAAACCTTGATGAGAATACCTAAAAAATTAAAAAAATTGTTAATAACAACAACATATTTATAACAATGGAAAATGGTGAAAACGAAAATAACTAAAAACTTACATACCTCATCCGTAACAAATAGTTGACTATCATCGATTACCAGTATCAATGATATTTCTTCATTGTTATTGCCACCACTTTCATCAACATTATTATTAACATTCTGCATAATGATTCAATTTATAATTAGTTTCATATATTAATTAAAATTTTAATTTACTTAACAACAAAATGATGGTTACCTCTAAATGGTTCGTTTCTGGGGTCTCAACATCGTTAAAAGACATTTTCATATCTATTACATCCATTAGAAATGCTTATGCACTAATGCATCATACAATAATCAATCAATTATTTTGGAAAAAAAAATTTACATGCAAATTATATTGTTATTTACCTCCATTGAAAAGGATTGTCCTTGCTCTTTAAATTGATAATTTTTCACCCTTATGTCCACCCTTAAATATTTCATTATAACATTATCAACTTCACTAAACACTTTCATTGTCATCTAATGAAATGAAATAAGTTCTTCCAAGTGAAATGTAGTGGAATGCAACCGAAAAGGGAGAAATAGGGAAGAGGAGGACGGGGACGAGGACAAGGAAGTAATGGGTTTTTGCGAAGAGGAAGAGATAGGGAAGATGAAAAGGACAAGGATGATGAACCTTGCGAGGAAGTGAAGTTTGGGATGACACACAACAAGGAATGTGAGAGATTGAGGGAGGGAAATCGTTTTTGCTTTTTTGAAAGGGTTTGCGTTTTTTTCGATTTCTTTTTTATTTCTTTTCAGGTTTACCATATTTATTGGTGGTGTAAGAAAGTAAGAAAAATAAACGAAATGATGGTGTGAGAAAGAAGATATGGTAGTGTGGAGTAGTCGCTGCCATTTAGAAATTGGACATTTTTAGCCCAATCTAAAAATAGAAAGGAGTAGGATAATCGTATTCTAAAAATCGAAAAAACACAAAATAAACAACACTTTAGGCCCAAAACCTGTAGAATAAATTTCTTGTGATAAATACGTGTAGGGGAAATAGTCAGTATTTTCTTTGGCAATGACTACCTCGCACCACCAATTCATTTCTCTCACACCGCTATACTCTCCCACACCACCTACTTACTTTCTCACACCACCATACTCTCTCACACCATCTATATAAACAAAAACCTCCATTTTCCCCCTCACCATTCAAATCTACAATGGTTCCTCCCTCCCTCCCCCATTCAAAATCTCTTACAAATTTATCCTCACACTCAAATCTCTTACAAATCCCCTCCATCTCCGACAAAAACTCTCAAAATCCCCTTAAAGTTGAAACCCTTAAACCCAAACTCAATCCCTTGAAAACTCTCAAAATTATCTTAAATTTGAAACCCTTAAACCCAAATTCAATAAATATGCATAACTTAACATAACAGACAAATCCAAACTCAAACCGAAAAAATGAAAAAAATGGTAACATTCGAACCAGTTTAAACCCTTAATTGAGACTGATTCTCAAGCTCATCAAAATAGGAAAAATGTAGTACTCTAAGTTATCTAATAAACAAAACTTGAATCACTTGAAAATGTTTTAAAATGAACAAGTTATGGTCATTTTACTAAAGTCGTGCAAATCTGTTTGAAAAATGAAAACGGGATAGTGTTCCTGACTTTCAGCCAACTTATGTGCTCGATCGAGACCGATTATCAAGTTGATCAAAACAAAAAAATTGTAGTACTCTCAGTTATCTAATACATATAACTTGAATCACTTAAAAATGTTTTGAAATGAGCAAATTATGGTCATTTAAGTAAAGTTGCACAGATCAAAACAAAAACCAAAATTTGTAGCAACGTTTGTGTTTATTAGATAACTCAGATACTACAACATTTGTGTTTTGATGAGCTTGAGAATCAGTCTCAATTGAGGGTTAAATTAGTTTGAAAGTTACCCTGCTTTTCATTTTTTCGATTTGAGTTTGAATTTATCTGTTATGTTAAGTTATGCATATTTATTGAATTTGGATTTAAGAGTTTTAACTTTAAGGAGATTTTGAGAATTTTCGAGGGAGAGAGAGGAGATTTGGAAGAGATTTCAAATGAGGGGATGGATGAACCATTATAGATTTGAATGACGATTGAAAAAAATAAATGAAGGTTTTTATTTATACAGATGGTGTGAGAAAGAAAAAAATAAAATAAAAATAAAAAATCAATAGTGATGCAATGATACGGTGGTGGGAGGTATTGGTTGCCTTTTTAAATGATTGAACCTTCCCATTCCCACCAGGGAAGAGGACCTGACCAAGACACACACACGCCTGTAGTGGTACAGTAAGTTGAAGTACTTCACCGTCTTCGCATCCAATTCCAACCCCCCTCCCTCCCTCCCTCCTCAAGTAAAATCTCAAATTTCGGAGACTTGAGGTTTTCGTCATACAATCCAACACAAAACAGTTTGCTAAATAAATAAATAATACCCCTTCCTTCATTGCTTCTAGTTGTTCTTCTACACTATCTCCCTTCAACCTAAAACTAAGACCTCCGGGTTGGACGATATCTTCTAAGGCAATTGTCCCTAACAACTCATCTACTCTATTTCTTGTTCACTTCGCCACATGCGCACCTTAACATCTCTCCCTCTCTGAAATCTCCTCTTCTTCTCTTCCGATCTTCTCGTTCTCTCTCTCTGTGTTTGGAAACAATGGAGGTTTCGGCTCTCTCCAACACACTCTCAGTCTCACATCGAACCATTCATCACCTCGCCTTGCCTTCTTCTTCTTCTTCTTCTTCACTAACAAGAATCTCAACTTCATCGTCTCGAATCTCTCTTTCCACCTCTGGATCTCCTCGTCTTCAATTCCCCCAATCTAACCATCGGAGCAACAACAACATCCTCACTTGTTCTTCAACTGTTAATGGAGCATCCGAAAACGAGATTCCCATTGAAAAGAGTATGTTTTCTTTATACTTGTTCCAGAACTCTTCATTACTTTTCTTGCTTCAATTTTATTTCTCTCATTCTCTCTTGAGTTTTGTTTTGCTTTGCTTTGCTTGCAGGGTTTCCAGCATTTCCTACTGTCATGGACATCAATCAAATTCGCGAGGTGTTGCCCCATCGGTCAGTAATTGTGATTCATTCATTCTATGTTTGTCATGTTAAACCCTGCCTTGCTTTATCATCTTATTATGCATGTGAGTTTCTTGTGCTGCTTTCGTTTTTTAGCTTTCCATTCCTTCTGGTCGATAGAGTAGTTGAATATAATCCTGAAGTTTCGGCTGTTGGGATTAAGAATGTGACCATCAATGACAATTTCTTCCCTGGCCATTTCCCAGAGAGGCCCATCATGCCTGGTGTTCTCATGGTTGAGGTATTGTACATTCTATTCTCCTACTGCATCTTGATTTTAACCATTATTTTTCAAGAATCCTCACCCCTTTTGCTCAGCTTTTTCTTAAATGCTCCCCTTAGTGTAATGAGTTTGATTTGTGATCCCTTTCTTTGGCAATTCATAGCCGTTTTTAGCCCCTGCCTAGACCCTTTTTATTCATTGTCGTTTATATGTTTTTTTCTTAACATTTCCCTGCTATGTTAGAATAGGATTTTCAAATTGCAATCACAAGTGCATTCTGCACTTCTCCGCATGAGAATATACTTTGTGATTCTTGTGTTTTGTTTTGAATCCCAACTTTTCAGTAAATATTTATTGATTTTCAATAGGTATGCAGTTGTTTTTTTCATCCACTGATTTACATAAAAAATAAAAAATAAAATAGTGATTTGCAATGTTGAGAATTTTGGTAATAAAAAGAGAAGTCATTGGGGTGCTTGTGAAGCCCATATTTTCTTCTCCTCATCAATTATTGATTACAGTTGCCCTTTTTACTGTCCTCACCCATGGACATAGCCATTTTGTCTTTAGAAATATCTTTAGGATCGGTTTCGGTTCGTAAAAATTTAAAATTGACGTGGCTGGTTCGGTTTTCGATTCTTTAGTAATTTTAACCGACAGATCGATCGACCTAAAAGGGGATGTGTATGTCTGTCCATCAAGATTTTAGTTTCTCCAAATTGCCCTCATCCAAAACCATCCTTGAATAAAAAATATATAGAGCTTTCTCTTCTCCTCACAAAAACACTCTCTCATTCCCACATCTCACAAATATCTAGAGATCTGCTAAAGATAGTCATATTGGCTGATACGAAAGATAGTCATATTGGCTATGATCTACCTAGTTATGGTTGCTCTTTGTGTAAGACCATTATGCTCCATGATGGAGCTTTTTCATGTTAGTGAGGTATGAAGTCCATATGGGAGAAAGAGTGGTCTTTTGGGAAGATAAGTGGGTCATGGAAAAATTGTTGAAGGAGACATCATTCCCTAACCTGTACTCTAGAAGTAGGGGTGGGCACGGGATGGGATGGACCTCATCCCGATCCCATCCCGTTCCTTCGGGATCGGGACGGAATAGACCTTATCCCCATCGGGACGGGATGAACATGTACTAAAGATGAACCATTTCATACTACAAGTGTTTGTATACATTCTAATCAAATATAAAAACACCCTTTCAATCTTCTTTTCTTAAAAGCCTAAAGTGGATACTTGTGACCTTAAACAAAAAAAGAAAGCCAACACACAATTCTATTTTACAATGTTTTGTTTTGAACTGTATGCATTCAAAGAGTGTGCAATGTTAGATAAATAAATAAATAAAGATGTCCTCAACGCTAAAAAAAAGGAAAGTAATAACAAAGATTGGTTTCACGTTGACCTTCAATGATTGTTAAATGAACTGGTTACAGTTTGCAATGTGTCCACTGTCATAATAAGACAATAAGTTGACTAAGTTCTAACAAGTGAGACTTATTTAAAACTTTTAAATATTAAAATTAATAAATAATAATAATAATAATAATAATAATAATAAAAAATAAGTTTGGGACAGAATGGGCGAGATTTAAAATCTTCATCTCGATCTCATCCCATTTTAGATCGGGACAGGACGGTATTTGGATGAGTTTGATCAATCTCATAAGGACTGTAAAAATCGGGACGGGATTGCGGGATGGGATGCCCACCCCCCTACTCTACATAATTATATGCAATAAAGTTGGAAAAGGTATGAGTTTCTACACCATTTTAGAGTAGGGTTATGTCTCAAATCTGGTCAAAATGTGGAACCGATTTTTCCAAAGAGGGCTCAACCACTGGGAAATAGAGCAACTTATTGAGCTCAACCAGACAAATGGGCCTGGTCTGACTCCTCAAAGTCTTATTTGGTGAGTAATGGGTATGAGATGGAACTGGAATCTCATGCAGCAGATAATTACCAATCAGGTGGATGATAGTGTAGAAAGATATTCAGCTAAAACAAATTCTGCAGTCTGCTTCATTCTTCATCTAGTGGATCTGTCATGGGAGGGTCTTTAGTTTCATCTAGTTAAGTAACATTCAATGTTCTTATAATAACTTTCATACTGGCCGTCTCCAAGTGCATGTGCTCTAATTTATCTAGTTTTTCGACACTGAAGTAGTTCCAAAATCCAAACAGGTGCAGATAACCCCCTTTTTTTTTCAACACTATAGTATGTTGCAGTAACTTATATATTTTCTGCAATTATAAATTACTATTTTTTTATTTTTATTTCTTTGAGGAAAAAAGCTTGCTGGCATTTTTGTACTGAATTGTCTGAATAGAAATGATAAATATAAGGAAACATCAGTGTTCAAATGAGAAAATATAGACAAGTTGGTTCTATGCTTTGAATTATAAACTGAATTAAAAAAAATATAATAATAATAATAAATAAATAAACCAAAACCAATATGATACCCCTACTTCTCAAGATCTAGCCTGCATAAAAGAGCCAAACAGTTGTTCTTTCTATCAGAAAACATGCAGTGGATCACTGTATTAGTATCTATACTAGCAAGGGAAATGCTTGTTATTGAGGTGTTCAAATGCCTTTTCTCCCCTAACATACAAAATAAAATGACGTGACTATGTCTTCCCAATGTCCACCCAGCTATAAGAACGGACATCCTTAAGTGGACGCCACATATTCTTCCAAAGCCACATCAAAAATTTTATTTCCAATACAATCCTATCTGTCTCATTGTCTATATTCAAAATTCACTCGTTTCTCTCTAGCCATAATCTCTAAAGAAATGCATGAGGCAAACAATGCCAAATTCATCTTCCATGAGCCACGAGAACCAAGTTGAAACCATTCCAATTCCTGTAATTTTTTTTATACACTATTAACATGTTGGAAACTTCTCAAATTAACCGCAAAACTCTCGTAGTAGCTTGCTCCAAACTCACAAAGGAAAACTACAGTTCAGTAGGGTGTGGTCAACACTTACATCTGTTCACTTGCAATGACCCTTTTCCACGATATATGCATTATAGTTCAGTTCTTATTTGGTGCATTACATAAAATTTGAAGTCGTTTTTGGTGTCCTGATAAAGTAGTTGTCCTTTGGTGTTTCCAGGCTATGGCTCAAGTGGCAGGTTTGGTGATGCTGCAACCTGAATCGGGTGGCTCGAAAGAGAATTTCTTTTTCGCAGGAATTGACAAAGTCAGGTTTAGGAAACCAGTGATTGCAGGGGACACCTTGGTTATGAGAATGACTCTGATCAAGTGGCAGAAACGCTTTGGAATAGTGAAGATGGATGGAAAGGCATATGTTGGGGGTGAGGTGGTGTGTGAGGGAGAGTTCTTGTTGGCTACTGGCGGTGAATGATATGCATTCCATCTTCACCTTTCTTTTTTGAGAGTAGGTTTAGCGTTTTTGCAGAATTGCTACATTGTGTTTTTTTCTCTCCTTTGTTCCATTTGCTTATTTAATACAAAGAATTGCTGGAAGTGGTTATTTTAGGAGCTCATCCATGGGCTAAATACCAATTCTTGGTGGTAAAATTATAAATGCATTGCCATTGTTTATGTTTGTGTTTATTCTTTAGGAGCATTTCTTAAAGGGCCGCTTTATTTGTTCCCATATAATTGGTGGGCCCTAACCAGGAATTTCTGAGATATATTGTGTTTGATGGGCTGTTGGATGGTTTCCTTTCAATTCAATACCTTAGATATTGCATCCTGGTGCTACTAGCCTCTTAATGATTCCACTTTAATTATGTTTTGAAGTCTTGGATTTTGAATAGCCTAAATATTGTGGACACTTTCAATAGACAGATAAGTATGGGAATTGGAAATTGTACACAAAATCTTTTACAGGGTTTTCAGACTGTTAATTATTTTATGTTTTACTTATAGCTTGCGCCTTTAACCCAACGTATGTAACAATTACCCTAATGATTTATCTAAAATTGTTCAAATTTCATTGAGACTGTGCTACCATTCGTGCTAATTGTATTTGAACTTATCCACTTAAACAAATTGAATAAATACCTTAAATTTACTGGCCATACCTGAAAAAATTAGTAAAATGTCTTACTGCAGTCAATTCAATTAATGGATGTGCTCAAAGCACTTTGTTTGAAGATATTATATTTACTTGGTTGTCGACACGATGTACGTGCATGGATATTCAGTATTTTTTTATTTTATTACAACAATTAATAATAAGAAAAAAATTATAATTGAACTTTACAAAGTAATTATATAATTTTAAGTGTGTACATATAATTTATAAATAAATAAAAGGCTTCAAATAAACTATTTTAGGAGATTAGGTATAATTAATCAATATTTAAGAGACTGCTTAGATTGTAAAAATATGAAATGTAGAGGGCAAAATGGAAAATCCAAATGTTAGAATTAAGAGCATTTTTATAATTTCTAAATAATTAGTGTGCTTCAAATAAACTATACCTAGGTGTAATTCATGAATTTTTACATGAGCTGATTTCGATGAAAAATCAAAAAAATTATGTGAGGGCATTTTTATAATTTATAGGCATATGAAGGGCTTTAAATAAATTATGTTAGAGGCTTTACTATAATTAACGATATTTAAGAGGGGAGAGTTTTGATCATAAATAATCTAAAATATTCCTGATCACTGTTCACCTATCAATTTATTTTAGTTGTAAATATCATAAAATGTGAAGGGCATGTTGGAGAACCTAAATAAATCAGGTTGAAGACACATGGCTATCGTTCCTAAGTCCCACAACCATTTTTTAGTTCTGATAATTTTAGATAATTGATGCAGTCGATTTTCGCTCTCTGCTTTGACCTTTACTTGCTAATTTGCTGACCTGCACAAGGAACGCACGTGAGCCACAGACCACCGTTGTGGTGGTTGATGACATTCTGATGCTAAAGTTAGACAGAGATCTGAGGAAGGCATAATGTTGTGAACAGGGAATTTGTAGCGTACCTTAGTTTACCAACCTTACGCCTTATTCATAGTATTGGAGTCCTGGTTCGACGAACCATTGGTGGCGTAATTTAGGGAAGAAGATTTTCGTGTAGATTCTTATTTAATTAGGAGTTGTATTGTGAATGGAAGTTTCCCTATCAGACTTGTGATTCTAGATACACGGGGGATAGTTTCCAATCAGAGTGTTGTCAATAGATAGAGGTTTCCATGTAGGACGGATACTCTAGTATTTGCTTCATAGTTAGAAGCAAAGTGTTGTTGTCTTTCCTGTTCGAAGCTGATTCTCGAGATACTTTCCTTAGTAGGGATTTTAGGGATAGTTGTGAGACGCGTGGGCTTAGCAGGTTGTAATTATTTGGGTCCGTCTGACGGACTGGATTGAGCGGGCTTAAATCTATTTGGGCCGGATCAGTGCTGGGCTGACGCTTGGGCTTACTATTTCTCGAGACCATCATGACACGTGCACGGTGTATAAGAGATATCATTTTGGTGTATCATCAATTACTCCCCCCCCCCCGAGTTAATGGGCCATT
The DNA here is from genome assembly GCA_003290165.1 of Berberis thunbergii. Lineage (NCBI taxonomy): Eukaryota > Viridiplantae > Streptophyta > Magnoliopsida > Ranunculales > Berberidaceae > Berberis > Berberis thunbergii. The sequence continues at coordinate 165,622 of QNQO01001158.1, forward strand.
GCATCGGTTCACTAAGTCGCTTCTTGAAAAGATACGTCACTCATGATGATTGAGTCTGAATCGTTGCTTGACCCGCACACTTCATTAATTGTGTGTTGATTCAGTGAAGAAGAGGTGAGAAAACAATCCCTATTTAGATCTCCGATTTTGCAGAGATTGACTCTTCAATTTCTTTGCTTCTAGAAACTCTGTTCTGTTCGTTTTTTGATTGAAAGCGTGTTCACCTTTTTTATTGCTCGCCAAAATCATATTGATGATGAACTTCTACCAAGGACCTCCAGTTATTGGAAGATAGGTCAATTTTTTAAAATTGGGTCTTGCTGATATCCGAAAGGCATTCGTGGTCATCGAGGACCTGCCATTCTACACTTTGAGTGATGATCAAATTCTAATGTTTCTTCCGAAAGGGTACGTATTTTTGCACCACGGGATATTTCAAACTGGAATCTATTTTCCTGTTATTGACGGGGTCGAGGCTTATTGGATTTTTTTGGAATCCCTCCTGCCCAGTTGGTGCATATGGGTACAGAATTATCCTTCTCATATTGATCCGAGCGAAGGATGTCGGTGTTTGCATGACTCCGAGGGTGATTCAGTTGTTGACTTCCCCTTGGCTGAACGATCACGTTGTTTGCAAAATGACATCGTCGGCTTGCTTTGGGAAGTTGTCAGATGATTTTCAAGTTCTAGCAAAAATACTGTTTCTTAGCTCATTCAGATTCGCAGTACTTCAAGTTCAAAGGTTGTCCACTTGAGCGGGAGTTCAAGCCACTTTGTAAGTATTGTTTCACCCTTTGATTTCGTTGCGATGATTGTATGTTGATCATCACATGTGTCTCTTTGTAGGGAGGTTCCCATTACCACTCTTTCTCCGGAGAAGCAAGACACTATGAAGGCATTCCGCGACATGCCGTGGATGACGTTATCTGTACTACTAACTTTAGTCGCAATGAACTTTAGGCCAATTGGCACGTGGTCCCCACTATTTACAGTGCGCTAAAGGTTAAGTCTGAAGGTGGAGCCACTTCCAGAAATAAAAGGCTTCCAAAGTTAAGACTCCTGACTTGCCCGACATTTGAGGGGTTTTCTAAGACGCTTACCTCATGTATAAGTTCGAAGAGGTCTCACACTGGGGTTGAGCTGGCTCCCAAATGGTCTGTTCCAATGAGGGAGGACCGTGAATCTGACCAGCCTGCCAAGGCAGAGGTTGAAGTATTTGGCTGAGAGAATGACCACCTGCGATTAGTAGGGGTTGATGATGCGTCGAAGCTGAGTACCGAGCAAGCTAAAGCTTTGAACGAGAAGTTGATGTTGGCTGCTATGGCGGCTTCTACTGGTGCTAACAATCCAGAACCGTTTTATGGGAAGGTTCTGTTGAGGATTCACCTGAGGTCCCAGAGTTTAATCGTTCCGCTGTTGGATCGCCCAACAGTAGCTGCGGTAGCGTGGGCCATCCCTTTTGTGGTCCGGATTGTTCCCTATCTCATTCCAGACCGCATATCAAGGTGATGGAGGGTTCGTTGGAAATTTGTTTCCTTATCTTCTTTTTGGATACTGCTGAGCTGACTCGCAATAAAGGGTTGGCTACTGGTTACAAAGGGAAGGTCATGGATGAGGGCCTAAGTATAGTGGTGATTACAAAAGGCGAAGCTGGCGAGATTCTGCATCTAAGAGAGCTCAATCAAAATGCGAGGATAAGTTTGTTCGCTCCAGATGTAGTGAAGATGAACAACTAGGCCAAACATCAAAAAGTTGATGTGGACTATTCTTCAAGGAAGCACATAGCAGGCGTTACAACTGGATGATGAACCATGCTCCGAAGCCTGAGGAGGATACACTGGAAGGGCGTATGGATAAGGATTTGAAGCACCTTATGCTAGAGATGTCACATTTGAGTCAGGTGGTCGTTGCTGTGACAAAAGTTGAGGCGGCCCATGAGAAGGTGTACACCATGGAACAAGTCTTCTCGACTATCACTACAACAGATTTGTTTTAAGCAGACACTTCTAAAAGCGCCGGTATAGAAAGAAATGTTTCGGTTTAGATCATTGTCGACATTTTATAAAGCGCCGAAAATAGTAAGTGTCGACAAAGGATTAACGACACTAAACCTCCATAATAGCTTATATAAGCGTCGATAAAGAAATGGATATGTCAATTCTCCATTGGCTACAAACGTCGTGTTTATAACTTTGTAATGGCGCTTCAAAGCTCCAACAAAGAAAGAGTCGGTTATGTTAACAAACCTGCATTAAAAAAAAATCAGTTTCAGGTAGCTCAACCTGCTTCAATTAAAATGTTGATTCCAACTAAAATAAATACATTGATAGCATTAAATTTAAAATTTATTGCCAATGCGAATCTACCATTAACCCATCTTTGACTCATTGTCAACCCTATCAACATAAGCTTCACATAAAATATAACAAATAAAATAGCAACACAAGGAACATAACCCTATAATATATTTATAGGTAAAACAGTATGTTCAACCATGAAAAGTTTGTAAGAACATATACCACATTCTCCTATAACAACATGACTAATCCAAAAAAGTTAGAAACAAAATAAGATCATTTGTCTTAACCAACATGTAAGAAAAACCAACATAAGTGAGCTCTGCATCCAGATATACATACATTCAAGTATAGCACATCGGCAACCACTTCAAACCTATAGACAACAAGTAATAAAATTAATAATTATACTGATGGAGTTGAACCAAAACTCAATTGAAGCTTTGCAGCTCTCTAGCTAATTAACCATAGAGATTTCAATAGGAAAACTCAAAATTATTGTAGGAAAAATCAACAAATAAGGATCAAATTTGAAAACAACTATTATCACTGATGACATACAAAACACATCCTAATTATTATCACTTTAAAAAACTCACCGCTAATGTGTCTCAGATCCACCATTGTTTTTATCAGTCAGTTTCCTCAATGCTTGCATCATCATAACCATATCATCTTTCATTTTATTCATTTCATCACTGGTCACTTTCTTGTAGTCTGCCAACTCTTTTTTTGCTTCCGCAACCTCTTTCCTTGCAATCTCAATCTCTTGCCTTGCTTCTTCTGTAGCTTGAGATCCAAAGCGACTACTCGTGCCGTTTTCATATGTTGGCATGACCCCATGTCCCCTACAATGTACACGTCCAGGTCTGTCTAACGTACACGTCCATGTCTGTTTGGCCCGAATACTTGAGCAAAAATGTGGTCGTCATCTAAGGAGTTTAATCCCTCATCTCATTGCACGGTAAGATTTTGTATCTCTTCCTACATTTAGAGGCACATTTAGTTAGTGAATATGAAATATAAATGGTAATGGATACCAACAATTTTAAATTGAAAAAAAAAACTTACCGTTTTTCTTTGAGTGAATACATCTGAATATGATCCATTTTTGCCAGTATAAGCAAGCTCAAACATCCTGATACGAGTAGAAAAGTACACAAATGAGTAACTATACTTCTATTAAGTTGATATTCAAACCCAAAATCTCAAACATTTTGTACTTAACCTCTTCATCCTCAATTATGGCGAAGGATTTTCTGCCTGCATGATGAAGCATTTGTTGTACGACACATCTATCTTTATTCTTATCGCACAAATCTTGAATTTATTAAAAACTGATGAAAAATCATGTCATCAAGAATGAAGTCTGCATATATAATGTAAAAGCTGTTGAATAATAACAGTATGAAATGATGCGAAATGATGCTCCATGTAGTAAATAAGGCCACCATTGGTGCAATCCATCAGTTACATCCTCTACAAAGGATTTTTTTTTTCTTTTGAACCAACAGAGCCTTGAATAAAATGGTTTGCAAATGTAAATTTTTTTTGAGTTCAAGTCAAGTCTTCTGATGAATGGAGCCAATGAGAAAAAAGAAGAAAAGTAAAACTAGTCTTATCCATGGTTGCCGCCATAACTTAAGGTACCACCAATTTATAGTTAATTTAGGACTCTGGTTTCCTAATTTGTTAATTATTTTTACTGTAAGATGATCTTGAACCTAACTTTATGATTTTTACTGCTCCCACACGAACATACTACGATAACACACACAGTCTAGTATTAGATTAGTTGGATAGTATTTGTCACTACTACAAAAAGGGGTTATTCTGGCGAATGATATATGACACTAAAAGCATACTCCCGACGGATTAAGGGTATCCATCGAAAAAAGGAAAATCTTAACACTTTTATCCGCCAAGATAATGCTTCTAGTATTTATATTCACAACGAAAATATATAGAGGAAAATTCTCCCGCTCAAATGCTCATTAAAAATCAATCAAATTTGTGTTGGCGGTTATAAATCCTAAACTAACGTTTATTTCCCCATGAAAGTCTAAAATGGGCAATATTACCAACCGCGCAATTGCTCATTAAATATTGACATAATTGGTAATGGGGTTTTAGCTGCCACGAAGTGTAGGATATCCACCAGCAATAATGTACGTGGCGAATATATATTTTGGTCGGGCCTATATATCCACCGAGACATCGAAACCCCAAACTCTTTTAAGTCACCTACCTAGTCTTCCCCCCTTTTAGTCAAACCAAAAACCCTAAAATTTCCTTTTTGTTTTCGAAAGAGAGACTCCACCACCAGCTGCAGGTAAAGCTTCGATTTGTCTCTATATTGAAAGTAGTCGTAGTTCATTCACTTCAGAATAGGATATAATGCATTATTGATCAGATCAGTGGCTTTGTTTTGTGGCGTTAGATGGAGAAGGAGAAGGCGATCATTTAGGCTCAATCATTGCAATCGATCTAAGGTGAGTGTGGCATATTTAGTTAACTGGTTCAAATTTTGGCTTCATGGCAAGAAGTGAAGACAAAGCAGAAAATTTGGTTTGTTTCGCACCAACATCCAGCCAGTTTTACACCAGAAAAAATAGCCCAGTATATTCTGTCCAAATACCAGCATAGCAGAAAACGAGTGACATGCCTAACATATCTATGCAATCCTTATGCTGGGTCTTTTCTACCAGAAAAAATGAAAAAACCAAACAAACTAAACAAATACGATCCAATTAGTAGTTCTGATCAAGAAAATTGCTAGGGTGACATTGGAAAATGTGCCTCTTCCTATGCATTTCTTCTTTGTACTAGATTAGACTTGAGGATAGGCAAGCAAACTTGTTACGATGCAATCCCATTACCGTTGAATGGATTTTGACACACTAAAGTTCAAAATGTTCACTTAGGAGGACTTAAATGCTTGAGTAAAAGAAGTCGGTGTTGCTTGTTCTTATTCAATTTATTTCCATAGTTCCATACCAACTTTAGCAATCCTCCCAATTTTCATAGATTTGAGTATATGCTTTACTTTCTTAGTCAGAAATTTATTCTCATGGTTGAATCTCTACTTCTATACCCAAAAAATGCTCGAGAAGAACCAAACCCTTTGTATGGATATTCTTACACAACCCGGTAACAACTAAGTCACCGACATATACAACTAATGAAATAAAGCCCTAGAAACTGACATATTTACTGGTTTGATTCATGACATATGAGCTAACTGAAGTATCCATTCTAATTGGTTACTCAATTTCTATTCATTTTCTTTCAAAGGAAAACTACTACTACTTGATATGATTGAATCACAATATGTCTAAATATGATTTCACTAATATGTCTAAATATGATTGAAACACAATGGAGTACACATATATGTCTATATGGGTGTGTCATTACAGAACTTGGAGTGCTGATGTATAGAAGATTGCAGTTTGTGCTGCAGGTCAGTTTATGTTGTGCTCTGTTTTTGGCTTGAAAAGTCCCCTGTTTTTGGAGCATTTTTTGGGGACAGCATGCACAGTTTCGAATTGGGGAAGACTCCTGTTTTGGACGCTGTTTGCAGGGATTTTCTGGACAGCAATACTGGCCAGTTTCGCCCATGTTTTGGATGTTGTTTGCAGGGATTTTCTGGACAGCAATACTGGCCAGTTTCGCCCATGTTTTGGATGTTGTTTGCAGGGATTTTCTGGGCAGCAATCGACCATGTTATGGACGTGTTTGCAGGGATTTTCCGGGCAGCAATTGCCACTGTTTTGGATGCTGTTTGCAGGGCGTTTCTGGTCAGCAATCGCTCATGTTTTGGGTGTTGTTTGCAGGAATTTTCTGGGCACCAAAGCCCCTGTTTTGGATGATGTTTGCAGGGATTTTCTGGGCAGCAATTGCCACTGTTTTGGACGCTCAGCAATTGGCCTTGTTTTGGGCGCTCACTACAGGAATTTTCTGGGCTGATTGCGGGAATGTTCTGGGCAGCAAGCGCCCCTGTTTTGGACGATGTTTGTAGGGATTTTAAGGGGCAGCACTTGCCCCTGTTTTGGACGCTACTTACAGGCATTTTCAGAAAAAATAACTTAAAACCAAGGAAGCACATATCCTTTGAAAACTTTCCGTATTCGTGTCTGACATGTATCTGACACACGACACTCGCTCGACATGCTTCCGACACGTGTCAGCAGATGTCGGGCACTTGGACAACGTGTTGACAGGTGTCAGCCACATAGTCAATGTGGTCAACGTATCGGACATGCCTCTGACACATCCGAAACTTGGTCAAGACACAGTCAAGACTCGAAAACCAACTTTGTTTATTTTTTCTTTTAGATGTTTGCAAATAACCACGTAATATAATGAGTTGATCCATCTAAAGTAAATGACTATTTCAATTGCGATTAAAGACAAATAGGGAAAAAAGTAATCATGTCGACGTGTCATGTCCATATCCAACACGACGCGGGTGTTCGTATCCGTGCATCCTTGCTTAAAACTAGGGTTCTTTCAGTTTGGCTAGTATATTCTAATCAAGTGTGATATTATCTCAAGGTTTGGGTACATACCTAAACCTTTTATGTTCCCCAATGTTCTTTTATCAACCATTTCCAATCTTCTTCTTTTAGAAATGGTGGTCGATTTTGAAGTCGTTCCTCATCTGTCTCATGTATATCGTAATAGTCATTCTTCAATTCAGATCGGTGGTCCCTCCATTTTTTTCCATTTCCTTCATTAACAACTTCTTTCTTTCTGGATTATCACCTATGTCAAACTTCTCCTGAATAAAAGAGCAAATTTGATCAAATCTAGCATATGTGACCAATATATATACACATTATAATGATAAGATACATACCAATACCAACTCAAGCATTTTGGCTTTTACATTTTGTCAAGTTTTCTCCATGACGAAGCAGCAACAGATGTAACTTGTTTGTTCCGGATGACAATTCCCTGTTGAGACGCAAATAGTGGTCTGTGCTCTCGTATTACCCGATGTCTGGTATCAAATTTCAGACTCAGTTTTGTTCCTTTTGGTAGACTTGCTACCTTCTGTCCCAATGCTCGTCCACGTGGTTTCCTATTCCCCGTGCTACTTATGTAAAGAAAATTATTAATGTTAAAAAATTTTAATTGTAAGCACAATTTCTATAAGAAAAAATGGAGCTTATATTGTTTAGAATGAGTAAAAGTACTAAAGAATCTGAGCTTATATTAGGGTAAGACTCCTCCGAATGGAATGGGGATGACCTATTAATTCTCGATGGTCGTGGCACCATACCTGAAAAATGCACAAAAAGTGAACTAGTGTCATAACATAATAATAATAATAATACATTATAACATTTGATGACTATTCAATTACCATAATTCAAACATCAATTCTCTTATTTTCTTTTCCTCTTTTTTTTGTGTTATTTTCTGACAATGGAATTGCTTCCATTGGCAAATTAGCTCTATTCCATACAACAACATGATCAACATCATCACTTGGTGCACAAGTGATTGATGTATCCCCTCGTACTAGGGGTTGCAATGTCCATTTCATCGACGGTTGCCTCGTCTTCATGTTTTGGCACTACATAAAATTCACGTGGTCCAACTTTTGTGACAACTAGCCATCCCGATCTTGCATTGTCTCCAACATAAAAAAATTGTTCGTACTGGCTTGCTAAGATGAATGTTCATTTGTTTGAAGTGTTCGTTGGGAATTAACACTTACAAAACCATGTCTATCCTTTTCAATACCTCGTCCAGGGTTGTAGATATCTCTCCAATCACACTTGAACAAAACAACACGATTTTCTCATAAATATTGCAATTCAACAACATCAATAAGAACTCCATAATAATTTAATCTATCGACTCCGTTATCTCCATTAACAACCACACCACTATTTTGTGTTTTTAACCGAGCTTCCCGGCTTTTCGTGTGTAACTTAAATCCATTGACAACATAACCATTCCATGACAACACTACTTTGTCAGGACCACGAGCTAACGGGCGCAACTGTTCAACTGATTCATCACTAGTTGTTTGACATAATTCAAGCACCTATGCAATCAAAAGTATTATGAAAAATATTCTTAGTATGATTGCCGACGATGAATAAGGTCTAAGTTCCTTACACGAGCCTCAAACCACTTTGGGAATTGTCGACGATGAATAAGGTCTAAGTTCCTTGAATGTGTATGTTTCAAGATTTCTCTATGTTCCCTGCAAATAAGTAACATATGTTAGATAATTTAGTGACCTAAAAACACACAAGTGGTATAGATGGTTATTTCTTACTCAATAAAAGGTGTCACATCTTCACAATTTTGCAAGATGTACCGGTGTGCTTGAGTCCGTTCTTCCATAGTTAACTCTTTTACAACTGACTTTCCCAAAGCACGTCCCTTTGTTGAAAATATAGAAAGTCCACCTTGATGTTGGTCACCAGAGCCATCAAAGTTCCTAGGAACTTGATTAAACTTTGTTTCTATATCGTGCAAGTACCTTGAACAAAAATTCACACTCTTCTAAAATGTAACCTTCAGCAATTGATCCCTTCGATCAACTTTTGTTCCAGACATATGACTTCAAGGTGTGCAAGTACCTACATTTGGAACTATAAGTATAGTTTTCAAACAGGGCATACTTGTGGGTACTTACAACAATGAAAATATATCTCTCAATGAGATACATCCAACGGTATTGAACAGGTCTAGCAATCTTGACTTCATTTGCCAAGTGGATAGGTAAGTGTACCATCACATCAAAGAATGATGGTGGAAATAACATCTCTGAACGACACAACGTAATTGCAGTATTCCTTTCTATTCTCTCTAGTTCCTCAACTCGATAAGTTGTTTAACATAAATCAACAAATAAACTACTCAAATCGATCAAGGCATCACACACATCATCTGGCAATATGCCCCAAATAGCAAGTGGGAGTAGTCGTTGCAGAATAACATGACAATCATGACTTTTTAGGCTAATTGACATTTTTTCTTTTAAGTTAACACATATGGATATGTTTGAAGAAAAACCATCTAGAACGTTATATCTTTCAAGATTTGTAGCACACGACTCTTCTCATCGGATGACAAAGTATAACGGGTGGAAGGGAGCAAATAAGTGTTCTCATCTTTCTTAATTAGATGTAACTCTTCTCTAAGCTTTAATTGTTGCAAATCCAAACGGGAATTGAGATTATCTTTTGTTTTTGTCGAAACTCCTAGCAATGTCGCAATCACATTATTGCACACATTTTTCTCAATGTGCATAACATCTAGATTATGACGAATGAGCAAATTTTTCCAGTACGAAAGATAAAAAAATATACTCTTTTTTTTCCAATTATGATGCTCGCTTCCCTCAGCTTGTTTCTTCCCCTTACCAAATGTTATTTGTTCTACGTATTGCATTTGCTCGAGAATATCATCACCTGGCATAAAATAACAGTAGAGGTTTTGGTTCTTTATTGCCATCAAAGTTGCGTTTGTTGCCACGCCATTCATGATCCAATGGCAAGAATCAATATAATTTATGATACATCGACCATTTAATAGGTTATAAACTTAAAATTAAATTTGTTTCTCGTATGAGGACACTGGACACAAGGAGATTAGACTTGCTTGTTATTAGGCAAAGACAAAGAATACGAAGCTTAGAAAAAGAAAGTCCATGCGGTGCCCTCAACATCAAACCGTATTCACCTAAATTGTTATTTATTTATTTGTTTAGTAGAATTTTGAAATAAAATGCTCCCAATGATTGTGATCGTGCTTATAAAAATATGATGGATTTTTTAAGGTATTTTTATGCTTGACCTGAAAAATGGGGTCAAAATTCAAATTTATCTCGTATGACATTGATTTTGACACGTTGACTTGAATGAGAAGAGATATATTTATTGTCACAGAAGGGCAATGCCATTGTTTATAGTCCAAAAGCCAAAAGGACTTTATCTCAATGGGAAATGCACTATACTTATCTTTGTGCCATTTGAACCACTTGTTTACGCAATTGAAATAGAAGATTAATCGTGTATCCATTTATTGCAATGCTTACCTTACTTGATTGTTTTGTATATCTTATTGCTAATGATGGACTTCTTCTGCTCGTAATAGTATGGTAAGAGATAATTTGTTCTTAGATAAAGATTTATTTGGGGAGGGTAGGAAGAACTAGCATGTTTAACGTGGTAAATAACTCATTAACTTTGCTACAAATAATATGTTGTTGTTTCGTGTATTAGTCTTCGCTAGCATATTCAGGGCAATTAAAGACCCACCGATTATACAACCTACTTTTACTACATGTCACAAATGAAAGTCTGAAACTGATGACCAGTATTTGAAAATGGATTGTTGGATCAAGCTGTGACAAAGACTTAAAAGTGCATGAGTTTTCAAAGGCCCTAATTAGACTCTAGTAGGGACCCAAGGAGCTGTGACCCTGTCTTCTGATTTGGGTGGCTCCCCCTCCCCAACTACTACACCTAGAATGTTCTTGAATTAATTGCTTACCTAGCATATTAATGGTAATCCCCGTGGTAACTTACGACCTTGGATTATAGTCCAAAAGCCACCCACTGAGTTATTTGTTTCTTCCCCTTACCAAATGTTATTTGTTCTACGTATTGCATTTGCTCGAGAATATCATCACCTGACATAAATAACGGTGGAGGTTTTGGTTCTTTATTGCCATCAAAGTTGCGTTTGTTGTCACGCCATTTATGATCCAGTGGCAAGAATCTTCGATGACACATACAACATTGTTTCTTTCCATACACTAATCTCTTCGAACATGTCTCCACGTTACAAACTGGGCATGCTAAACGTCCTTTAGTGCTCCATCCTGAGAGAACTGCATAACCTGAAAAGTCACTAATAGTTCACAACATGGTTGCCCTCATTTGGAAGGTTGTCTTACTAGATGCATCAAATGTATCCACGTCTTCATCCATAATTCTTTTAACTCATCAATTAATGGTTGTAAGTAAACATCGATGTCATTTCCAGGAGCTCTCTCTCTCGGAATAAGCAGAGACAATCATATTTGTTTGTTTCATGCATGTCCACGGGGGCAAATTATATGGTATTAGAACAACGGGCCACATGTTATATGATAGACTCGTGTTGTTGAACAGATTGAAGTCATCACTTGCCAATCCAAATCTCACATTTTTCGGTTCAACACTAAAGTCAAGATAAGATTGATCAAAATGTTTTCAAGCCTCTGAATCTGCAGGATGTGCTAGATTGTCATCTCTAATACAATTATCATGGTGCCACTTCATTTCAAAAGCAATTTTGGAAGCCATGAACATTTTCTGAAGCCTTGGTTTTAAAGGAAAGTCGCGCAAAATCTTTCGTGAGACTCGTTTACTCCTATTACAATATCTAGTAGACTCCTCATTATCTCCACAATCAATTTTTTCCATCTCGATTCTCTACAAGTTGGGCAATACTCTGCGTAAGCATGTTCTTTGCGAAATAAAACACAATCATTAATGCACGCATCTATCTTATCATATGAATGCCCAAGATCTTGAAAAATCTTTTTTGCCTTGTAGTAGGACTTTGGTAACGTCTCACTTTTAGGAAAAACTTTCTTTAACTCCTTAAGCAACATGGTAAAGCCTCTGTTATTCATTCCCCCGACAAATTTAATATGTAAAAGTTTTAAGATGAAAGACAATAAAGAAATCTCACACTCAGGATATATGCTAGTCTTGGCATTTTGAATGACCCTCAAAATTCTTTCAGCCTCATTTTGTGGTACAGTACTGCTAGTAGTCTCCGTCTCATATCTTTGGTCTCTGACATTCTCATGATTAAACCCTGGTAAAGTATCTGCTGTCAGCTCGTCTATTTCATCACATTCAACCTCATTATCAAGCTCTAACTCGTCATTCTCACTGCCTGTGGTAGCATGTCTATCTTCACCATGATAGTCCCAATATGTGTAACCACAAAGTATGCCACTTATGATCAAATATTTTCTAACTTCATCCTTGTCTTAAGACGACCATTGAAGCACTTTCTACATGGGCAATATATGAGGTTCCCAGATTTTGTGCTGTAACGCAAAATCAAGAAATGTTTCCACTCCTTTTATATAGTTGGGGTTCAAACGATTACCAATATCCATCCATCTTTTGTCCAACGTGGCCATTAAATTCCTATCTTGGCTTTACATATCAAAGTGAAAGCGAAAAAATGAAATAAAATAAAAATGAGATAAATGTATAGAAAGGAAAGGATTACTCAAATATGAAACAATCAAGGATGAACATACCTGATCTCAATAGAAAATGCAGATAATTGTTCTATTGGATAACGGAGAACGACTTTTGCTTTAACAAATAATCTAATTGGCTTATCTTCTCCAGACCGCCTTTGTTTCCTGCATTATCCAATAATAAGGGTTAAAGTGAATATGTAGAAAGCAACAATCGAAAAATTATGAACCACACAAAATTGGACAATATTATTTTAAATTCCAATGAAACCTAAACATATGCAATTACAAGTAATTATCTTGGTGCCATTCATCTTGAACCAAATCAACTCTATCATATTCGATCACAAAAGATGACCACTCCTCTTCCTATAATTGATCAGCTTTTGTCATGTATTTACAAGCCAATTGATTTATAACCCAAAGTTGATGCAGTGCAGCATTTTAGATCCATCACATTGTAGAAATCGAAGTATCAAACTCAATTTACAAAAAAAAACTCTAAATTCAGCTGAAACAACTGCCCTTGAACTTATTCATACAACAACGTATAACCACTACAACATCCCCTGAAACTCAATTGATTCGACCATCCAAACACAGCTGAAACGTCCACTTAAATTAGTTGAAAATTAAACCCCAAACACATCTGAATCAACATCTTAACCAGCTGAAACACCCACTTAGATTAGCTGAAAATAAGCTCTAAAAACAGCTACCACAACCAGAACTGTTTATGTAACCATGAAAAAAAACACCCAGAACTGTTTTTCAGTTGATGAACTGTTTATAGTAATTTCATCAACTCAAAAGTCTCCTAAACAGATCATGAAATCAGACCTATGCGTATAACATATACGCTGCTCTACTTCAAGTACAAACATAATACAAAATCAAATGAGAAACAGCAAATCTCAGAGATATTATATGGAGTCAATTAAACTCAAAACAAAAGTTTACAACCACATTATCTAGGAAATGGCGGTATCTATGTTGAATTCTGAAACCAATAAACACATTGAAATAAATAAAACAAAGGAGGTTTTCTTTTTTAATTTTCTACTCTGTAAATCAAGGGAAGTGCATAAGAAGCTATGTTGTAGCTTGCGACACAGCCTACTACCTCTTCCATTGAAACTTGAAAATGAGATCTCTGTATAGGTCGAACAATATCAGTTGTGGAAGAAGATATTGCAATAGAGTTCTTTCAAAATGTCGGAGAAAAAAATGGTGTCTTTGATCCTTATTATTAGTTTAATCTTCATGTTTTATTGGCAAAAAAATGCAATCTTCTTTGTTAATTTTTTTTTTCATGAATACAAATTGTCAAGATTATTGTTTAAAATCAATGTAGGGGAAGTAAGTTTTGTCAGTTAGCAATCGCTAATTCAGTGAATGCGATCAACATTTGTCGGAGACAATGAAATATGCAAATCTTTTACTGATGGCAACTTCGAAAGCAATGGAACAATTTAATATGACAAACAACTTATTATCAAATGCTTCTCAGAAAAATGTATTACTTATCAAATCAGCTATCAACTATTATAAGCTGTCCCTAACATGTACTTCATGGTAGCAGTAAAATAACAAAGGGATTGGTGCAAAATTATAGCATTATCTTTAAATTAGATATTTTAGTAAGTATTGCAAAACCTAGGTTCATCTCAGCTCGGAACCTAATCTGAAAAGGTAATGCTCAATTTCAAATCCAATGTCAACACCCTTGTATCTTAGGGGTTGCGAATACGTAAAAAGTAAGTTGCAAAAAATACTGAAACATGAGAAACCACGTCACTTAAGATAAAATAGGCCACTGGTAATTGCTAACTGTGAAATTTTAGCTGCCTAACAATTAAGGGGTAATTTTGAAGTCCTTTAGAAAAATGCTACCATACAAGAACATCATCATTTACACAATTCATTATGGAGTAGTCATCCAATCCAAGATTCAAGTATGTAATTTTATTTTATTTTGGTTAAAATGCAAGCATCATGTTAAGGAAGGTAAACTACTAAGGTATTACATTCCCACCCTGCCTCTGCGAAAAAACTGATTTAGCTCGGCGTTGAGCTTTGAAGTCATCTCTATTTTCATATTCAAACTGCCAGTTGGCCAGACCACATATTTTCGACAACCGATGGATATTAGCAATAACAGGGACCCAAGACCATTCACATTAATAGTCGTCAGGCCTATTCAAAATATTGCCAAAATATAGCTGAAATAACATAACATTTTAGTCCTCCTTATAGCAGAACGCAGAAGCTAGTGTTTCTTAATCCCATGGTTACCCGGATAAAGAGTACTTGGGTACATTATTAGGAAACCAGACCAAGCTCGTCCATTGAGCTATGTTTTTTCTTTTCTTTTTTCCTTGGCAAGTTGCAGGTAGATTTCAGCATATATATTCCTTCAGGGTTTTTTTGTCCAAACAATGGTGTCTTCAAATCTCTGTGAGACAGACCTTTTTGAGTTCATCCACAATCCCACATATCACACTGATAATATGCAAATTCACATTCCATTTGATAATGATAGCTAAGAGTTTAGCCCTCCTTTGGATGGAATTTATAAATCAGACTGTTTAGGAAACCGACCAATTAGAATCCCCCTAGGATGGCACGGTCGTGCCAAACAGAGTGTTATCACCATTGCCTATAAGAGCTTGACATATGGTCTCGCATCTACCTTGACCTTAACTATATTTCGCCAAAAGACCAAGATCTTTCACATTTACCAGAAGGGAACATCTGAGTTCAAGACTGCTGCAACTCACTAGGAAGGTTGGATTATCCTTGCAATCTGCATTGCCTAAGACCTAAGTCCTTAAACACAATAGCTCAATTTGCCCATGGAGTGCACAAGCATCCTACGTGATTGATTGTCAATCCTCATGTATGTATGGCATGTCACGGACACAGAATCATTAACAAAAAGAGTCCCTGACACTCCCTCACTTGATATACTCAATGCCTGTGTCAAGACAATTAGGTTCCGCA
The DNA here is from genome assembly GCA_003290165.1 of Berberis thunbergii. NCBI lineage: Eukaryota > Viridiplantae > Streptophyta > Magnoliopsida > Ranunculales > Berberidaceae > Berberis > Berberis thunbergii. The sequence goes on from QNQO01001158.1 coordinate 181,162, forward strand.
TGATCAGATGACTCATGCATGAACTTCGAAAGTGAATGATATATTTGTAGTATGAAATTCGAAATCTATGGGCAGTAGAAAAATATTCAGACATCAGATGGCAAATATATTTTACATCTGCATTGTCCATAGATAAAAGTTTTCATGTGTGACATATATTCTGGTATTTGATTCCTAGTTGGAAACAAAATACTGTTGTCTTGCCTATCTGAAGCTGATTCCCGAGATACTTGCACTAGTAAGGCTTACGGGTATTAGGGATAGTTGTGAGACGCGTGGGCTTAACAGGTTGTAATGATTTGGGTTCATCTGGCGAACTGTATTGAGTAGGCTTAAATTCGCTAGGGCCAAATCAGTGTTGAGCTGACGTTTGGGTCTGCTATTTCTCGAGATCATCATGACACGTGTACGGTGTAGAAAAGAGACCATTTTAGTGTATAATCAATAATATATAATAGAATTTAAAAAGCAAGATCAATATCATAACTACATAATATTTGAAGTGTCAATATCTTAAATATCAGAAAATAGAGTGAATATCTGTTTTGGATAGACACATCTAAATTAAAGGCAAATTTGGATTAGACTCTTAGTATTATTTTAGGGTAAATTTGATGTTGGTATCTTTTATTAATAGGATAAATGACTTTAGTCCATTCTTATAAATTTAATTTGAGCTTGTCCCCCAACGTTAGTTAACCATCCAATAAATCATCATCTTCTTATGTTATGCATGTAACTTTCACGTGATGCTAAAAAAAAAAAACCTAGATTACCCTTGTTGGGGTGGAGGGGGTCCATGTTGGATTACCATTTCTATCTCCATCCTTCAAATTTGGACAATTCATTTCTTTTTTCACGATATCAAGTGAGAATCAATGCATAAGATAAGGATTGGCTGGATGGTAAACTGACAACCAACATTTAAGCTTGAATTAAATTTATAAAAAAAACTAAAGCCAATTTGCCATATTAACATCAAAGTTACATCATTTTATACCCCACTACCTTCGGCTAGGTTTCGCGAAGTCGAATCTGTTACTACTATAATGCCAAAACTTGTGGTGTCCCATATAATAAAAGTTTAGTTTTCTCAGACAAGTCTTTAAAATTTCTTATTCAGGGGTAAGATCTCTCAAGACTAGAGGTTCGGGCCTTACAATCTAAGTCAGGAAGCTGTTTTGTTGGGCAATCCTAATGATTGATGAATGGGATAAAGAGTTTAACATATATATATATATTATATGTTATATATTACAATTCAGAGTGGTGTTTTACTATTCATTGCTGACTGGGACAAAGTCAAATCGAAAGAATTACAGATAAAAGATGGTTATGATTAAAAGTTGGGAAATGTATTAAATTTGAGGGTTGAGATTGATTTCTCATGATGGCATATTTGTAAATATAAAACATTTAGAAGGCAAAAAATAATGAATTTTTTTTAAAAAAAAGTTGGTGGAATGTATATGTGGCAGAGAGAGAAAATATTTTGTTTTGCTTTTGGCAAAATGAAAATTATCATAACTACTACATCGTTATCAGATTTTGGTAAAGTTAATATCATTGAAATGCATTTTTTAAGATCTTTCCAACAAAATCAATGATCAACACGAGCGCTAAAATTTTAAAAATATATATTCTATAATTAAAAAACATATAAAGTATTTCACGTTTTTAATAATTTTCAAAGAAATGAGACGTGGCGATCATATCCTAGAAAAAATGAGTCGTGCATCTTAAAACACATTTAAACAAAAACTCAAAACTTCATATTTTGGTGAATTCAAAGATTGGGGGAGAACTCATTCTTGGCATTTAAATTTTTCTCCAACTGATTCAAATTTGACCGAGTCTAACTCTAAAATTTATAATATATATATTTACCTTAAAATAAGCTTACACTTCAATACTGATTCAGAGCCAAAATGAGAATAGTGAAAGAGGTGTTTAGTACAAAATATTTAGCAAAAATAAAATTGTACGAAGTGCCAACGGCACGGGGCATATTCTAGTCTATCTTACAATTCAGATAGATGTTTTACTATTCACTGCTGACTAGGACAAAGTCAAATCATAAGCATTGGAGATAAAAGATTGTTAGGATTGAAAGTTGGGAAATGTATTGAATTTGAGGGTTGAGATTCATTTTGTATGATGACATATTGGTAAATATAAAATATGTAGAAAGGTAAAAATAATGAAAAAAGTTAGTGAAATATACATGTGGTGGAGAGAGAAATATTGTGTTTTCTTTTTAGCAAAATGAAAATTATCATAACTAAGTACATCATTGTCGGATTTTGATAAATTTAGTATTGTTGAAATGCATTTTTGAAAATCTTTCGAACAAAATCAATGATCAATATAAGGGCCAAAATATTAAAAATATGTATTTTATAATAAAAAAAGTATAATGTATTACACGTATTTAATAATTTTCAATATTTTTAAAAGCAATGAAACGTGTCGATCATACAAAAAAAATGAGTTGGGCATCTTAATGCACATTTAAAAAAAATCCTAAATTTCATGTTTTGGTGAATTCAAAAATTGAGGGAGAACTCATTCTCGGTGTTTAAAATTTTCCCCAAATTGATTTAAATATGACTGAACAGACTTACACTTCAATACTGATTGAAAGCGAAAATGAAGATAGTGACGGAGATGCTTAGTACAAAATAATTAGCAAAAATAAAATTTTGTGGAGTGCCAACAATACGGGGCATACTCTAGTATGTATATATATCATGTCCCATTGTGTAGCTGATGGGCCTACTTGATGCTGTAAAGAGTCTACCCGCACCAAATGCTATGTTTCTCCCAAGGCTCGGCTACTGTAGGTCTTTTAATCGAAATGCATCAATTCATAAAATTAGTACCCACGCTGCAATCACAGTGGTGACTACAGGGCAGCTAGAGATGAGATTAGCATTATGGACAGTAGGCTCCTCTTACTATTTGAGTTAGGAATCCCATCATTTTCCAGGGACCAACACTCTTTCTATGGTCTCTAACTCTTCTTATTCTTCTGCACAGCTGTCTCTCTTATTGGATCCTGATTGATTTTTATTGAGATTTATATTGTACAGCATGCGCCCAGAGGCTTGGAACTTGGCCGAGCTACCAATCAATCCTGCCATACATCCATCCATGCCTCAGCGCTACGTGACACTGTTGAGCCAGCCAACTTGGCAAACAAACAAATGCCAACAATACCACACCAATAATTTCCAACACTTAAATTATTACCAATTATTATTATAAAAAAAAAGCCAATTCCTTACGTGGACACACCTAGTATTCAAACATCCATCGATGGTTGAGATTCATTTCATTCTTCTATTGAAGTGAGTTTCTAGCCTTCCCTTCTCTTTTATGAACTCTTCCTCCATCCCATATCTTACTCTCCCTCTTTCCTTTCTCTCTCTTATTCTTAGTTGCTATTTAAGAGCTTAGCTAGTTAGAGAAGAGAGAAGTGAAGAAACAGAAGAAGATCAAAGATGATGTTGGGTAAGCGTGGAAGACCTGTAATCAAGAGAACAATAAGCATCACTGAATTCACCGTAGAAGATCTTACTTACCTGGAAGCTCCACAGCCTCATCATATCAACCACCCTCACAAAGACAACAAATTGGTTTCTTCACCAAGGAAACTACTAGTTGAGAGTACTAGTAATCATTTCTTGAGATCTTGTGGGCTTTGTAACCGTCGACTAGCGTCGGGTCGTGATATCTACATGTATAGGTTAGTTGATCTAGTTATTCTTCTCTTGTTTATATATTAGTTTCAATTCTGTAGACTTTGCTTTGCTGATAATGGTTATAATGGATTTGATTGTAGGGGAGATGGTGCATTTTGCAGCTTAGAGTGCAGGCAACAACAGATGAATCAAGATGAGATGAAGGACAAGTTCTCCTTGCTTTCCTCAACCAGATCTTCAGCTGCAGGCACATCCACTAATGGTGGAACTGTTGCTGCAGCATAAATGTAGCAAATCCAAAGTTTTGAATGCAGTGCAGTTTGGAAGCTTGTGATGATAATAATTTTGTGTATGCAATGCAAAGCTTTTATGTTGCAGATCTATTACATGGCCTGGCCACTTTCTCTCTGTATTATCCGCTTGCTTCTCTTAATTTTTCCATCTTTATTAATGGCTAAAACCTGCAGATCTCTATCTCTTTGTTTTTTTTTTTTTGGTTGTCTTTTATATAGTATTAGACGGATCATACAGTGGAAATGGGCTAGAGTTTTGCGTTGGTTTATAAGTGATGAGATGCTCCCCTTCATTGGAATATTTGAGGCCTTAATAATGCAGTTCCAAGTATAGGAACCTCACTTCAATGCAGTTTAGATAGATTTTCTGTCCACAAGTAAATAAATAAAAACCCGTCAAATATATATGCTATAATGTGACCCTCTTTATGTTACATAAATGAATTTTCACTAATGGCTCTGAGTTAGGCTAATGACTTGTTTTTTTAATTGTTTTTTTTTTCGTTTTTACCTTGGAAACTCATAAAGATCCAAAGAGATTACAACCTTATCTCAATCAAAACCAAAACTTCTGAAGATGACATTTCAATTCACACAAGCAAAATTTCATGAAAAATACTAATTTTGTGATTAGTGCCCATTGAAAACTCCAAATACTAACTTTATTTTTATTCTCTAGCCAAGGAAGGTTTCAAGATTCGTTTATGTATTTTGTTCTGGCTTTTAACAATAAGAAATGTGAAACTTTCTCAAATAAACCCTTACATTTTGGCGAAAGAGAAAGTTTGTTGGGTAGTGTAAGAAGTCAAGTGTCAAAGTGGAGGTCAATGCAATTGCTTGAAATTTGGTCATTGAATTTAAAGGGAATTGAATTATTTATTTATTTTAAGGGAAAAGGCAAATATAGTTTTTATTACATTGATCTTTGAATGATAAAAATGTCTTTGGTGGAGTAGTTAATATCAAACTAACCAAGAGATTAGGTTGAGGAATTCGATCAAAGTTGCATTGACTGATGCATCATTCATCATGAGTAAGAGTACGAGTCATATTAAAAATTCTAATCTTGAGCCTCCCGTAATAACAGAGTGGATCAAATTTAGTTCCGATAAAACCTGATACAACATCACTCTATCATCCCTAGGTTTCATATATAATACACAGCTTATTGGTTACTATCTTAAAGCCTATATCAATACTAAAATGGCATAAAATCTTTGACAGCAAAGCTTTTGGAGATTTGGAGGAATACATATATCATGGGGTCAATGGCATCCAAATTGCCCAATCTTTGGCGTAAAATGGACCAAAATACCAAATAATGGATCACACTACCTTCTTAATATATATAATCACAAGTGGCTGTTTAAGTAGTTATTTCTTTTGCTTATCCCAATGGGTTTTGATTCTGAGTTGCTTTCAAGGCCCGGTGTTGGTGTTTAGGGTGCCTTCCCATTTTCATTGCCTAGTCTCAGGTGGCAACCAATGTTTTAAATACTAAGGGTGTGTTTGGTTGTATGGAATCCTAAGGTGGAAATTGGAATCACATTCCATGGCATCCCATGGACTTGACCAACTTTGATGTTTGGTTGTCCATAGGAATTAGATTCCAATTCCTATTGTGAGTGTTTGGTTGCCCAAAACTAATCATGGGAATTTTTTTTTTAATTTTCTTTTTCTTTTCATTTTGAAGATCCCACAATTCTACGTTTATATATAAACTAGAATATGGTTTTGATTTTGCTTCCTGCAAAACATCCTTACAGTATCATTTTAAACTCGACGTCTGCTTAAATCTTTCAATGAGAAATCAACGTTCAATACTGGTATCCAGAATTCTAATAAAAAAAATTTAGCAATATATATTTTGACTAAAATTTTCAAAATGAAATCATGTTTACTGCATAAACATAACAAGTCCTAAACCACATACTCCCAAACACCAATTAAACAAAATCCAATCTTTCTAACTCCTTGATTACTAATCAAAACACATAAAAAGGATTAAAGACAAGAAGCCAATTACTTTTGCTCCAAACTAATTATCCTCCAACTCTAACCCATCCCTCCCTTGTTTTTTCGGTCAATCCTAAAAAGAAAGTACCAAGCTCTACATTCCCATTGAACTTTCTCATGATTTTTAAAATTTGACGTTTGGTAAGTCCAGGAACCGCCCTTACCACCTTCTCACCTTCTTGCCAAGGGAAGGTTTCCAATCGTATAGGCATAGCACTCGCTTGCTCAAATGCCTTGCATATACTCGATATGGCCTTAGCAAACTCGGGATCATCGTTGTCACATGTTTGCTTGCGTTTACGAGACGATGTAGTAGAACCCGAGGCAACATCTTCCCTGTCTCCAGTGTCTGTAAGAACACTTTTACTTGCTTCAACCATGGGTACATTGTCATCATCACGACTTGCTATACAGCGATCGCCAGTTGCTTGATCATTTCCTATTATGATTGTAAGGTCGCCATAGTATGGAAAGATTTTGCCACGAACTTTTTATGCTTCCTTATGTCCCTAAACAATGTTAAGAAATATAATTGAGAAAACAATCTAATTTAACAAAAAGATTAGAACAATCAACAAAATAAAAATAGTTGGAGAAAAGTTTTCAATAAAGATCAGAAAACTAACATTCTCAATAAATTCTAATTGGCATTCTCAATGACATTGAAAAATAACTCGCATGAGGTCCTACCGAACCATATTGAACCATGCTTAAGAAAGCTTACCGCAAAATAGTCTTCCCATACTTCGTGTTCTGCAGTGATGAGTCCGCTACTATAGTCGAATCCAAACCCACTTTGCTTGTGAACTTCTCGGATTGCCAAATATTGCTTCTTGAAGGTCTTCAGCCTCGACCGGACATGATCGTGGGTAATTACCAGCACACGCTCTAGTGCGCTTGACTTCCACCCATTATATGTTTTTTTTCCTCCGGTATTACTCTCATCCACCAATGTTCTAATCAAAACCAAATCCATCGAATCACTCCATTGTAATTTGGATGTCATACCTACAAAGATAGCCTATCAATTATCAAAAGCAAGAAAAACATATACTAATAGATATCAATTACCAAATGAACATAAGTCACAAAACTAAGAAAGGTAAACAGGTTCAACCCATACACAGACTTTGTATAAAAAAACATCATGTTAGCACTCTATGTATTTGTTAGTAGATTATCTAATGTTGGTAACATGTTATCTTAATCATGTATAGCTTGCCAGATTGCTAGCTACTCCAGCAGGACCATAGTGCTTACTCTTCTATGAGTGGAATACCTTGTGGGATCAGTTTTAACCAATAACACGCACGTAGGGAGAAATAAACAATATTTAACTGATTAATCAATTAAATTTAAAACTAACAGAGACAATATGGGATACACCTATAGAGGCACAAATATGAAGATTTTCATAGCTTTGACAACTAGTTATGATGATCAAACATTTCCACAATTGTTGACACAAGAACGGTAATATCAATTTCCCATTAAACCCTTGCAAATGCTAGACTACCTAGAACACCATCTGATGTTATTCAATGTTGAAAGTAAAACTATGAAAACACACATCAACGAAATAACATTTTTCTTTGTCCCTGCATACGTCTAAAAATCTGAAAACAAGCTCTCAATCTTTTCTCCAAAGAAACAAAGTAAACAAAGGAAATAACTACATAGAATCTCTACCACAGTTTTTTTTGTAAGCTAAACGAACAGAGCGTAGTAATATTGCCACATATGAATAATATTACCATCGAGGAATATCAATCTTCAGTCGGGAGCTATATATCCCAACAACATGTGATGCACATCATGATCTAGTCTAATAAAATCTGTACTGGTCTTATCTAAAAGTTACCTCCAAAGCTTTCACCGGGTCTTTTCTATAGTGAGCAGCAGATATGCAGATTCGCGCCCTAGCTAGAAGTAATGGGGTTGCTGAGAAAGTAGCAGTCACAACAACAACCTGCATTATAAACAACTATGTCAATCACATAAACAACCTGCATTATTTATATATATAATGAACCTTATTATTAGAGGAAGTATGCATAGTAGCTAGTTATATAAGATCGAGTTGTATTAGTAGGATCACACAGTTTGAGAAAATTATATCCCACATCTTTGAGCATCGATAAAAGATCCTTGAATTCTTCAGTGCTTGTGTGGAAAGACCGACAAATGAAAAGCTCAAGAGAGTGAAACCAAAAACCAGCAATGCATTCTTTACTATGAACTAATTGCTTCAGTTGGCTTGACAATACCCGCTCTCTGTCGAAACAAATAATTTTGAAAACTCATCTTCATAAGCAAAACTTGTAATTATTGTAATCTCCATGAGTATCCAATTAATTTTTTCTTTATGTCATTATGTTAAGCCAACATTATTGGGTCCCTATATATGAAGAATATCAATGTATGGACCAAAATAAAATGTGGATGGACTTTCTGCAATAAATCAACTTCACTGACATATTTTTTTCATAGCCCTTCGAGTTTCTTTTTACGTCAGTTATGCTTGAAGACCTTTTAAATAAAAATGCACCACACTCATTTGTGAAAGCAAAATCCCTTTTGCAACCTTACAAAGAGAAATAAATGTTTCATTTTTATGTTATTATTATTATTTTATACAATATTGAGACAAGAACATGTATCACCCAAACTTAAGTTCCTGTTGAGGAAAACAAGGGTGCTTATAGTAATTAGTTCTGTAATGGCAACAATAGTTTCATCAATGATAGTGGAATCTCATTCCTCCCCAAAGAAATAACAATCACATTAAGTTGGAAAAGCTTTCAACTCATTTTCCTTCTAAAGACAAAAGAAGGGTAAACAGCTTGAAAGAAAATAGAAAGTAAAGAGATGGACCAACAGTTCAAACAAAACCTATATAGGTTGCCAGCTTAAACCAGGAAGGATCATCATGGTTTACTGGACGCTAACATAATCCGAGTTAATCAAAGAATCGAACGAATTGTATGAGTGTCAAGCCTACACATAGCAGATGACATCAAATTTACCGAAACATAATTCCTCTGGCAAATAAAACAATCAGCCAATCAAAAGTATTCACCAAGTACATAACATACCCACAAAGTAATACCAAGTTAGTATAATTTCTTCTGTTAATACCTTTACTTCATAAAACCCCCGGAACTGATCTGCCTGCGGGTTTCTATACATCACACAGACTATAAAGAAAACCAGGAACTATTGAAATATCTCATTTGTAAAAAATGAATCATCTCAATTATGGCGTCTCTTGAACAAAAATGAGCAATAAAACCACTCAAAATGCATACAATACAAGTCCATAAGACCAAAACATTCAATCATTGCCATACTTCTTCAACCATGAAGGAATTCCATAAAAACCATTTCTCTTAATCAATGAAAAAAGATTAAAAAAAAAAAAACTCTTCCAATCCAAGAGGAAAATCACAAAATGATCATAATCAATGAAATGAAAGAAAAGACCAGGGATCTCAACCCCATAAAGAGAAACCAATACCCATTGTGATCATTATATGAAATGATAAAGCAAACCAACCCACAGTAAAAAAAAAAAAGCAATGAATTTGTTCAAAATTTACCTTTCCTTCAAATCAGGAAGAGAATAATAATTCCCAAATTTTGCTCCTCTAGAACTTGGAACTGGAAAGCCTAGAAATAAAAACTACAAAAACAAAACACCAAAATCAGTTCAAAAGAAAAAAAACCCAAAAGTTTCATGCAATCCAATCCTCCTAACAAAATCACACACCATAGTCATTATTCGCCAAGGTAAATATCAAACCAAATCTATTTCTTCCAAAACAAATGAAAACATACAATCAAAACCCAAGATCACATAAGCACAGTTAACCAAAATTTTCTGTACTATTGTTCATGTTCAATGTTCCATACTGGAAATTTCTAACATACCCATGATCAGATCTGTGGTAAATACTTGTACATTACAAAATAAAAAATGGAATTCATTGAATTGAAAGAGATGAACTCATTGAACTGAAAGTTCTTCCCCACTCCATATAAATCCCATCTTTGAAAACATATAAAAAAAACAAGGAAATATAATTTACCTTTGATGAGAAGCAAAACTTGTGTTGGAGGTGGAGATCAACCAACGAATAAGTTGAGAAGGATATGAAGAACAACATATCCTTCTCCTTGTCAACAAACCCTTGAACTGGAGCAAAGAACAACAACAGATCGAGAGGAAGATGAATTGGAGCAACAACAGATCGAGAGGAAGACTGGAGCAACAGATCGGGTGGAAGAGAGGAAGACTGGAGCAGATCGAGAGGAAGAAAGGAAGACTGGAGCAGATCGAGAGGAAGACCAGAGCAGATCAATAGATCGAGAGGAAGACCCGTGAATTGTTTTCCCAATATGAGTGAGGCGTCTAATTCCCACCAGTGGTGAGAATCTATGGCACGTGAGGGCATCACATGCCCACCTCTAAAATCCCAAACAAACACTCAAAATGTTATTCCAAGTGGGAATAGGATCCCTATTCCCACAGAATGTGTGCAACCAAACACACCCTAACAACAACAGATGCAAGTTGCTTATGTTTCCATATTCCCTACCTTTACATTTAGTTTTGGAGTAAGGCTACATGGCGAGGAAATGAGCGAGGAAACCAGCGAGGGGAGTGAGGTGGATGGAGGGGAACCATTCACTCTCCTCGAAATATGTGCATTGACTTTTCTTGCACGTATTTCGAGGGAGATGAATGGTTTCCCTCCCTCCACCTCACTTCCCTCGCTGGTTTCCTCGCTCATTTCCTCGACATTTAGAATTCCCTTAGTTTTGTAAACAAGTATATCTTTTTTACAACACTTCCAACCCAATTTGTTTACTATTGATCCTAAGTTTCAGTTAGAATATTTTTATCTTCAGGGTGGTCCAAATCTTAAGTTTGGACCATATATGGTTCGATCTGATTCAGAGCTATTCTATTGGATATGAACCATATATGATTACTTGCTCAACAAGAGTTCAGAAGATCTTAAAAGATTCAAGTTTCAGATCATGACTTAACAATGACACTGTCCTGTGTGGTTTTATTGTAAGTTCTTCGACTTGGCAAACAAGCATTTGAGAAAATTAATGAAGTTTGATCTGACAAAACCACAAAGTATCTGAATTCTTAATTACTTGCATGTATACAGGTGCCTAACACACAATGAAACGATATGGCATACACATGCAAAACAACATACAACACGCTACCCAAGTTTAGATTTTTTCGAATCGTAAACTTGCCCATCCCAATACACTGATGAATATATCTTTTCAAAATATGTCAGAAACTGCACGCATTTGATTGATCAGTTACTTATATACATCTAGAGATTAAGCTAGAGAGTCTTAAAAAAACAAATCATCTCCCTCCCTTGTAGTAGTCATGGATTACATTGTGTATGAGATAAGTGCCCACTTAAAAAATTGTCTAAGTACTTTATATTAAATACTTACAACTTGTGCAAGTGAACATTAATGCTTTTCTAAGTTAGATGAATTTTGTGTTTTTTAATCTTAAATTATTCCTTTAAGTCGTGCCGCTGACATGGAAATTGCCCTACTTGGTGTTGATGGTTCTTGCTGAATTATTAAAGGAACTCATGGAACATCAGATTATTATATTGCTTCTGAAGAAAAGAGGGAAATCCACTGATGAAGTTTTGTTGGAGTGCAATAGGGTGTCCCTATGTGTACTGATGTGGTAACTGTAGGTTGAAGAAGACGATATAAATATTGTCGGGGATGCGAAGAGATGAAGGAGATGCATTAAGAAGAAAATTGTAATAATAACAAAGGGTTTGAGGGATAAAATTGTTTGTTTGATTGCTTGGTAAAAAGATCCCCTTACATGTCGATATCCCTCTCTATTTATACTACTCAAAACTAAATAACCGACTTTGACAAGGAGTCGGAAAAGAAAAAAATTAGAAATCCTACGTACGGTCAAAGACCAATTCTAAAAAAGAAAATCATACGTTCGATAAAATAGGAGTTCCTATTTTGTTGGACTTCTTAAAACTGTCGATGTCCTGCATCAGGCCCCCATTCTTTAGAAAAACTCGTCCTCGAGTTGTCATCACCTACCATGGCGTCAATATCTTCATGAAAAGTAAAAATTTCTTGAACATTGAAGATGTTGGAGATATGCCATTCAGCAGGAAGATCAATGACATATGCATTGTCATTTATCTTCTTCAAAATCTTGAAAGGTCCATATTTCTTAATCTTTGTCTTGTTGTAAGTTCCCACTGGAAATCGTTCCTTGCGAAGATGAATCATGACTAACTCTTCTTCTTTGAATTCTTTAAAACGCCTATGTTTATCGGCATCTTCCTTGTACCTGGCATTAGACTCTTCAAGCTTTGACTTTACCTCATGATGAATTTGAGAAGCTTTATCTATCATATTGTCTGCTTTCGCATGAGAATTCCGAAGCTTTGGAAGTACTATGAGATCAAGAACATGATGAGGCATCTTAGAATAGACAATTTCAAAAGGTGTCTTACCAGTAGAGCGATTCACTGAAGTATTGAAAGAAAATTCCATATGTGGAAGAAGAAGATCCCACTATTTTCTTTATCGCCAATCTTTGCTCTAATCAAATTTCCCAAAAAACGATTCACAACCTCTGTTTGTCCATCGGTTTGAGGATGACAAGTAGTGATAAACTGTAATGTAGTCCCCAAACGCATCCAAAGTGATTTCCAAAAGTAACTCAAAAACTTTGTATCTCTGTCAGAAGTTATTGACTTTGGAACTCCATGTAAACGAACCACTTCTTTGAAAAACAAGTATGCCATATTGGAAGCTTCCGTGGTCTTTTTACAAGCCACAAAATGTGCAATCTTGGAATAACGATCAACCATCAACATAATTGAATCATTACCTCTTTGAGTTCGAGGTAATCCTAACACAAAATCCATGCTAACATCAACCCAAGGTGCATCTGGAACTGGTAGTGGAGTATAGACATAGGTATTCTGAATAGTTCCTTTAGATCTTTGGCAAACCATACACCTTTGGACAAACCTTTGAACATCACGTTTCAAAGAAGGCCAAAAATATCTTTTTTCCATAAGAGCAATTGTTTTATCACGCCCAAAGTGTCCTCCAAGTCCTCCTCCATGTAATTCACGAATAAGATGTAGACGTAAAGAACCTTGGGGAATGCAAAGACGATTACCTTTGAAAAGAAAACCATCTTGAATGATGAAGTCATCTGTACCATGCGAAAGAGAACGACATTTTTCCCACATAGTCTTGAAATCTTCATCTTCACCATAAAGATCCTTCAGATAATCAAAAGCCAAATTCTCATTCCGAATAGTCACAAGTAGATGAGCACGTCTACTTAAGGCATCAACAACTTGATTCAACTTTCCACTCTTATGCCGAACCGAAACAGTGTACTTGTTGATGGTCGATAACCAACGATCATGCATTCAGTTTACCCTTGCTGAAGTAGTCAAGAACTTCAAGGCGTGAATGTTTGCGTTAACGATGAATTCTCGATGAGCAAGATAAGTATGCCATTGCCTGAGGGCTTGTACAAGAGCAATCAATTCTAATTCATAAGTAGACCACTTCTTCCTAGCATCAGAATTTTTCTCACTATAATAAGCAACCGGATGACCACCTTGAGATAAAACCGCACCAATACCGGTAACCGAAGCGCCACAATCGATTTCAAATGGCTTTTCAAAATCCGGCATAGCAAGAATTGGAGCACGACACAATTTTTCTTTAAGAGCAATGAAACTCTTATCCGCCTCTTCTGTCCATTCAAACTTCTCTCGTTTCAAACAATCGGTAAGACTGACAGCATTTGAACTAAAATTTCGAACAAAACGTCTGTAGAAAGATGCAAACCCAAGAAAACTTCAAACATCACGGATGCATGTAGGTGTAGGCCAATCTGCAATGGCTTTCACCTTAGAATCATCCACTAAAATTCCTTTTATCCGAGACAACATACCCTAAGAATATGACTTTATTTGAGAAAAAGGTGCACTTCTTCAAATTCACATAGAGAGCATTATCGGCAAGGACTTGGAGCACCTTAGAAAGTTATGAGAAATGTTCTTCTTCACTGCGACTATAGATCAAAATATCATCAAAATACACAATAACAAATTTACCAAGGAAAGGTTGTAGAACCTGATTCATGAGTCACATAAAGGTGCTAGGAGCATTAGATAATTCGAATGGCATAACAAGCCAATCATATAATCCGTCCTTTGTTTTGAAAGCTGTCTTCCATTCATCCCCTTCACGAATACATATTTGATGATTTCCACTACGTAGATCAAGTTTAGTGAAAATGTTAGAACCAGTAAGCATATCGATCATGTCATTTATCTGTGGAATCAGAAATCTATTCAGGATGGTAATTCTGTTCAAAGCACGACAATCAATACACATTCTCCATCCTCCATTCTTCTTTTCAACCAAAAACGCTGGACTAGCACAAAGACTTTTGCTATATCGAATCAAACCTTTAGCCAACAAATCCTCTACTTGGCCTTGCAAAATATCATGTTCCTTCGGACTCAACCGGTAGTGTGCTTGATTTGGTAAAGAAGCTCCCGGTATGAGATCAATTTGATGTTGAAGATCACGTAAAGGAGGCAAAGTAGTAGGTAATTCATCAAGAAATAAAGCACCGAATTGATTCAATAAAGGTTGTACCTGTGGAGGAACTTCTACCTGAGGCTTGTTTTCTTCATGAGAACTCAAAGTATGGACTTTATGCAATTGATGAGCAATAGTAGCCACCAAAGCACTTGAGTTTCATTCACTATGCTCTTTCACAACCGAGGAAGACTTTGAATGATGTATAACCTTTCATTTCCCATCCTTGTAAAAAGTGTAAGTATTCGCATAACAATTGTGAACTGCACGAACATCATACTGCCAAGGGCGACCAAGAAGAAGATGTGTAGCACTCATGTTGATTACATCACAAAGCACCGTATCCTCAAAGTTTGGAAAAGAGAATTTCACCATGCATTGATAAGTAATTTGCTGAGATGAAGAACTATTAACCCAACCAACTTTATAAGGACGAGGATGTGGTGTCATTGGCAAATCTAACCCTTGCGCCACATTGGACGCAATGTAATTGTCAACACTTCCACTATCCATAATCATATCACATACCTTCCCTCCTATCAAACACTTCGACCGAAAGATACTATGTTGTTGTGAAAAACACGGTTCGGTAAATAACAAAGGACGTATCGTACCCATA
This sequence comes from Berberis thunbergii, assembly GCA_003290165.1. Classification (NCBI taxonomy): domain Eukaryota; kingdom Viridiplantae; phylum Streptophyta; class Magnoliopsida; order Ranunculales; family Berberidaceae; genus Berberis; species Berberis thunbergii. The sequence continues at coordinate 196,461 of QNQO01001158.1, forward strand.
AAGTGAGCACCATAAGCTTTGAAAACATCATTAGTTTCGCCAATGGTGTTATGGCCTAGTGGTTAGGGCTGTGTGGGTTTGTTCTCCACGTCCTAGCTTCGAATCCCTCCTGCGGCATGGTTACTTTCTAATGGGTGTTGACCTATAGGTCACCTAGTTGATAGGTTATGGGATCCTTAAAAAAACCAGCTCGCCTTCCAAAAAAAAATCATCGGTTTCGTTATGTGCACCGTCATCTTTATACGGTCCTTCTTCGTCAACTTGAGGTTCATCACTAATAAGTCCATTAAACCTTCGGCAGTCACTTGATGTATGACCGAATTGTTGACACTTGTTGCACTTATCTCCACGAAACTTCGAATACTCACCTAACGAATTTTGTTGTTGAACAGGTTGAGTTCTAGATGCAAATCGAACATTGGATTGTTTTTGTGGGTTGGGGGGAAAGAATTGGGTTGTGTTCTTGTCTTGAGGAGTGGGAAGTATAGGTGTATTTTGTTTGGGGAGAGGAGATTGGGATCGAGTAAAATTAGGACTTTCTTGTTGTGGAAAAGGATAATTGTGATATTCTTCATGAAAAGCAGAATTGGAATAATATGGATTATGAGATGATGGCCTTTGATAGGTGTTGGAGTAATTAGAATTGGATGGTCGGTAATTGGTTGGGGATCGAGTTGATTGTTGGAATGGTGGAGCTCTAGAAGAATGCGTGACCCTACGTTCGATAGTCAAAGCTTGTTGAATAGCCTCAACCATTGTATAGACTGATTGTGTCATCCCATATTGAATTAACCGATTCAAACCTTTGGTAAATCGAGATACCAACTGCTCTTCTGATTCATGAAGTTGATTTCTAGCCACCAAATTGTAAAATTCTGAGACATAATCTTCAACCGATTTCACTCCTTGTTGGCAATTATGAAGTTTTACAAAAAGTTGTTGTCTATAATCCCGTGGTAAAAACTTCTCGCGAATCAATTTCCTCATTCTCTCCCAAGTACGAATTGGTGGTTTACCACTTTTTGAACGATCTTCACATAACTTTTCCCACCAGGCGGCTGCTCCTCCCTTGAGCTTGTAAGCAGCAAGTTTCACCTTAGAATGATCCGAAACTTCCATAAATTGGAAGAAAGCTTCGACCTCATAGAACCAATCCAATAACGCTTCGATTTTTAAATTCTTGGTGAAATTCGGAATATCGGCTTTTAACTTGTATTCCGGTAAAGCACTGTACGGACTCTGTCCCGATCCGAGACGTCTATTATCCGTCCATCGCTTTTCCTGTTCATCCTCGATCGAATCATCATCTTCACTATCGATCTAAAAATCGAAGTCATCTTTTTCGGCAAGCCAATAAAACTTTCATGTTGATGTTTGGTACCGAACTCCTTCATGATTTCTTTCGGAATATCGTTATTGTGCTCAAAAGAAATCTTGTCATGTCTCCGGATGGAAGTTGTAGAATCGAGTTCACCATCATCAGTTAACGGAGCTTTTCCGTCACGTTGATGAACCGACACCTCATCTTCTATATTGAGAAGCTTCAGAAGCGATGCTACTTGATTTTGAATACCATTGACACTGTCAAATCTTCCAAAAGCTTTGCAAGTTTTGCATCGATGGTTTCCATAGCGATTTCTCCCATTGTTGGTGTAAGGTGGAGATGGGGTGGATAGTGGGTTTGATTTTTTTTTTGGAACGGTGGGTTGCGGAAGCGGAGATAAATCAATTTCGAGGTAAGAAGCTAAAAATTCACTAGCACTGATACCACTTGATGTGGTACCTGTAGGTTGAAAAAGACGGTATAAATATCGTTGGGGTTGCGAAGAGACGAAAAAGATGCGTTAAGAAGAAACTTGTAGTAATAACAAAGGGTTTGAGGGATAAAATTGTTTGTTTGATTGCTTTGTAAAAAGATCCCCTTACATGTCGATATCCCTCTCTATTTATACTGCTCAAAACTAAATAACCGACTTTGACAAGGAGTCGGAAAAGAAAAAAAATTAGAAATCCTACGTACGGTCAAAGACCAATTCTAAAAAAGAAAATCATACGTTCGATAAAATAGGAGTTCCTATTTTGTCGGACTTCTTAAAACTATCGATGTCCTGCATCATGTACCCATGTGTTGGAATCGATTAACACCCAGACATTGAAGAGTGGTAGCATAAAAGTCTTGAAACAAATTTTTTGGTTCGTGCATGACTACTAAACCTGTTTTAAGATGAATGGTACATGACTACAATATGAACCAGCTTATATAGTCCGATTGGGAATTGGGGAAACAAATAATTGTCCTACGTACAAGTTGGCAATTAGTCCTACCCTTTTTCCAATACATTTTATTTCTTTTCTTATTAAACTAGGTATTTAGATTTTTTGCTAGAGACACTTGTTCAACATATATGTCTACTCTGGGGTGTTCCTAAATGTCTGAGCTAACCGCGTCTAGCTGATATACATAATTGCATTCTTCTGTAACAGCTAGAGCTTTTGCATTGACAATTAATGACAAAGCAACATAGGAGGTCAAGGATCAGTTCTCGATGCCTAGTATAGAGTTGTAGAAATTTATTTTCCACCCCATGGAAGAGAGTAGGAACTTAACTTCCTATTAGGAGTTTGAGGAATTAAATGCAAGTCCTAGCTACGGTATACATTCATTTTCTAACATTCTTTTCCTCTTTTATTTTCTTCAAAGATCTTTTTTTATGAAATTCTAACGCTTTTTGAGAAATATAGAAAATTTTACCCAATTCTCTTCTGGCTGCATGTATACATTCATTTTCTAACATTCTCAAGATCATCTCTATCATACACTGAAAGCTTATAACTATAGTCTATAGGGGACTTATATTTCATCAGAAAATCATCTACAAGAGTTCAGATTCTACACTTTATGAATAGTAAAGGACGGCCATTACATTTCTTAAAGATTCTTTCCTGTAGTCTGAAAGCCTATTATGTGCTATGGACGTATACTTCACTAGAAAACTGTTGACAAGTTCACAAAATTTTACACCGTTAAAGAAAAAAAGAAGAGAAAGGGAGCCAAATCAACAACATATACTAAGCATGAAATACGCAGGATATATATGTGATTCGGTGTGCTTTTATACTTAAACTCAAGAGGTGTAGAATTCTAGGCTTGATAATCTGGAATTCTACTTCATTAACCCAAAACGCCTACATGCATGCTTGTGAGTTGATACAGCAATCCAACTTACCCAGCCAATTTGATGTAATACTTTTACTGGGCACAATACCAATTTGCTCCAACATGTTCCGCATCTCCAACAATTCCCAGGGTGATCAAGCACTTCAAAACCTCAAGAAAACTGTATCCTCGTTTGCTCAAGTAAATATCCCTGAACTTTTTTTTAGGTTTTCTTGGTTTTTTACTTTCGACTAAACATTCTTATTAGATCTCTTAGAAAAGCCCGTTTGGAGAAAGACAAGGGTGTATTTCTTCATATCAAACTCTTACAAAAGTATGAAGGGACTTCAAGATGTTCTTTTTAGAAGTGAAATGCATCATTTCTTCCTGTCCTATTCCCAAACAACCCTTTGTGTCCTTGACAAGAAGCTCATAACCAAAACGGCAGATTAAAACTGAACTGTGGAATGTTTCTGATGAAAGACCCTACTAGATACTATTAAGTTGATTAACTTTTAGATTTAACTATATGGATGGCCATTGGTCCCGAAAACAAAGGCTACAAGTCTTTGCTACCATGAAGAGGAATAAATATGACACAGTCTACAACTTTAGATCATTTGGCTAGCTTATCAACATTTTGATTGGTTTTTTCAAATACATGATTGAATTTGTAGCCACCTGTATTTCTCAGTTAATCCTTTGATTCCCTGTGAGTAGCTTGGGTACTCATGCTTCCTATGGCTTATCTGATGCCTATATATAGCAGCCTTGAGGAATGATCTAAATTACGTGGTGCTACCCTCCCCCCTAACAACCAGAACTTTCCATGTATGAGTACCCTTATTCTGGGTGTTCAGCAAAATAAACAACAAAAGCAAAATTAAATATGCCCATCCCAATGAGTAACCTAACCTATCAAGTTGTGGAGTTATGTGGTTGACAAAGTTTAAATTATTTGAATGGCTGTGATTTGAGTCATGCTTATATATCTTCAATGAAAAACCCCAATATGCAACATATTCAAGTAAGCATCTCATAGTGAAACAGGTACATTAAGGTAATGGTTGCAACAGTTAGCGTTCATTAGTCGAGAATCAAAATCAAGTAATTTGTATAAATTAAAGTAACCATCCAGTGATCTATAGTTACAGCAAAATCTATTTGACAAGTTACAGAGTAAAATAACATTTGATAGAATCCAGATCTCACTAACAACTATAAGTTAACTCCTAACAGTTCTGTATCTGCTTCAGTTGATATTAGCTATGGTCATTTGTTTGCCTTCAAGTGTGCTCACCATGGGTTTTTTTATTAAGTTCCCCAGCATGAAATTCGAGCGTAAGGAAATTCGAGAAATCTTTCTATCAAGTTCCCTTCTGTCGAACCTTTTTTCCCCCTATTTTGAAGCATTCCCTGTCGACCGTCTCTACCTACCAGTTTTTGTTGAAGATCACTGAATATGATGAGGAACTCTATTCCTTACTAAAGGAGCTGCTTGAAGAGGAATGACGGAAGATTGGGAACTGAAGCGAACTACTATTCTATTAATGACATGTGAGATACCCGGGAAAGATAAAGCTACGAGTGATGATTAAGATGGCATGCCTTGTTTTACATAACCAAATGAAGCTAAAATCTCAGTTAACATCTAATGAAAATACCTTCATGGTTTTCTTACCATTTGATAGTCTGGAGTACCATGTAGTTCATTCCTATTTAATGCCATTCGATTTGACATATAAGATAGGAACCATAAATAATTACTTAGTTGCTCTACAAGCATTCAGAAGATTTAAAAAATTCAAGTTTTCAGAACATGACTCAAAGACAACAAATTCTGTATTTTTCATTCTAAGCCCTTCCTTACCTTGGCAAAACAGTGGATTACAAGTTTGAGAAAACAAAAACAATTACAAAACTGAAAAACCTAATTAAATCACAAGTTATGCTGAAAAACGAATTAGGAAGGCATTTCTTGAGAGAACCCTGCATATAACACGACTACATGTTTTAATGAAGTTCAGTTTATCTACAAAACTCCAAGATGGTGCCATTTATATCAGAGGGGCTATACATTATATTCCAAGTTACTTACAACATGTATATGAGCACCTAATGCACAATGAGGCGATATGGCATAGGCACGCGCAACACAAAAATGGCCTAGACATACCCAGTTTATTGTTTTTGAATCATGAAGAGTCCATCCGTATCCTAATACCCTAGAATATGGGTTTTTGAAATACCTAAACTACATGCTGTTTATTCTTAGAATACATTTATTTGCCAAATAAATACGATGACATGTTTTTGTTAGTGCAATAAAGGGTCCTTGCAGCAAACTCAGTTGTGGATTCTATTAAGACCCAGACCATGAAGACTGGTAGCACAAAAGGATTGTGCTCAGTAGATAATTAGTAGAAGGTTTCTAAAACAAATTGTGCGACTCTTGCATAAATGTGAGCTAACTTATTGGTCGTTGAACATATTGGTTTTTATCTCATGTGGGAATAACTTTCCTTGAGCCGTTGCATGTTCTTCTGAAGAGCATTCAACTACATGTCCGTCCACTACAACACAAATGCCCAATAATAGCATTTGTTAATAGCGTTTTTGCTAAATACGCTATCAAAGATCAAATTTTAATGTAAACGAAAATGAAAACGCTATAAAAAAATGGCGGGCTTTTTGGCGCTCGCATCTTCCCTCCCTCGTTTTACTGGGCGCTTGAGTTAGAGCTCGATGAAACTCCACCCTCCCCTCGATCTTGTCGTCTCCCTCACTTCTAGCTCTCTCATCTCGCCATCTCCCTGCCTGCTCTCTCCATATCTCCATCTCTCACTGCTCCCTCCATCTCGCCATCTCCCTCACTGCTCCCTCCATCTCTCCAGCGCCCTCACTGCTCTCTCCATATCTTCATCTTTATCTCCCTCACTGCTCCCTTCATCTCTCCGTCGCCCTCCCTCTTTCGATTCACCTCTCTTGCACTCGATTCACCTCTCACTTGATTCGACAATAGTTGTTCGTCTTTCTGGGGTGTTCCTCTCACATCAACGCCACAAATGGATCAATTTCTCCTTCCCTGACGAAGACTATGTTGCTGAAGAGGCATGGTCTTGCATGACTGGTATGATTTCCTAACAACCCTTTAACAAAGTTTCGATTTTTATGTTGAATGTTATTGAATTTTTATGTTGAATGCCCTTTTTCCTTTCTCCTCTTCTTCGCAGCAAACCATGGCTCTACCTCCATCGAAACCCTTTTTAGATTAGAGACTAATAACCACATGTCATGTTTGTTTGATTTTATGACTATCGCTTGCTAAATTTCTCAATTTTTGGTGTGTTATAGGAGCAACACCTAAATCAGTTTTGGAGCTAATGAATGTGAAGGATCTAACACTAGCTCATGTGAAGAGCCATTTACAGGTTATATTAACACTTTGATCTAAAATCAGAGAAGTGGTTGGTTTAGATCTTAAAATTTCCTTTTTTTTTTTGTGTGTATGTTTTTGGTGGGGGATGGAAAACAAAGGCTAAGGACAAAAATGGCATCTACGGAGTAATCTTAGCAATGTGGACTCTCTCTAAATTTGTTTTGTTTGGATTATCATGCAGATGTACAGGACAGTGAAGAGGGACAAAGGAGGAGTAGGTATAATTTGGATTTTACCTTAATCTCTAGAGAAAGTGACTACCTGCTGCTTTATATTTCACTAATTTATATAAAATAAGCATATTTCTTGTTTCTCACATAAAAAAATTTCTCAATCTGATGGTCTTAAATAAAACCAGTTCATATGACTTTGTTAATTCAAAAAAGGAATAAAGAATAATTGTGCATTCTGCGTTGTTTCAGAAAATGATGTCTGGATTCAAAAAGCAGATGGAAAACCTTTTGTTGGTGAGTTTACTGGATGCATTTAGCATGACACATATTTGTAACTGTAAGCATCAAGTCTCATGGATATTACTTTTTAGGGGAGGTATGGCCCGGACCTTGTGTCTTTCCTGACTTTACCAAAAGAAAATTTGTTCATGGTGGGCTGAATTAGTTAAGGATTTCGATTTTAATGGCGTTGTTGGAATATGGAATGACATGAATGAACTTGCTGTTTTCAAGGTAATGCTAACAAATCGTCGTACACCCAATCCTTATGTTCTTTTCGTTGTTCTTTGATTTGATTTGTTTTGTTATCAATAGTAATGTAATTCCTTTTGAAAAATCCTAAACATTTTGATGGGTTTTTGCAGCAAGATGAGAATTTGGTGGAGAAAGAAGTGGCGCCATCTCCGCCACTGCGACCTCATGTTCATTCATTTTGTAAGACACTAATTGCGTCAGATATAAGCATTTTGTATTGTTTGTATAATATGATCCATGTTCATGCAGATACTTGGAGTGTCTGAGTATTCAGGTAGGATGCAAAGAGGATGCAAAGAATGCAGCTCGGGGATGGTATTCAGGAGCACTTGCCCTTCCCACAGTAGGTTTTCCTACCGCATCTTTGTATTTCCAACTATTACGCTGTATTAGATTTCATACTGTACTAAGTAGTTGCTCCTATGGGATCCTAAAAGATTTTAGTCCAACACTCTGAACAAATGGAGTATATATATTTAATTAAATTGTTGTTGTGGAGATTCTTTAGCATATAATAGCATGCTATCTCTTGATAATGGATGTTCTAGGTGTATAATTATTTGCAGCCTTGGTTGAATGGCCAATTATGAAACACACAATCCATATGAATCTCTTCCAATGTCAGAATGGATTTTCTATGATTTCATTGTATTTTTTTTGTGGGTAAAAGGTCACTTGTTTTATATACTTAAAAATCTTCTAGTAATGCTTCTTCAGTTCTATTGTATGAAAGGACATGGTTGTTCAAAGTAATAGGTCTGAGTAGGAAGAAATGTTGGTGGTGACTAGATGAAGTTCAGGCAAAAGAAGAGGAGGGCCCCTGCCTTTGTTCAAGTTATAGCATAGGGCATTCACAATCTCTTCAACAGTAGCTAATGTGGTATTTGCATTGGGTTGAAATAAAAGGCGTGGGATGCATTCGGATGTTGAATGTTACCTTAGACTTCTCCCTACAGTAAACTTTAGTACCTAAACTGTCCCATCTATTCACTACCAACTTGCTTCTTGCAGTGACCAAACTTTTCTACTGATCCTTTAACTGTATCTCTTTATCTACATCTGGACTTCTGTTTGAAAGTAATTTCACTGTGAAAGTTTAACTATTAATGGATTTGGGAAGCTGCTAAGTCTTAAAATGTGTGAAATTGTGTCAATATGGTTGCCATTCCTTCTCTATGATAATGAGATGCAAACCCTAGTATATTTCAAAACAAGCCTACCTTTTCGTAGATTTTCTTCATTGTTAGGCATCATTTTGCTTGTCCATTTCAATAATTTAGGAGGGTACTTGTAGTCTTTTCATTGTGTATCAGAAGCTATTTATATTCTTCACTAGTTTCTCTCTTAACAAAACTGGCATCTTTAACATGTACTTATCGGCATTCTGCAATTATTTTTATTCTTCAAGATTTGATTTTGTTTTTGTTTCCTCTAGTTTATATGCTACAAGATCAAGAGGCACATGCTGCAGAGGTACTCCAAATACCATTGATGACATCATTTCCAACTTAGAGCAGCTTGTTTCTATTATTTCTTTTTTTATTTTTTTTATAGTTATTTGTAACATACACTTCACTGCTCGCTTCAGATGGAACAGACTTTTATTGCAATTCAACCTGATGGTGTGCAGAGAGGCCTGGTAAAAAAATCCTTATGATGTTTTAGTACCTTCAGTGCACTTTTATTGTTTTGTAGTATGATATTGTTTTGTAGTATGTAAATTTCATCAAGCATAAAGGCGTGTGTAATGGGAATTGTTAAATCCATGCAAGCAAAAGTCTTCAAAACTCATGTCCTGCTGATTTGCACAACTTAGTATTGCAAATAAGAAAGGGGAAAAAATGCACATCTGAAAAACTCTGATTTTCAGCAATCCGTGAAAATCTTGGATCTGCGTTCTTTATTGTGGACGCTAGTTGGCTTTCTTTCATATTGTTTCATTTTGTCTAAGAACTTTCCCTTTCCTAACAGTTTTCTTTTCCTTGCAGGTTTCAAAAATTATAGCACGATTTGAACGCAAAGGCTTTAAGCTAGTTGCCATCAAGTTGGTGGTTCCTTCCAAGGGGTTTGCTGAGAAACATTACCATGATCTCAAGGAAAGGCCTTTCTTTAATGGTCTCTGTGATTTCCTTAGTTCTGGCCCTGTGCTTGCCATGGTGAGGAAAATGAAGGGCTTTACCTTTTTTTCTTTTAGTTTCTACCCCATTTGTGAGTCTTTAAACAAGATTTTGTTTTTTAGGTCTGGGAAGGTGAAGGAGTGATAAAATATGGTCGCAAACTTATTGGAGCTACTGACCCACAGAAATCAGAGCCAGGAACAATCAGGGGTGACCTCGCTGTTGTTGTAGGAAGGTATTATCACTGTTCTTAACATGTTTCACATGGTTCTTGTTAGAATAGCATTCATCTTTTTCTGTTTTCTATAGAACCATACTGTCTATTCTTTTGAATAATGCCTCATCTCTTATGAAGAACAAGGATTTTAGTAATGAAATGTCCTAACCCGGGTGAATCTAGGGAGAATACCATTATGTTTTCAGGCTATGTTACTTTCTATTCGATAAAATAGATGAATTTTAACAATTGTTATTCATCATAGTAATGAAATTTAGAAGAGATGAAAGAACTTGATCCATTGGCCACATTGGTATCACCTCTTTCTTCACTTGAAGTTTTCTTTGTGTTTATCATGTCTCCTTCTTCTTTTGAGGAAGAGTACATAGTGTGATGTACACATTTTATGTATTACGTATATTATGCCTGGCTCCCTGTATGTCGTTTGCAGAGTCCATCTTGGATATTTCAGGAGATTTAAGGGAAAATTTGTATTTTGGAACAGGTGTGTGGTTTTCTCCCCACTAGTTAATACTATTATTTAGGACTTCTTTGTGTGTGTGCCTGTGTGGTGATTAGATTTGTCTATGATAGAGCTAGTATATATGACTTGACTCATAGATAGTGTGAGGATGATTAACTGACATGTTCATAGATCTAGAACCCCACATTTCAAAGGACCACAATATGTGGAACAATATTGGTTGATATGTTTGTCATTGTTGTTATACACTTGTATTATCTCCTATATATGTTGAACAATATGTGCTTTCTCTGTTTTTCAGTATAGGATAACACTTGCTTATATATTGTCCATAGTTCTGCCATTCTAATATAGTTTTATTTTTTTCTTCCGTTCTTTGAGTGGTGACAGACATACGTAATAAGCAAGATGAAAAAAATTATCCAAGGAAGGCTTGCAGCGTGCAGACAAGCGAATTGGCCTGATGAATGAAATCCTGGCTGCTATGGACACAGTGAAGTATGCTCAACTTCAATCTGGGACTGATGTCAGTTAGTCTTCTTACAAATTTATATAGCTCAACATGATTTACATTTTATTTTGGAATGTTCAGATGTTATGCATGGTTACGGTGGTTTCCTTTGGGATGTATACTCTGCTTGGCGGTGACTTGACACCTGCAAGAGCATTTACATCGCTTTATCTGTTTGTAGTATTGAGGTGCCCCTTGTTTATGCTTCCCAATCTAATAACTCAGGTGCCATCTTGCTTCCATATTCTTTTTGTTGCCTTGAATACTATTGAGACAATTAAGTTTCAGTAGTTTTCTTTATCGTGGTTAGTGACAAATTCATTTGCGTGTCGTTTCACCCTATGTGCTAGTTTGGATTTTTATGGTAGAAATTTTATTGAACATGTCTTCTCATGTTATGCCCTTTGTCTCTCTCTATATGTGCGGTTAGTTTTGTATTACCTACTAAACTGGCAATGTGAATGCCCTTTTTATTCCTTATTTTCCATGTTAAAAATTGGTTTCTAACTAATAGCATGGAAGAGATCCTTGTGAACCCACTTTTTTCTTTTAAATTTTCAAGGTGTTTATTTTATAATTTATTTCATTCTCATAACTTTATATGTTGCATTGAAACATTGTATCCTGTGTTGTTAACAGATTGTTTCTTAGTTACCTAAGCTGGAGAAACCAACCAAAAGAAAAGGATGCAAATGAGGATTTTCAATTGGCTTACACTCAACTCCCATTGTATTGAAATTTCTTACAAATTTCATAAGACACTTCCATTGTCACTTCAATAATACTTAAGAGATGGTATTGGTGCTCAATACAAGAGGGGCATAGTTTATATTGCATGATTTGTCACTTTAATTTGAGAAATATGTTTGCGTGTGATAACCTATAAGGGTATTACACCCTTGAGTCGAGTTGGACCTGGAATGATACCCATGTATTGGATTTTGGGGACTGTAGATGATGCTAAAACTATAATATGATTCCGGAATGCTTCATTATGCCTGGTACATGGAAAATTGATCCTGGTTTCCAACTTTTTCATATCAGTAGTAGATTAATAGCATATTTTCTATGCAAAGTTTCTTTATCCTATTTTCCTAATAAGATTTGCTGGAATATAATTCAGGGATTTACACAGCACGTCACTTACAGGGCAGATACAAAACTTGGGTAGCTTGCAGGAACTGGAGAAATTGTAATATTTCCTATCTCATTCATGTTATAGTCTATTGCTACACTGTTTATTAGTAACTAAACTATCATTGCAGGAATGACAACATCTACTGAATATTGCAGGAACTTGAGTTTCAATCAACTAACGTCAGTTGGATATGATATCTCCACTTTGGCTAGCCTCCAATATCTGTAAGTTGCAAAGTAGGGATCACTCAAAATTATATTCTAAGCATCATAATAGTTAATACTTTGTTTGGAACTTCTGTATGCTCTAGTGAAGTAAATGTCACAACAAAAGTTGTGTTTTTATTCAGGTGAACTTAAGTGAACCTCTGTATCCCCTAGTGCGTTTTTATTCAGGTGTTTTTATGGAAGTGAAGTGAACATTAAAGTCAATATATGTATTTATGCAGGTGATTTAATAATAATGCATTGAATTCAGAGTTATACGCAGTACATACCGTTGCCCATCAATGACTTGGACTCCTGGCTGAAGACACCCTCAATATATGTATTTGACTGCTCCACTCTTGGCTGAAGAACCATGCTCCAGTCTTAAGGACAAGTATTAGATTCATCTCAGTTGAATGGTTGTCTTTTAGCACTAGTAAATATGAGATGTTGTTCTTTTTGGGCATATCTGTCATTGATGTTTAAGTCAATATCTGAAAGATTGGGAATCTTGATAATTGGTCTTTATCTATGAACTTTGTGTATCTATGAACATTGTTGAATGATTAGATTTAGTTCTATTAAATAAACTAGATGATGTTGTTTTGTGAGCTATTTATAGATGTTATATGTTGACTATAAAAAATGGGAATCATTTTTTAAGTCTTAATGATTGATTTATATATATTGCATCTGATATTGTTTGTGTAAATTCCAATTTGCAGGATTGGATATAGTATGATTACAGATGCAGAGGAGAAGGGACTTATCAAGCCAGGGGAGGTTAGTTAAATCTGGATTACCCATGTATTTTTATACCATATTGTTCTCATCAACGTGTAAAACATTCTGTGATATATTTCACATGTTGTTCATTTTTTACTTCTTAATAAAGGAGACTAGTGATCTGTGGTTGTAGGAGTTCTACATCCTAGTTAGAGTCATTTGTTGAAACTTCTTGATCAATTATGATGGGATTTACATAAGAGTTTTACTCAGTGGAGCATTTTCCAACTATAGCTTTCCCTCACAGTTTGCATTTACAGTGAGTATGCGGTGTATTGAGTCAGGACATGCTGAAGGTGGCACAGGTGCAAATATGGTGACATGGAAAGATGAAAATTTCCATACTATTGACAAACTTCTTCAAGGCTTCAATCCAATCTTGTCTTTGGATCAACTTAGGATTAGCAAATATGATAGGCCATTAGCTTCTGCGTGGGTTGTAGAGACACTAATATTTGAGATTGCTCTCTTTTGGGAGTTGTTGTTAGAAACCAACTGGTAAGTTAGCAATTAGACTTCCATATCTACAATAATTAATTCACATCCAACTGGTGGAGTTGATTGATGTACTTAGTTCAATCCATGAGCCAGCTTTCTCCCTCTTGTAGTGCACCATGATGTAAACTTGGTCTATGGCTATAGCTTGCTGTACCTTTTTCAATTCCCATTCATCTTTTCTGATTTCTGTTCTTTCTAATATTTGCAGCAAAATTGGAAAGCTTACACTTGCACATCTGTTAATCGCTCATGATGCAATAATGGAATACAATGCCCCATTTGTGTACAAAAAAGTAAATTGTGAAGTAGTAGAACTCTTTGATGACTTGAAGAAACTGGACCCACCACATTCAAAATATTACAAGGATGAGCAAAGTTTAGTCCACGTGGAGCAAGTGATTCTTGCTTCTGTTTCTATCGTCTTTCCTAAATTTGCACTCACTGATTGGATTGGTAGGGACTTTATTGCTCTCTCAGACAATTACTAGAGGTGGGGTTTTTCCATGCTGACCCACACCCAGGGAACCTAGTTGCTATAGATTATGGTTCCCTTGCATATTTTGATTTTGGAATGATGGGAGAGATTCCTCGTCATTATCGAGTTGGACTTATCCAAATTGTAAGTAGCCTCTGAACAATCCATTTTGGAAGTATGCTTTTCTCTTCTCTTCTGTTTCAAGAAGTATCTAGTCTTAAAATCAGTCCTAGACAATGTTGTTTCTGGTGTTTGAAGCAGTCTTGTACTCTTGTTTTCCTTGTAATTCAAAACCTTCAAACACAAATATTTTCTTTTCTATTTTCTGACAATATGGGTACTTGTGTCAATGTAGAATTTGGGTACGAGGTGACAAACACATGCTTAAAATTACACCAAATCGAGGCATGCCTGCATATTATAACTATTTATTCCCATTATAGATTTCATTTTATTAATCATATTTCTTCTTGTAAACCTACATATCTGCATATGTGTTATTATCGCGCCATAATACATTCATAATGTAAAGAATCGAAACGTTGATGACCCTCATTGGAGTCTTGAAATCGAGTTGAGTTGAATAAGATATTTCACAACTTCCAAGCTATTCTATCAATGTGAAAAGACTTGTTAATCATTTTCTTGTTTTCCTTCTTGTTAGACTTATGTTTTGAATGTCCATCCTTTCATTCCTCGGATAGCTATAAGAGCTGGATATGATGGAAAAACTGTCATATGGGATGTAAGTTTCTGGATCCTGAAGGTTTTTCATGACTCTTTAGTATAAAGTGTTGTCCATTTCTTATTGAACGCATTAGCATACTGCTTCCATAGATAGGCGCTTCAAGTTGGTTGATGGGAATTTTTCTCCGTAAGTAAAGACAATGGTTGATTAGTTGTATTTTTATTTAGCAATCATTGATCAACTGTTTTCTTTTATTTCCTCTTGTTCCTTATTTTCCAAAGTATATCAGTGGAGATCATAAAATATTGGTGCTTGCCCGTATTTATTCTTGTTTGTTGTTCTTTCTTATGAATATACTTGAACTTCTTAGGTAGGTCTCATGTATTAGTTTGCATGTTGTTTTTCCAGCAACCATGATTGCAGTGCTCTACTACTTTGATCACAGTGTTGCTTCTCAACTTGCCCCACAAAGTAGTTCAATCTTAAGAAGCCAGCTTCTTATCATTATGACCTTCTTCTTTTGGGTTTCTTGGTAAGTGATCTAGCCCCCCAAATTTTTTCTTTTATAAATAATTGATTCGCACTGTGGGCCTTAAAGCTTAGTTAAATTTATATTCCTTTTTGTGTGCTTATATGAGATTGTTTTATGTTTATTGTGCTTGATGAGCAGGTTATATTATGTGGTCTGCTTGGTATCCCTCCTTCCAATGGTGTTATCCCACAGTCTCCTATGCATACTAAAAGCTTGGCGACTCTGAAGCATCAGGTACTACAACTTTCAGACACCAACATTGACATTGCAATCAACCATTTCTCCAACTGTATCTTTTAATAGATTCTCCTTGTTCATTTTATAGCTCACATTTTATTTGTTGGGAGTCAAGCATGTCTCATATTTTATTTGAGGCAGTCGAGAATACCATAATTTCTGTGAGCTGCCTCTGAAGCAAAATCTTCTTGTTCCTTATGTCTGTATCATTTTTGCATAGCAGTATGCAATTTTCATGGTCTCATAAATGAGAAACATGACAGCTTTTTGTGCTTCTTCTAAGAGGCGATGCTGTACAATCCTTATATATGACCGTTTCATACCCTTTTAGGTAAGGACTATTGCCTAGAAACAATATTTTGCAGGACATATAGTGGGGAAACATCCATAAGTCATTGCTTATTTAGTCCAGTGATACTGTTATAGTGCTTTATCATGCTGCTGCAATTGGTCTTCCTGCTCTTTTATTTAATTATATAATCCTGAAACTTCAGTTAGACACGCACTGTTATTTCTTTTCTGTTAAAAAGTTTAATTGGATCTCATGGCAGATTTTGCGTAGTAAGTTTGTATCAACTGCACGCAAAAGTATCCAGCAAAATTCAAGTTTGGGTCAGTTGTATGGGAACATGCAGGAAGCATACAAGCAAATGCAGACTCCATTAGTCTGTCAAACTCCACCTGATCTGGTAAATTACAAGAAACCCAATGCATTAAATGCTTACAAGAGTAATTATTTATATTTTGTTAACTTTCTTCCTAGCAGGGACTGAAAGATCTGAAAGAATCCACTATTCAGTTGGCTTCAAGTAGTGGCAACATAGATGCCCCTGTTGACGCGTCCGTGTTTGATGTGGAGAAGGATGTTGATGATCTTTTACCTGTCGAAGTCAAAGAACAACGCGTCAGTAATTTGCTTCAGTCTATGATGGTAGGTGGCTGTGTTGCTGCTATGCCTCTTCTGAAAAAGATCCCAACTTCAGTTCTTTGGGGCTACTTTGCCTACATGGCAATTGAAAGTTTGCCAGGGAATCAGTTTTGGGAGAGGATATTGCTGCTTTTTACTGCTCCAAATCGAAAATACAAGTATGTTTTCATCAATGTTTTTAAATATTCTATTTTACATTCTTAGTGGTTTGATAGTTCTCTTCTCATTGCTGTTAGCGATTTCTAAAATATCAAGTAAGTCCATCCCCACTTTCCCTGTATTCCCTGTCATCCTACTCCTCCAGTTATACCACAACATGCTCTGTGTTACCTGGTCCAAATGTTTCTTGGATTTTTATAAGCAACAATTCATTTCCTACCCCACTTCCACTAGACCTGAAATTTTAGTAGACAAGATCTGACATTGAATATGCATCCCACAAAACTTTATACCTCTTAGTGAAGTTCTATGGTTCAACACATTTTCCTTTCAAATACTTCAGATCTATGTCAATGTTAACATTAAGGCTTTGTTCATGAGGGTGATTGGAATATATTTACTGTATGATTATCAGATAGTAATCATTAGAAGAAGTTACTGCATAGTTGAATCTCCTCTTTAGGCTGAAAAAGATGTGAGCCATAGTACAAGATAATATAGCAGTATCCACAAAGGAGAGGATTTGCTTGGTTTTTCTTTTAACTGTATGGTTCAAGTATTTTCTCTTTACTGTTTTCTTTTTTCTTTTTTCTTTTCTTCTAATGTCGTCTACCACCAACAGAGAAGATTCTTCTGGTTGCTTTTTTGTTTGATAAATTACAATAACAAGTTGTGAACTTGTGGTAATTGAATATTCATGTTGTATGTTACTTTATTCTATACCACTCTACAATTATTTTCTGAACTAATTGAACACTTATGTCAGGCTAGTTCACATATGGAGTTTCAGCAATTGAGGCATCGTGTAGTGTCATTGGACAATCAGTTGAAGGGATCTTCCAGAGTGTGTGATGATGAAATGTCAGGCCACCAACTTGAAGCTCAAACTGCAAAGAAAAATAAGGGTAAGGGCACGTAAGGTTGTGCAAGAAGAAGAAGACCAAACTAGATGTTGATGTTAGAGTTTAGTTCAACAGTATTTTCCATGTAACAGTGGACGGTGGGTTTTCCCAAATTGGGGTTGCAGACATGCGGTCTAGTGTAAATCTTGTAAAATTTCGTTGGAACTTGTAAAATCTTGTACAATTTCTCTTGAACTTGTTCAAATTGTTTAGCTTCTATGGTTAAAGAAATTAGTGTTATAATAGCGTTTATGAAATTTCAAATTGATAGCAAATGAAATTAAGAAAAAAAAATTGCTATGTATAGGTAGACTCTATCTACCATAGCGTTTTTAAAACGCTATAAAAGGATCTACCATAGCGTTTTTAAAACGCTATAACAGGCTAACTTTCTATAGCGGTTTTAAACCGCTATAATAGACCCAGGGTCTATTATAGCGCCTGCAGACATAGCGTTTACTAAAACGCTATGGTATCCTACCATAGCGTTTTTGAACCGCTATTAAAGGGCTTTTTTTTGTAGTGGTCCATCCCAGTCCAAACAGGTGTTTACAAACATCACTATGTTAAAGAAAGAAAATCTATCTATGTTATAGAATAGGAAAGTTAGTATAAAATATTTTAGGAAAGTCATAATAGAATAAGAAGTCTTAGGTTTCCTATCTCCACAAGGTTAGGTCAGAGTTAGTTTTAAAAGCTTGTTATTTCAATACAATTCTTTACATGGTATCACAACAACTTTCTTTGGTGACATAAGACTCCGGTGACCCAACCTAAGACTCTGGGGAATTGAGCTCTTCCCCGCCTCCAACGACTATGCTAGATGCAAGAGGCGGGAAGGGAATTAGAAGAGAAGCATCTGCTTCATTTAAACTCTGTCAGGTTGATCACTCTCTCAGCCAGACAGCTCAAACCACCATCACAAACCGTTCACGCCATCACATCGTGCTTCGCCATCTTCAAGCCGGCAACCAATTGTTTCATTTCCAACACCAATCGACATACTCCTCATGCAACAAACAAGAACAAACACCACCACCACCACCACCACTTTCCCAAAAAAAAAAAAAAATCATACTAACTCTAGGAGTATACGCACCCCTTTCACTTACAAAATCAAGCTTCACTGGACGTCCTGCAAGGTCTTCACCATTCAACTCAACTGCCTTTTGTGTTGCTTCTACTAATGCAAATTCAACATCACCATATCCTCTAAACCTTCCATCCTCATCTGATGAAAAACATACATCGACAACTTTACCAGCATCCTTGAAGAACTCCTCCACATCAGCTCTTTCAATATTGAAAGACACGCAACCTTGCCAACCTCGCCAACTTCACCTTCGTCGTCTCCCCATCTTGCAGCCACGTAACCTTCAACGAACAGCAACAAAGCAGAGAAGGAGAAGCAGTACGCTTCATTCTGTCTCCGTCACGCAGAGCAACAAGTCTTTCATTGTCACGAAATCCACACACAGCAGCAAGGAGAGATCATGAAGCTCATCTTCATTTTCTTCACTCAACAGCAAGTCGAGATCAATTGAAGCTTCACGCAATAGCCAAGAAATTTCAGCCAACCAAAGGTCTCGTTTTGTGTAGCAGAGAAGAAGAGAAAAAACAGCCCGCAAGGGAGCTCGATCACAGCCAAAAGATTGCAGAGCAGCAGGGAGCTCCCTCCAACAAATTTTCTTCCTCATCCTTCGCACACACGCAACTACACAGACAAACCGACCACCTTGTCTTCACCACGGTGCCTGGCCCATGTCAATCGTACATACGCAAGGAAAAAGGAAGCAGAGAAACAACCATCGAGCTCCTCTCCTCTCTTCGCAGACAACCACATCGCAACCTCCCTCAACCACCATGTGTTCCTCCACACATCCTCAACCACCGACCAATCACCACCGCACGGCACCAAACAAAGCAGTTGTAGACGAATGAGAAATCAAAGATTTTGGGAGGGAAGAAACAGATTTTTGAATCTGTCACTATTTACACCCACAGATTTACACAGTACCACCACAACAGATTTAAAAAATATATATATATATATATATATATATATATATATATATCAGCTCAACAGCAAAACAACAACAACGTCTCTATCTGGCACACACGACAGTAGCACCCAGAATGTGTAAACCACAATTTTTCTTTCGTCCTCTCTCTCTCCCTATCACATGTTCAATCACACATCAGATCGCGCAGCAAGGAAGAAACGAAGAAGAAGAAAAGAAGAAATTTGAATCTCTTTCTCTCCGCTATTCACCCCCACCATATTTGGTCACTACCAAAATATGTGTTGACTCGAATTGAGCAATACCAAGACCCGAATTGAGTCATGATTTCTTCATACAAAAATCACTACCAAAATCTGTGCTGACTCGAATTGAGCAATTCCAGACTCAAATTGAGCAATACCAAGACTCGAATTGAGTCACGATTTCTTCATACAGGAATCACTACCAAAATTTGTGTTGACTCGAATTGAGCAATACCAAGACTCGAATTGAGTCACGATTTCTTCATACAGGAATCATCCAAAATCTGTGTTGACTTGAATTGAGCAATACCAAGACTCGAATTGAATCATGATTTCTTCATACAAAAATCATCCAAAATTCGACATTCACTCGACAGTAATAATTTCATCACCAAATAGAACTTCAAAGTTTCCTCAAAGCTGCACATTTCGTCTGCGTCTACATGTCCAACTTGCGGGAGAGTGTTAAAGAATAGAAGTCTGCCTATATTACAAAATAAGAAAGTATTATAGAATATGACATGTTAGAAAAGTCAGAATAGAATAGAAGTCTTAGGTTTCCTATCTCCATAAGGTTTGATCAGAGTTAGCTTTATAGCTTATATTCTATTCAATGATTATCAATACAATTTAATATTACAAGTCTTAGGTTTCCTATTGTAATATTAAATTGTATTGATAATCATTGAATAGAATACAAGCTTATAAAGCTAACTATGACCTAACCTTGTGGAAATAGGAAACCTAAGATTTTTATTCTATTCTGACTTTCCTAACATATCCTATTTTGTAATACTTTCTTATTTTGTACCATAGGCAGACTTCTATTCTTTAACAAACCCAGATTGACACAGACATTGGATGAAGATCTCATTTTTGTAATAGAATTATGTGGAAATTACATGCTCTGCTACTTTGCAATAGTCTTATCCTTTCCCCGTTACATTTGTTTGTCATTGAACCTGCAGTGTTGCTACTCGCATGAGCTAACTGGCTTTAGCGGATAAACATATGGTTACATTCTCCTCTAACAACTTATGGTTATTGATTAACATGGTATCAAAGAAATGTAGGAGGTCAAGCTTAAGTTCCTAGGGCTAGTGCAGAGGGGAATTGACATTGTAGGTATGTACCTTCCCTGCAATGTCATAGAATTTTATTTTCTTTCAATGTTATATCTGTTGTGCACTAAGCATTCCAAATACTAAAATGCGAAGTTACCAAACATATACAATAAAACTGGAGACAACAAATATACATGGTTAGACAAACTTGCCTACATCCATAACAAACAAACAACTCCAATTGTGTCAAATTCGAATTATAGACAGGTTACAAACACCCTCCTACAACCCAAATACAAAACTCCAATTCAAACAATTGGAAAAATTAGACACAATAACAAACTGATTCCCATACTAACTTCGATTACGAACTTGGCTTTTATAACAAACTTAGGTTTCACTCGTACAAACCATGAGTGTTGAATGCTCTGACTTCAAATGGGATACTGACAGGTCTTCAAGTAGAGTGAGCGAAGTTGTTCTTATTCTCATAGTAGAAAGGAATCTTCTTCCACAAGTAATTCTATTACCAAATGGGTTTCCCTAATTAGTATGAGCTCTGCCCTTGAACAAGCAAAAAAAGGAAATGGGGAAGGAAAATCCCACTCAACCTTCTTCAACATTATTGATTCTGGACAATGAATTCAAATAAGGGCCCCCTTGTCCCTTTATAGCCATTTAAGGATGTGGACATGTTGCTTGCTCGAGTGGAAGCTTCAACAAAAGCTAAATCAGCTCAAGATGAGCCAAAAACTTCCACATCTTTTCTCTTATTTACTTAATGAAAAAAAAGTCAAGTTGGCTTCCTCACTTTTTTTTTCACAATTATCAACATCGGGGAAGATTTAACAAATCTGAGTCGATCCCAACAAACACGAACAAATAGAGGTCACATCTTTTTTCCAAAACACAAACAAATACTTCAACTCTTCAACCGCGCTCATATGCGCCATAACCCGAATGTGTCATACTCCAGAACATGCTCAAGCTAACAAACCAACTCCACCTTGGCTAGAATGGAGTTTCGAATCAAAACTTGCAGAAACACAATGTTCATAAATATCCATATTTCATATCTTTTTATCTTTTGCCAAATATTTCTTCAACAACTCATGCAAAACTTTCTCATCTTTACTATCTGCATGCAAATGCCAAACCCTCGAGATATCCAAACTAACATCCTTAAAGCTATCAATAACTCCACCAGAAGCAACATCTACTAGGCCATCAACAACATAAGTTGTTCCACCAAATTATACTTTCCGATTGCATGTAACTGTATTCTCCTGCAAGAATTACAAGTTACCCATTCGAACAACTTTCAGAATTATAAGTACACCAGAAGCTACTTTTAGAGCGCCACCATTTACCATAACTTTGTAACCTTTGGACTCCAAAGCGCTAATGGAGATGGAAAATTTCTTCAAATCGAGTACACACCGAACATCATTTACAACCTAACAAGTCCATTATGCAACTTCAACTTGATTTTACCTATCCCTGCAATTTGACATTTGTCATTGTTGCCCATATGGACAACTCCACCATCAATCTCTCTAATGCTAAAGAGCAATCATTACGAGGACACATATGATAGGTAGAACCCGAATTAAAAAGCCATTTTTTAGAATTACTAACAAATGTTGAACTTGCAATCAGAGAATAAACATCATCTTCATCCAAACTGTGCACCACATTAGCATCTAACTTTTTATTTCCCTTTTCTATAACAACTTTCAATTTCTTGCAGTCAGGGTAATAAACACGTTTCTAATTACATGTTGTAGGTCTTGACATGTGTTACTAAATTGAGTATAAAAATTATTTATATGTGGATACCAATTTAAGCCTACTATAATTCTATTTTTGAAGATGTGCTAATAATAAAATAAAGGCTCTATAATTCTATTCCTCTTGACCGTGATCTTCCTCTATTACCAACATTCTTATTTTCAGATCTTCCCCTCGCTACCAATACTTTAGACATCGTATCTTTATGGTTCTTGATCCATCCTCTTAAATTCATAATTAAGCAACGATGTAACAACCTCATCATAATTCAACTATTATTTTCATATTAACAAAGTTGTAACGAGATGCTCATACTCTTCATAAAGGGACTTCAGTAATTTTCTAGACCATCTTCTTCCAAACTCAATATGTCTTGTTGAACTTATCCAAATGTTCAGATTGAATAATCTCGGGTCTCATATTCATCCGAAAAAGTTATTTCGTGAGGAAATACTTATGTGTGTTCTTCATCATATACTTGTCTTCAAAAAAATTTCATAATACTTCAGTATAAGTCTCCTTCATAATGAAGTATTTATGCTAAATATAATCGAATAAACCCCTGCATGTTTGTCAATTTAGCTTGTTCCATTCTTTTTCTTTCACAGTCTCCAACTTATATTTTAGAGCATCCTTCAAATTTTCTTTTGCCAACACATCTAGAATTTTTCATTGCCACATGTCAAAGTTATTCTTCCCATTAGCGGTAACCATTTTTGGACTAACACTTAAACTTGACAGATCTGTCATGTTCTTCAAAACCTTCATACAATGATCACTACTTTAGACACCTTCAAACAAACCCAAGAAAATAATTTTGGCTCTAATACCAATTTGTTGCACTTGAAAACATTAAAAGTACCGAAATGCAAAGTTACCAGACAAAGACAATAAAATCGGACACAACAAATATATGTCGTTCGACAAACTTGCCTACATCCACAACAAACAAACAACTCTAATTGTTTCATATTCGAATTACAGACAGGTTACAAATACCCTCGAACAAATTGGTTTATCGAAACAAACACAAATAAAAACCCCAATTCAAACAAATGGAAACCCAACGAACAAACAAAAAATTTCGACAAAACTGATTTCCCAAACTAACTTTGATTACGAACTCGAGTATTACTACCGATTTGGGTTTCACTCATATAAACCATAAGGCACGAGCTGAATGTTCTGACGTCAATTGGGGTTCAGCAGTTGGAGGATGAACTCAAACAAGGAACCCCTTGGTTCCTTTTATAGGAAAATGAGGAGGTGGACATGTTACTTACTCAAGTAGAAGCTAACTCAGCTCAACATGAGCTAGTCATTTTGACCAGAAACTTCCACGTACCTTCTTTTTTTTTTTGTTTTGCTCAACATGAGATAGTCACTTCTTTTTCAACAATATCAATGCCCCTTGAATAGTAGGAACTTAGAATCTGATTAAAAGGAGTATGATAAGGCAAATGGAGGTCCAAGCAAGAGAATAAATTCTCTAACCTTCTAATGTATCCCTAAAGCTTAATATGCTTTAAGGGTTTATACTTTATCAGAAAAACCATTTACTATATCAAAATTTGCACTTGGGAGACAAAAAAACATAGCCAAGTCAGGAGCATAATGATGTGTTCCTACCAAGGATTGTGATTTTATTTTTTGAGGTAATTTCGGTAAGTTGATTTTAAGAAATATTTCGTTGTGTATAGAAAAAACGTAAAAATTTTGAT
Source organism: Berberis thunbergii (assembly GCA_003290165.1). Lineage (NCBI taxonomy): Eukaryota > Viridiplantae > Streptophyta > Magnoliopsida > Ranunculales > Berberidaceae > Berberis > Berberis thunbergii. The sequence goes on from QNQO01001158.1 coordinate 220,484, forward strand.
TATAATTTTGAAATTATCAATATAAGTTAAGCATTTTAAACTCTTACAAATTACATAAAGAGTACCACAAGACTTGTAATGTCATACAAACTACATATTGCATAATAATCACTTATATAACCAAATTTTAATATTAACTAATATTATAACGGATTAAAATGTACTGACATTGAGATTGACCTAATGAAAAAAAAATAAAAAAATTTCATTTTAAAAGAAATTTCGGTAACTAAAAAAGATAAATATTCGGTGAAATTTTGACATTTTTGGAGAAATCACATTCCTTGGTTCCTACTTCACGTCTAAACTCACAAAAGTATGAAGGGGCTGCAAGATGCTTTCTTTAGAAATGAAATCCATCAAAGCTTCTATTCCTGCAGTCCCGAGGCATGTTTTGTGCTAGGGACTTATATTGGGAAACTCAGCTCTAAGAAAATAAGACAAGCTTGCTACACCCTTAAGAAAAGAATAAAGATGACCAAATCAACAACTTATCGTTAAAAGGATAAACTTGAGATGTCCAATTCTCATTATGTTTTTTTAACTCAAGTTATTGACATTTTGGCCCCCATTAGTTCATGTGTATTCCTTCTTTGGTGCCATTTGTTCTCAATATTTCGTCAGACACTCAAATTGAGTCTTGATTGTTAAGTCAAACACGTTGACTAGCGAAAAGCATCCAAAGTTTTATAAACTCAAACTTGCCCTTCATTAAGGATCACATGTGACTCATTTGATTTTGATTCAAACTACTTGCTCTCTCTTCTTTGATTTTCAACGATTTCAAAAAACACACTGAAAACAAAGAAACAGAGACATTTTTTTCTCTTATAATTGCAAAAACCCGAAGTTGTTCTATTTCTTTCATTTTTTATCGAAATCACAAGGGAGCTTTGTATGCTGAGGAGGCTTTAAATGGTGATTTGTGAGATCTTTGAAAGAAAGAGACAACAAAATGAAAATCGGAAAATACCCAAAAGAGAAAATTAATAGATATGTCTGCCTTTTCTTCTCTCAAATCCATTTTCCTTATTAAGGATTCAATGAACTGCAAATGCAAATGAACCACATTCAATAATAAAATAGAAAAGAAAGCCAAACCAATCAATGGAAACATGGAACATTGGAAAATGAATCTGGAATCTCATTGAAGAGTTGATGGGTGGAATTGAACTTGCAAATGAATGAAGAGCTTATTTGATTGATACCCATAGTTGAATTGGTAAAGGAAATGTGCAGTTGTGGATCTCTAAACCACTCTCTAATGTAGATTGTTCTTCAATACCCATGGTGAAGCAAAACATCACAATGTTGTCGCTGGTGCCACTAGCTAATTTAAATCATCAATTACTACATATACGACAGTTAGGGGAGATTCAAGCTTTATGGAAGAAAAATCATCTGATATAATTAGGGTAGTAGTATTATTAGCAATAGTAGTATTTTAAGCGTATTAATAATTCTAGTATTTATGAGGACAATGTTTTCTATTATATTTAAGTTTTGTTTTAAAAGTTAGGTTAGTTATAAATACGAGCTTTGATCATTGTAATTTGGTTTTTGATGGAATATAAGTTATTTTGTTTAGTAATTATTTATGTTTATTTTATAGTTGTTATTTCGAATTAGTCCATTATTTCAATTTTGAATTATCGTTATTTTAAATTCTATCAATTGGTTCAGAGTTGAATGATTCTTATTGTTTGGTTTGATTTAAAAAAAAAATATGAAGAAAGATAAGACTGAATATTTGCAAGGTGAAAAACAAAAAGTTTGTGAAGGAGATGCACCTATTCCTCATAGAATAGATGCCAAAATTCATAGCAGCAATAAAGGGAGTTTGCATAGAAGAAAGGGTAGCAATAAAGACAAAGTTCATAACATTAAGGACAAGCATAGATATCTACGACAAGGACATGGCCAGGATGCAACTAGCATCACTGCCGCCTTCAGCAAAGCACACAACTAGCACCATCAACGGTGACACCAAAGGCCCACCCTCCTCCACAGATGATCAACAACAACAATTGACTGATCGCTAGCCTTAGTTGATTCACAAGGTGATCATCATCCACAACCACCATCTCAGGTCGATCAACAGACCCAACAAGTTTTATCCCTGTCGGAGTTGATTGATGCGCCTTTTCCGATCGCACATCTACTCGAATGACCTAATCAACAGCTGCAAGTTGACTCAACAACCTTCGTCAGTCACCCCAAACCTCCACCAAAACCATCTTCTCTACTGCTACCTCTTCCCAGCCTCCATCGCCACCCTGCAGTCTCACCCAGTCTCCACCGCCTATTGCATGAACCCATCTCATTTCCAATCGATCACTAGAGTTTCCATCAAGTTCCAATCTAATTCTCGCTAGCCTTGGTTGATCAAACACTCATCACCTTTAGTCTGCCATTGAAGCCCCTTCCCTTGTCTTCGAAGTCCTCCATTATTGTCCCTGCATCGATCCTTCACAACCTTTACTATTCCCTCAATGTTTTTGTTCGTGCATGGGCAGAAGAATGTGCCATTTTCAACATAAGTCTGTTTTTTTTCACTTCAATTCCTGATCCCCATATTTATTATTCAATCCCTGCTCAGAAAATTTATTTAAGTTCCCGGACCCCTATTATTTACACCCTAGAAACATTTTGTACCACCACAAGCTCCAAAATTCCATTTTGATGAGGACCAAACTATGTGAAATCAAATAAATGAATTTGCACAACCATGAGGGTCTAATTGTTTTGGTAATGATGTTGCAATTATTCACCCACACAATTGTTCATGTACTACCAAAGAATAGTTCCAATTTGGGTCAATTTTATGACACATTTTAAGGATCTATTTGTGCACACATTTCCCATTATGTAGTGGATCTACTTTTGACTCAGTATTCAGAGTGGAATATGTTTCTGATGCCAAGTTATTTGGGATGCCAGCATCTACAAAGGCACAGTTTAGGGCCACCTTCTACTTGGACACTTCACATTCTGTTGTTGTTTGTGCTCCTATCACTTCCTTGGCTTCAAGCTAAAGGACGAACTTATTCAACCCAAGGAGATTGATGTAATTAGGATAGTAGTACTATTAGCAATAGTAGTATTTTAGGCATATTAATAATTATAGTATTATTAAGACATTGTTTCCTATTAGGTTTATTGTTGTTTTAGAAGTTAGGTAGGTTAGTTATAAATACGAGCGCATATTGATCAATGTAATTTGGTTTTTTGATGAAATAAATTTATTTTGTTTATTAGTTATTTATATTTATTTTATCATTGTTATTTCGAATTATTACATTATTTCAATTCTTTTTCAGGGTATTCTGATTATCGTTCTTTTAAATACTACCACAATCACAATCACAATCACCAATCCAACTGTAAATTCAGAAAGTAAAATGTTCTTCTGAACCTTGGATATAAAGGAACAACTCAACACCAAATCCAAATTTTTTCTCCGCTTTTGAAATAAATGAAGTCAAGGCAGTCACTCTTCACAAATCTCTCTTCTAATTTATTTCTTTATGTAAACAAAATAGGCAAATAGTAATCCGTCCTTATCAGAATTCAACAGCAGGTGTTGGTAGTGAAGGAGGAGAAAGTTTGGGTTTTGATTACAGAGGATCTTCTTATGAAAGAGGTGCAATTAGGGATTTGGAACCACCAACACCAAAGGGTTATGTGGTCTTTTGAAAACCATCACCACCACTTGAAGGAGGGAAATCAAACATCATCCAAGGTGGTAGTGATGGAATCGATCAAGTTCGAAAGGTGAAACAGAAGGTGAAGGTCCCTCCCACCTCCTTATCAGTCCATTTCTGAAGAAGATAAGGCTGCGAGAACATGGAATCTCAAGCCAAGGAGAGCTTCTTGTAAAGCCCCAAATGAAACCACTGGTCTTGGGGGAAGTTCGAAACTTGAGGAGTGGCAACACCACATTTCTTATTCTTTCTCTTCTTCTCAGATAATTAAAACCCCTACGTGTGAGGGTTATTTCTGCTATTGCTACGACTCGTAGTGGTGTGGAGAAGAGAAGAATAAGAAAGAAAAAAAATGAGCGCTAAAATTCTTCTACCTTGGTCGACGAAGAACCCTCTTTCCTTCTACTACAAAAAACATCAATTCAGCAACGGCTAAAAATCGTTGCTAATTGTCAAAAAATCATTGCTAAAATGAATTAGAAATGGCTCAACAATCGTCGCAATACCGTAGCTATTTTAATCGTCGCTATTTTAATCAGCAACGGTAAATTATCCCGTAGCTAATTCGTAACGGCTAAATACCGTCGCTAACTCGAAAAATTCCGTTGCTAAAGTTGTTTAAAATTTTGGCTAAGGCAGTCGCAAATTGAAAAATAGCGACGGCATGGAAGCCATCGCTAAATTACAAATCCAATTGACAAAACAGCCTTGGTATTTGCCGTGGCTATTTAGGGATAGCTTTGTTGCAAATCATATTGACAAATTACAAATTACAAATTACAAATGAAATTTCATTTTTTATAATGAAATTAGCTTTTAATGATTGTCCATTTTGAAAATTAATAGAAACTACCAGAGCTAGAAGACTTAATTGATCAAAATTATAACAAAAATTAGACATAATCTCTAGAATATCATACAAAAATTACAAAGAATCCATTCAAAAATTACAAAAAACAAAACTTTTTTTATTCGATCTATAAAATATCTGAGATCAGATGAGATTTCAGATCTCAGAGATCTGAGATCTCTTGCAGCTAGGGAAAGGCGGGGAAGGGAGGGGAGAAGGAGGCGGCTGGGATGGGTGTCGAGTGAGAGTTTTTTTCGGCTTTGGGTTTCTTCTTTGCTGCTGGGGTCTTTTCTACCACGTCAGACTTCTCCTCTGTGGGTTTCTTCTTTGCGGGTTGAGAGAAATTTTTTGGTTGAGTTGGTTGGTAGAGAAAATTTAAATTTATATAGATAGAGGTAATTGAAGGGGATTGGTTGAGTTGGTTTCACGCAGATCGGTGACGTGGTTTGGTTTAGTGCATTGGATTGAGCTAAAGTTTTTGGGTGTTATTGACGGTTGAGATGAGGTTTTATTTTTTTATAATTTTAAAAAAATCAATTAGGGACGGATTTTTGCCGTAGCTAATAAAAAAATATTTGTAAAACTTAGCAAGGGTTTTTTTGTTGTAGCTAAATGTTTTTGTGTATAATTTTTTTTTCAAAAAAATTAATTAGCAACGGTTTTCTGCCATCGCTAATAAATTTTTTTTTGTAAAACTTAGCAACGGTTTTTTGCGGTAGCTAAATGTTTTTGTGTATAATTTTTTTTTCCAAAAAATCAATTAGCGATAGTTTTTTGCCATAGCTAACAAAAAAATCTTTGTAAAACTTAGCGATGGTTTTTTGATGTAGCTAAATGTTTTTATGTATAAATTTGTTTTTTCAAAAAATCAATTAGCGATGGTTTCGTGCCGTAGCTAAATTTTTATGTGTATAATTTTTCTTTTCAAAAAATCAATTAGGAACGGTTTTTTGCCGTAGCTAATAAAAAAATCTTTGTAAAACTTAGCGACGGTTCTTTGCCGTAGCTAAATGTTTTTGTGTATAATTTTTTTTTCAAAAATATCAATAAGTGACGGTTTTGTGCCGTCGCAAAATAATTAGTGACGATTTTTTATGATTATGGGTTGAGTCAGCTATCAAAAGCATTAGCGACGGTTTTTTGCCGACACAAATCTTTTAATTAGCGACAGTATCAAAATACCGTCGCTAGTATCTGTAGCTATTGAAGCTTTTTTTTGTAGTGTTCAGTCAATCGTAGCTCCCATCGAAAAAAATTAATGTCTATTTAGGGTTACGTACAAGAGGGCTTCGATCGGAAATGTAACAGATCAATGACTTGTGTACGCCAAACTTGACTCCATTTCACGCATGTGTGAAACACATGCCAAATTCAAGTGTGTATGCTCACGTGTGTGAGGGTAGTTTTGACATTTCAGGTGTTGAGAAGTTTTTCACTATTCAAAGGTCTTGACTGTAAGGCAAGGTTCAATTTGGGTGTTTGATAGAATTTCTAGAACAAATGGCTCCCAAAAAGGAATGTGTAAGACCTAATGGGGGCCAAAAGGTAAGTAACCCTTAAACTATTAGGTGTCTACTGCTAGTTAGACAATTTGATTATACTTCGTCAACCTTGAGGGCAAATTTATGTAACATTTCTACATAATGTAGTACCAATTAGGTCCAACACATCCATACACACCTTGTTTTATGTTTTTTCATGAACACACTAACCGAAAAACAGCTCACGTACACTTTCCTCCATAGGGTCTGATGATACATCAAATAAGACTGTTATCACAACCACACAGGTGACAGATATCGTCCATAACGAGGATCAAGTATCCCATGATCAGATCAATTCATAAAGCCCAAAAAGGCGAATACAGTCATAAAAGCCCAAACAGCGTCAGAATAAATGTAGTTAGAGGCCCAAATCCAAGCAATCCAAGCCTGATAGAGTTCTCTCATAAAGATGAAGAACATTACAGAGAAAAAAGTCGTGGAGGGAGTTATTCCTCCGAGGACATATTTTCATGAAAAAAAGATTGTTACAAATAACATCTCCTCTTATTGCGCCTCACATGTTTAAGTCACGCGAGAATTAATAACGATCATTATATAAGGTATAGGGAACATTCAACAATGATATGAAATTTTAACTGATTTCTGTCAAAATTTATCTTCATCTCCAGCTGAATTACTAACTTAAGCATTGAAGCGCCTTCAACCACCAAAAATGTGGTCTTTGGCAATATAACATTTGTTTTGTAGATCAGACTTACAGAATATCAGATTTTGGACGCCTAAGTTTGGCGCCGTCGGTGGGGAACGACAATTTCCTTTCAAGATGATAGTCTGCAATAAGAAACTTCAACAATTCTGATCAGCAATTGAAAAGCTTTTAGAATAGATGAAACACAATAAAGATTCTCAACCGAACAACAATCAAAGTGATCCCTTCATTGGTGAAGCCGTGTTACCTACAATACATACTTCAACCCCAACAACAACTTTCGAGCTGACCATGCTCGACGACAGAGAGCCACAACATGGAGCGATAGCCAGTCATCTCAAACATCTGGTGGCACTGCCATGGATCCTTGCTTGGATCAACTCATGACCATGATGGATTTTCTAATCAAAGTGGTGGTTAAACTCACTCAAGAGTGCGCTCAATCTGCCAACCACGTTCGAGAAAGTAATGAAGTTCCTACAGAACCTCATTAAGCTAACCTCAAAAGCAGTGAATCACCTCCAAAATGATGGGACCCCTACGCAAATTTTGTTTGGGATCAGAGTGACAGATCCTAATGTGTTGTACGAATTGGCCAAACCGTCGTTATCTGACGCGCTCATGATAACTCCTCTATCAAAAAGTTCACTCCACCAAAGTTCGAGACATATGATGGCCCCATCGGTCCCATCGACCATCTGTGGCATTTCCACCACATGATGGCATTGAAATAGACTAAAAATTCCATCCTATGTCAAAAATTTCCAACCAGCCTCACTTCCACAGCGGTGAGTTGGTTCAATAGCTTGCCACTGAGATCAATAGATTCTTTCTAAGCACTAGCCACTACCTTCATCACAAGGTTCATTGGGAGTCAACAAATGATAAAAGACCCACACTATCTGCTTCACATCAGACAGAAGCCCGAGGAGACCATAAGGGAATACGTCAATTGTTTTACTTGACCATGATCAATGGCTGCGGTGATGACACAGCCATTGCCACCTTCACCTCTACACTAAAAAGGGGACCATTCTATGATTCTCTGAATCTAGACCCCCGAAGAATATGACGACTCCAAGACCACCCAAAAACACATCACTTTGGAAGAGATGGTGGATGCCAGGACGAAGAGTAAATCCGAAGAGAGACACACTTCAACCAATCGAGAGAGGATAGAAGAAGGACGAAAGAACAACAAGCCTTGAGAGGATAGTGGCAGACAAAAAGACATCGAACCAGTGTCAAATCTAAATTTGACCAACAAGAACTTGGAAGATCCAAACACGAACAATCAACATACAAACTGTTCACGACTTTGAAAATAAGTAAAATGGCCACCCAAAATGGCGAAGTAGTAGGACATTAAGTGGCATGACACTGAGGGCTGCTACAACTTAAAGGACGTGATCGAGCACCATATCAAAAAATGATGACTCAGAGAGTTCATTAGGCAGAGAGAGTCCAAAGAAAAAAGCCAAGTCAGATGAGCAATCAAGGGAGCTGATATACATCTTACATGGCATAATTTGAGAGAATGAGCTATCTAATCGATCTCAAAAGTGATCAATCCGAGATTTACGATCGAATATCAAATATCTAGAGCCTTCTACACAACTACTAGAATGACACAGTGAACTCTGACATTCTCCAACAAGGACGCGAAGAGAGTCCATTTCCTTCATAATGACGCCCTAGTAATTTCATTACTGATAGCGAAGTGGGAGATCAAAAGGGTACTGGTCGAAACAAGCAGATCGACCAACCTCATATACCTTACAATGTTTTGAAAGATGCAATTCATTAAAGAAATTTTCTCACCCAACGATCAACCAATGGTAGGTGACAATGGAGAACAGTGACGTCTACTCGGAATGATCCAACTGCCAGTCGAAGCATGAGAACCAGGGAGACAAAGAGTCTTGTTGATGAATTTCCTTGTTGTCGATGCTCCATCCACATACAACATTTGTCGACGCTCCATCCGCATACAACATACTTCTCGGAAGGCCGTGGATACACAAAATGGGTGCGATATCCTCCACCATACATCAATGCTTGAAGTACCATATCGAATGATGTTGTTGTTTCCGCTCCCTGCTTTGATCTAGTCCCGCTGACCTGCAAAAGTAATGCAGGTGAGCCATGGACCACAGTACTAGTGGCCGATGGAACTTCAATGCTATAGTCAGATAGGGATCTGAGGAAGTGTAATGTTAACATGGAATTTGTAGCTTGCCAACTTCATGTCTTATTTATAGTGCAGGAGTACCGGTTCGACCAGGCCATCAATGGCATAGTTTATAAAGGAAATCTTCGTTGAGATTCTTTTCTAATTAGGAGTCGTGTTGTAGGAGGGAAGTTCCCCGTTAGCCCTGTGCTTCTAGATATGCAGGAGATAGTTCCCTATCTAAGGTTATTCCGTAAAAGGAAGTTTTGCCTGTCTGATATGTACTCTGGTATTTGCTTCCTAGTTGGAAGCAGAGAGTTGTTGTAGTTGCGTATCCAAAGCTGATCCTCGAGATACTTGCCTTAGGAGGGCTTACGAGTAGTAATGATAGTTGTTAGACATATGGGCTTAGCAAGCTGTAAGAGTTCGATTTCATCTGGCGAAATGCATTGGACTGGCAAGGAACCGCTTGGACCGAATCAGTGCTGGGCTGACGCTGGGGCCCTTAATTCCTTGAAATCATCATGACACGTGTATGGCTCAAAGATGTGGCCATTTTGGTGTATTATCAGCTACTCCCCCCGAGTTAGTGGGTCGTCACATCAGTTCACTAAGTCATTTCTTGAAAAGATATGCCACTCATGATGATGAGTCTAAATCGTTTGCTTGAGCCGTGCGTTGCATTTATTGAGCGTGCGTCGGTTCAACGAAAAAGGGGCAAAAACCCAATCCCTATTTAGGTCATTTGTTGTGCAGACTCTGACTCTTTAATTTTCTTTGCTTTTGAAGATAATGTTTCGTTCAACTTTTGACTAGAAAGATTGTTCATCGTCTTCATGGCACAACAAAACCTTATTGACGACGCAACTTTGGCCAAAGGCCTGGAGTTTTTCAAATACAGGTTGCTTTCTGAGCCTGGCCTTGCTCAAATTCATACAAAATTTGGGGTCCCCGAGGATATGTCGTTGTCTGTCCTGAAGTGTGACCAGACACCAATGTCGCCATCGGCAGGGTTCATCTGCTTGCATCGTGGGATGCTTCAGACTGAAGTGTGTTTTCCCATTCTGGACGTGATTTGGAAATTATTGGACCTTCTTGGGATTCCTCCAGCCCAGTTGGGACCTAATGGATATAGGATTATCCTTTTCATTCTGATTAGGGAGAAGGAGGCTAGCGTCCGCATGACTTAGTGAGTAATCCAGTTGCTGACTTCTCCTCGGTTGAAGAGTAACACCGTCTGCAAGATGATGTCACTGGCTTGCTTTGTGAATCTGTCCGATGACTTCAAGTTCTGGCAGAAGTATTGCTTCTTAGCCCCTGCGGATTCAAAGTGCTTTCGGTTTAAGGGTAGGTATCTAGAGTAGGAATTCAAACCACTTCGCAAGTGCAGATTTTCTCTCTGGTTTTGTTGCGCTTGATTACGTGCCAATCATTGCTTTTTTTTTATTACAGAAGGTTTCTCACTACTCCTCTTACCCTAAAGGAGTAAAACACTATAGAGACGTTTTCAAAGCTTGTCAACGAGGAACGTGGTGGATGTCATATGTTTTCCCAACTTCATCCTGAGTGGATTGTGAGACAACTGGCACGTAGCCCCCACTCTCTACCGTATGTTGCGGGCAAGCCTGAAAATAGGGCCCCTTCTAGGAAGAGAAAGGTTGCTGGGGACCAAAGCTCATGTTTTGTTCGACACGGAGGAGTCGTCTGAGACATTTGCCTATTTTGTGAGTTCGAAGAGGTCTCATATCATAACCGGGTGGTCTTCAGCACGACCCGCTCCAATGAGTGAAGAACGTGGTTCTAATTGGCCCGTTAGGGCGGAGACTAGTGTATCTGGCTGGGACAATAACTAATTGCAGTTTGTTACAGGTCGAACCTTAGCGATGTGCAAGCCAAAGCTTTGAGTGAGCGGGTGATGTGGGTTGTAATGCTGGCTTCTGCTAGTGCTGATTCGCCTGGAACTGTTCCAATAGAAGGTTCCTTTGAAGATCTGCCTGAGGTTGTGGAATATGATTGTCCCATTGGTGTGTTGTCTGATAGTGGCCGTGGTGGCACAGGCCAAGTTTTTTGTAGTCCACATTGTTCACCGATTTGTTCTAGGCCACAACTCGAGGTGTTGAAGGGCCATTTGGATAATTCGCTTCCTCATCTTCCTTTGGATCTTGTTGAGTCGTCATGTAGTAAAGGGTCGGTTGCTCATAACAAGGGAAAAACTGTGGAGGAAAGCCTGGGGATAAAGGTGGTTGCGAAAGGTGGTGTTGGCGTGATTCCTAACTCGGAAAAGATTCGTCCGGATGCTCGGATAAGCCTGTTGCACCGAACTTGGTAAGGATGAGCACTTAGGTTTGACACTAGGAGGTTTACGTGGAGTATACTTCAAGGAAGCATATTAGCATGCGTCATAGTTGGTTGATGGATTACGTTCCAAAACTCGAGGAGTACATGCTAGAAGGGCGTATGGATAAGGGCTTAAAGTACCTTATGTTGGGTATGTCTCACTTGATCCAGGTGGCCGTTGCTGGGACAGAAGTTGATGCGGCTCGTGAGAGAGTGTACACCATGAAGTGTGTCTTCTCACATATGCAGGCATTGTATTTTGACACGCTTTATGAAATTGAGCGGCTACAGAAGCTGGCTGAGGAGAAGATGCTGGAGCAATCAGCCGTGGTTGTTGCGACTCAAAGGGCTCGTTTGGAAGCCCTTGAGCATAATCTGGCGAAGGTGGTGTCTGAAAGAGATGGACTCAAGCAGGAATTGGGTCAGCCTCACCAAGATTTAGAGGTCGCGCAAAAAGTTGTGGCTGAGGCAAGCACTGCAAAGCGATCTTTCGCTGGAGAGGGTGCTTGAAAAGAGGCCGACTGAGACGCCCAAAAGTAGCAACTAGAGGTCGATGTGGAGTTCAATGCTCGGGAGGTGAGAAAGGCCGAGGGCCTGCTCGAACTGGAAAAACATGAGCTCGGTGCTGTGAAAACTAGTCTGGCTACATAGCTGTCTCAGGTTGGCTCACAGATTGGCAAACAGTAGCTGTTGGAGCATGAACTGGCCGACGCAAAGGCGCGGGAGGAAGAGCTTTTTTAAGAACAAAACAAGTACAAGTTTCACTGGGTCATACATGGCAGGCTAGAACTGCTAGCGCTGATAAAGGAATAGCACCCGGAATGGGATCTTGTCCGATATAAGAAGATGTCGTACGAAGACTTGTCCGTTGCTTTTGGACGAGGAGGGCGGTTCAGACCCTGATGGTCAAGCCATGGCATGTGTAGATGCGACCCCTGCTTCTTCATCCATAAATCTTAGCTCTTTTGTTTCTATACATTCTCTTGATAAGGAGTAAACTTTGTACATTTGTACCCTTTTTGTTCCAACCGTTAATGACAACAGTTTTATTCATTGTGTACTCGTTGTCTCTATTGTAAGTTTTTTGTTTCACCTTGTCATCTTGTTTTGGCATAGGTTGGTTGAATCAATAGGATGTCGAGTGGTCTAGCTGCAGTAGAGAGCTTGATCGCTTGCCTTGCGAATTCATTGTTGTGTAGTCATGTCTGATAGTGGGCATGTCGCAGACAGTTTAGCAAGGGTTGGGTTTTCGAGCTGTGTATCGTCCTCAAGGTAAGCTGCTGGAGGCTTACCTCGCTTGTCTGATTGGTTGGTTGTAGCTGCTGTTATGGACGAGTTGCGATAGCCGAGCGTATGCGTAAGAGCGTTTGTACCAACTCAGGTGTCATGAGCTCGGGTTGACACACTATGTAGCATTTACCCGTGCACTGATCGGGCAATCTATGTGTCAGCGTAAGTGGCCTTTGCTGATAATATAATGCCAATCCGTTTGAGCGTAAGGACATTGACTTAGCTGAGATTCATCTTTACAGCTGCTGTTTCAAAGGAGAGCGGTGGTTGCATGGCAAGCTGCTTGGGGCTCCCAACTTTTGAACCATCTATATCCGAACAATGTGGACTACAGGTTTGGGGAGTAAGGATTTGACGACTATTCTGAAGAGCAGTAGTCTCATGCTAGCCGCCGACATCAGTCATGGACTGACTAGTCTCCCATCTATACCCGCGTAGTGGGGGCTACAAGTTTGAGACAAAGGGATATGGCGACCAGGTTGAAAAGCAGGAGCCAGCCATTGAAATCAATTCGGGACTAACTAGGCTCCCACCTTCCAAATCATCTACACTTGTGCACATCAAACTACAAATTTGGGAGTTTTCGGCGGCCACGCTGAAGAGTAGTGGTCTCGTGGCTAGTCGTCAGAATCAGCTTGCAACGAACTAGGCTCCCACCTTCTAAACTATCTACACCCGCGCAATGGGGGCTACAAGTTCAGGGTTGGTAATTCGGTAGCTATGTTGAAAAGTAGTGATCCTGTGGTGAGCCATTGGAATCAATTCAGAACTGATTAGGCTCCCACCTTCTAAACTATCTACACCCTTGCAATGGGGGCTATAAGTCCAAGGTTGGTAATTTCGTGGCTACGCTAAAAAGCAGTGATCCCATGGAGAGCCATCAGAATCAGTTCGAGACTGACTAGGCTCCCACCTTCTAAACTATCTACACTAGCGCAATGGAGGCTACAAGTCCAGGGTTGGTAATTCAGCGGCAAACTTGAAAAGCAGTGGTCTTATGGCGAGCCGTTAAAATCAGTTCAGGACTGACTAGGCTCCCACCTTCCATACCATATACACCCACACAGTGGGGGCTACAGGTCTAGGATTTTATCAGAACCTTTAGTTGCCAGTCGTCACTAGCTAGGCTCACCTGATCGGGTTCGGCGATCAATGACCATGAAGGGGGCAATGAACCCTGGCGAGTCATTGTCACCAGGCGTGATAGCACTGATTAGATTTACACTTACTAAACCATCGAGATCCACGATGTAAAGACTAGGTGTCCGGATGTACCAAAAGTCGTCATTATTAGCCTTGGCTAAGTAAGCTTGCCTGGTTGGAGAGAGGTTTCGCCTGATTGAGGGCATGCGAACCCATTCCGCTAGCGTCGTGCACTGTGAGGCCAAAATTACCTTAAATTAAATAGCAATCTATAGGTACGATCTGTGCGTCAAAGCTGCTGACTTGGATTTCTAGTGCTCGTGCCAAGCCTATGGGCCCGCAGAGGAAGAGCTAGAGTTTTCTGCATGGTTGCGCTACGTGTATGGTGTAGATCGCAAGGTAACACGTGTACGGCGTAGGTTGCGAGACATTTGAGTATCATTTACTCCTCTAAATTGATGCGGTTTCATGCAATGCCATTAATGGGACGAATGTAGTCTACGCAGTTTCCTCGGGAACCGTCATCTCCTCGTTTTCCATACGGTATTCAATGTTATTCAGTTAATTCTGGGGCACCCATTTGGTGAACCATTTTGTTTATATAATGGTGCTCTTCAATCGTTGTAGGCACTATTTTTCGTAGAGTGCATCTTCTATAATGTTCTTGCATGAAAAAAATGCTTTGGGTTTTTCAAAGGCTGAAAGTGGATCTTCTTTTCTGGAGTCTTCGAATGTTCTGACATTTACACTGATCAGGCACGATCATTATCGTTGTTATGCATGGTCACTTGTTCTAGGTGGGCACGTAGTTGAGCTGCTGAGATCTCGTAATTTTTCTCATGTTGCGGAGAAGAAGTATCACTCTCTTCCAAAGGAAGAGTTTGTCGTTTATGCGCCAGTGCCTTGTCACTGCTCTGTATCGTTTAATCTCAGAGATAATACTAGCATCCAACTCCAGAGTGGTTGCTTCCACCACTTCTCGATTAACCCCATTATCTCGATTTGTGCTGGAATTCGGGATCTTGACATAGAAAGGAGTTGGACATGGTCCACTGGATTTGGCCATTGACTTCTGGATGCCCCTCTCATCCCTGCAGTCAAAAAGTGCATGCGATCTGTGTCAGCCTGATACTTGTCCCAAGTTCATCTGGTTGAATTAATCAAGCATGTGAGTTGGTCGTAAATTGCCACAGTACCCCTGGTTTTCAATTTTGTACCACCTCGGACCATATTTGAGGGGTATGTCTCTCGAGGCGTTGAAGTGAACGTGATGTTTCATCCTGCTCTTACTCATGCCAATATGCTCGGAGAGGTTGCAGAATAGAATCTTCTTTCGGTACCTTACGTAGTTGGATCCTCTAAGCGAGTCCTTACTTCATGTCACACTGGATTCAAATGCTTGCAACATGTAGTATTTTGTATCCGCCTCAAGGCGCTTTTTGTAACATCTTTTCAGTAATCAATAGAGTTTTTTTTCGTAATTCTTTCTTTATTTCTTAAATGATTGCAAATTACATAAGTTTTTAAGAATCAAAACTTTTGTGGATCGTTAGTGTTCTTAGCTGACTGTTGGGCATTGCTGGCGTTACAGAGGTTACTGAAGAGTAAACCTTGCGGAGGGTTAATTTTTGCACCGACGTAGGGTCGGGGGGTTGTGTTCCTATTTGCCTCAGCCTCTTCGCTCCGCTTGGTTGAAGAGCAGATTTCTCTTGTACCGCTTGACTATGATGCTTCTGCCATCATTTGACCTAACACTGGTTCAGATTGCTCTGTAGGACTTACTTGGATTTGGGAGCACTCTATTTTTTCCAGTGCGGCGTAATGGCAACCTCGTGTCATAGGTTGGTTTCCACATATTGTTCATTCGGAGTGGTTAGCGGTGTACTTAATGCACTGGTGAAGGGTGGATACTACTACTTCCATCTGGTGGAGCCATGGTCTTCCCAAGATAAGGTTCTAGGTAGACGGTGCGTTTACTACCATGAAGTCCAGAAACAAGACCTTTCTAAGTTGCGACTCTCCTGCCACTACTGCTAACCTTACTTTTCCGATTGGGAAGCACTTCTCTCTGCTGAATTCATTCAGTGAGTAGTTTGTAGATGACAAGCTCTCCTCTTTGAGGTCCATACTTCGACTCGCATTGTCTAATAGGATGTTGAGTAAGCTTCTTGTGTCCACCAGAGCTTTCTTTACCTCCCACCTTGCAATGGATACTGATATGACTAGGGCATCATTGTGTGACCCTCAGACTCCTTCAAGGTCCTTGTCTGTGAAGGTTAAGGTGGGAATGGGGCTCTGGCCCCTTGAGTAGCAAATGCGTCTATCCTCCTCCACGGGTCGTGTCTGCCTCTCCAGCAAGGTCCGCTTGCGGGACTTATACGATTGGTTTTCATTCGATTCGATTCCATGATAGACATAGATTATGCCCAAAGTCTCATTCTTAAATGACCCCCCAATCCCTAGTTCGTTCTAGTCGCTTCTCAGAGTTCAGGAATTCTTTTAGTTTGCCCCTGCGGATCCAATACTCAATCTCATACCTCAAACTCTTGCCGTCGTTGGTGTCATGGCCGTCTTTTTGTGGTATGCGCAATACTTGTCGTTGTCACGTTTGGAAGGGTCTTCACACTACTTTGGAAGACACTTCAGATCTTCCCACTTTTTCATGGAGTTTAGTACGTCCGACATGGTAGAATTGAGGGGTGTCACGGCTCTGGATCAAACGCAGTTGGAGGCTTTCTCTGTCCTGGACCGACTAGGGTCTGTTGTCACTGCGCTTTCTCTTGCTCATTTCTTCATCCTTGTGTCCTTTTTCCCTTTTTCTTGTCCTTAAAAGCTAAGGTTGAACAAAAAATCGACCAAACCGATTAAACTGACCGAACCGATTGGTTCGATTTAAATTCGATTTAGTCCGGTTTCGGTTTTTAAAATTTCAAAATCGAAGTGGTCGGTTCAATTTTTGGTATATATGTGATTTTAACCGATCAAACCGAACTGACCGAATATATATAATAAATAATTTATATTTTATATAAAAATAATATAATATGTTTAAAATAGTCGGTCAGTTCGGTTACGGTTTGCATGAATTAGAATCGGTTCGGTTGTGGATTGGTTTTGTGAATGGTTGTTTCGGTTTTGGTTTGAAACTTTTGAAATCGACCAAAGTCAATTAGGAGCAAGGGATTTTGAAATCGACCAAAGTCAATTGTGAATGGTTGTTTCGGTTTTGAAAATACTATCGGTTCGGTTTTCAACCCAATTAGGAGCAAGGGATTTCTTCTCGCTTTTGATTTCCCTCTTTACGATCGTCAACTCCTCTAAGGTAGTATGTTTCTGGACGCTTTTGAGGAGCTCTTTCATGTCCAGAGGGGGCTTCAAGGTGAGGTATTCGTAGAGTTTTCCGTCCTTTTAGGCCCACGGTAAATGATATCATGGCTTGCATCCGCCAATGAGTGTTAGCTTGTTGTTGAAGCGCGTGACATACTTTCTGAGTGTGTCATTGGATCTCTGCCTTAGAGAGAGTACGTAGTGCGAGCCTTTTTTGAAACGTAGGATCCCAACGAAGCAAGTCAGGAATGCCTTTGCCAGCATCTTAAAGGAGTCGATTGACCTCGATGGAGGCTATGGAACCATGTTAGTGCTGACTTCTTCAAGCTAGTGGGAAAAGTTCTGCACATCACCGACTCAGATCCTTTTTTGAGAGCCATTAAGTATTGGTAATGAAATAGGTAGTCAAATGGGTCGATGGTTCCTTCGTAGAAGTCGAGCTTCGTATGAATGAACTTCTTCAGAAGGGCCTCATTTATGATTCGATCCACGAATGGTGGGATAGAAAAATGGTACAACACATCAAGGCCGTGTGCCATTTTGTGGGCAGAGCCACTCCGCCTTGGCGGTGGGTTTCGCTTTAGCCGTGCAACCTCCTTTAGTCCAATGAGAACTAGTAGGGGCTTGACTCTCCTGTTCTTGATCTCTGCCACCCTCGTGAGATGGGGGCCCGTGCTGCTCCTGGTCACCATTAGCAGGTGGAGGAATTTGTCACGCGAAAGCCTCCACAGCTTTGGCGATCTACTGTATTTGAGATGACAATATATTTACCCTTGGGTCCACCGTTGTTGTTGTCAGTGCGAGGGTGTGAGGCTGTTGCCCGGGTATAACCAAAATCCATGAAAGTGGTGGTACAATGCCAACCTGAGCGTTTGACGTGTCCCCTTGTTCTTTGTTATTGCGTGATTTAGTGGTCACAATTGTTCTGTGTTTCGAAGGGAGACAATGTTAGTAAAAGGTTAGGAACTTTGTTGTCCCCACGGACGACGCAAAATTGATGAAGTCGTTTTTCGCTCCCTGCTTTGACATAGTCATGCTGACCCGCACAAGTAACGCACGTGAGCCACGGACCACTGTTGTGGTGGCCGATGACACTCTGATGCTAAAGTCAGACAGGAATCTGAGGAACGTGTAATGTTGTAAATAGGAAATTTGCAATGTACCTTATCTTACCAACCTCATGTCTTATTTATAGTGCAGGAGTCTTGGTTCGACTAGGTCATCGATGGCGTAGTTTACGAAGGAGATCTTCGTGGAGATCCTTTTCTAATTAGGAGTCGTGTCGTAGGAGGGAAGTTCTTTGTAGCCCTGTATTCCGTAAGAGGAAGTTTCCCTGTGTGATATGTACTATGGCATTTGCTTCCTTGTTGGAAGTAGAGAGCTGCTGTAGGTTTCTGTCCGAAGCTGATCCTCGAGATACTTGTCTTAGTATGGCTTACGAGTATTGAGGATAGTTATGAGAGATATGGACCTAGCAGGTTGTAAAAGTTCGGGTATGTCTGGTGAACTACATTTGGCGGGCTTGGTACTACTTGGGCCGGATCAGTGTTGGGCTGACATTGGGGTAAATCTTCTAGATCATCATGACACATGTATTGCTCAGGGATGTGACTATTTTGGTGTATCATCACCGACGATGGA
Organism: Berberis thunbergii; assembly: GCA_003290165.1. Classification (NCBI taxonomy): domain Eukaryota; kingdom Viridiplantae; phylum Streptophyta; class Magnoliopsida; order Ranunculales; family Berberidaceae; genus Berberis; species Berberis thunbergii. The sequence continues at coordinate 239,160 of QNQO01001158.1, forward strand.
GTTGAAATAATCAAAGGAGATCAGCCAGCTACATGCGAATGCCACTATGCAACAATGAAAGCTCTGTAATTACTGCAATGATCAGAATAGCCACTATGCAACAATGCAACTATGCGAATGCCACTATGCAATTACTGCAACGATCAGAATAGCCGCGAATACAATCTAGTAAAACATACCTCAACTTTTCGGATGACAATACGACCCCTACCAGTCCAAGAGATCGACCAAACACAGGACAACCAGAAGAAGAAATGACAGTAGTCTACTTGGACGATGGGGGAGACAAAACAGTTCGGATTGGAATACAAATATAGCCTGAACTTTCCATGAAACTGGTCCAACTGTTGAGGGAGAATCAAGACATTTTTTCCTGGACGATGAAAGACATGTGGGAATAGACCCGTTTGTCCTCACTCACAAACTGCCAGACAATCCAGACAAGAAATCGGACAGACAAGAAAGAAGGTCAGTTGCTCTAGAACGTAACCAAGCAATAAACGAAGACGTGCACCGTCTGATAACTACCAAAATGATCAGAGAATCTCACTACCATGAATGGTTAGCTAACACGGTGTTGGTAAAGAAGTAGAATGACAAGTGGAGAGTATGTGTAGATTACACTGATATGAACAAAGCCTGCCTAAAACACAGTTTCCACTCCCATGCATAGACCAGATAGTAAATGCCACTGCAGGACACAAATTTCTTAGCTTCATGGATGCGGACTCCGGGTACAATCAGATACAAATGCACCCTCCTAACCAAGAAAATATATATTTTATAATAGAGAGATTTATTGTTATTGGGTGATGCCATACAGATTAAAGAACGTAGGATCCATATACCAGCGACTGGTCAACAGAATGTTCAGAAACCAGATTGGTAAGACAATGGAAATGTACATCGATCACATGTTGGTTAAACGCTTACACCGAACAGACCATATCGAAGATTTCGAACATGCCTTCTCCCAGCTTCGAAGATACAAAATGAAGCTGAATCCGAAGAAATGCACATTTGGAGTAGAATCAGGGAAACTCCTTGGATACATGGTCAACCAAAAAGAAATCGAAGCTGGTCCTAAACATATACAAACACTTCTCAACATGGAGTCACAACGAACATAAAGGGTGTGCAGAGTCTCAATGGCAGGATAATAGCTTTGAACAAATTCATTTCCAAATCCTCGGACAAATGTCTACCTTTTTTCAAAATCTTGAAAGGAAACAAGACATTCAAGTGGAACGAAGAATGCGATAAGGCTTTCAAAAGCTTGATGGTGTACATAGGGAGCACAAAACTACTGTCAAAACCAAGCACGAGGGAAACACTATATTTATACTTGTCCATGCCCGATCAAGGGGTAAGGTTAGAACTAATACAAGAGGAAAAGGGCGCACAAAAGCCACTAGACCGCTACTAAGATGCATCTTACCCGACGATGCTGACTATATTCTGCGAGACATTCATCATGGTACATGTGGAAACTATCCAAGAGAAAGAACACTAATCACAAAGCCTTGATACTTGGATATTATTTGCCTACAATGCAAGTAGACACAAACAAACTTGTTCCCACTTGTGACAAATGCCAGAGATTTGCCCTGTATAATCACATGCCAGGCCAAAATCTAATCCCGATGAATAGTCCATAACCATTTGCACAATGGGTGATGGATATCGTAGGGCCACTCCTAATGTCTGACAAAGGAATTCATCCTTGTAGCAGTAGATTACTTCACTAAGTGGGTAGAAGTAGAACCGCTAGCAAAAATATGAGAGTTCAACTCGAAAAGTTCCCATGGAAAGACATAATGTGCAAATTCGGAATCCCAAGAGCAATTATCACCAACAACGGGAAGCAATTCAAAGACAAAAAGGTTAGGGAGTTGTGCAAAACGTGAACATCCAATAACACTTCTCAGTACCCACCCGTCCACAGGCAAATGGGAAAGCCGAGGTCACCAACATAACGATCCTAGAAGCGATCAAAAGAAAGCTTGAAGCATCGAAGGGAATGTGGACATCCGAACTACCCAACATCCTTTAGGTATACAGAACAACGAAAAGGATTCCAACATGGGAAACTCCTTTTTCCCTCGCATACAGGTATGAAACAATCATACTTGTAGAAATTGGTATGCCAATAGTCAGAACCAAAGAGTTCTAAGCACAGGACAACAATAAAGCACTGTGAATCGGATTAGATATCCTCGAAGAAAACCGAGAAAAAAATTGTATCAAAATAACAACCTACCAACAATGGATGGCCATTTACTATAACAAAAAAGTAAAGTCTTGCACATTCAATGTCGGTGATTATGTACTTCGGAAAATTCATCTCAACAAAAAGGAACCAGGCTCAAGCAAACCGAAAATGAAATGGGAATGATTACACAAAGTAGTTTGAATCAAGGACATACTGGTTAGAAAGTGCGGAGGGCGAACAACTACCACGACCGTGGAATGTATAACATTTGAAAAAATATTATCAATAAAACTCAGTTATCTAGCATTCAAACGATAAAGTTTAGTCGGGATAAAGAAGTTGGATTAAAGATTTTACTCAAAGAAACACACAACCACCAAAGTATCGGGCTACGAGTAAAGTCTAAATATATGTACCAGGACAAGCAAGTCGGACATAAATATGAAACTTCTGGTCTGATCAACCATAAAGTAATAAAGTACTTGGACACTTGAGCCGAACTTTTTCTTTGTCGACTAAAATGTATGACATTAAAATCCAGACGTGAAAAGCCGAATTTCATAAGAAGCTTTCACGCGACTAATACATCGAACATCGAAGCAAACTTATAAAAATTCAGAAAATCAAGTCAGAATTCAACCAAGGATGTCAAAAACATAAATCTAAGTCTTACAAGTTTAGTATTCTAAAAAATAGCCTAAGTGGCCGCCTAGGCGCTAGGCGTTAGAAAAATGCCCAGATTAATGGTTGGGCGGGGTCTGGGCATTCTAGGCGAGTTTTTTTTTTTAATAAGGCTAACAGTGTTCTTATTTTATTTTTCTTTCCCCTTTTTTGGAAATAAACAATTTAATTGTTTTTATTTAGTATATGCCTGAATGTGGCAAATGATGATTACTTAATGGAATTCTCAAAGGATCTCCCAGTACCAATTTTAGTAGTGCAGATTTATCAAACATGACTGAAGTCATTCATGCAATTTGAAGAAAAATAAAGAGTAGGTTTGGATATTTTTCCACAAATTCAACTTTGTATAAAGTACCCATCATGACAAACTTTAGTCATTTGAGTTTTAATAAATTTTGCCCATGATTGTTATTTTTTCATGTTTTTAAATTTTGCATATATATCTTGGCATTAAATTGAATGTAATTGATAAGGTATTATGCTTAATTTTTGTAAATTATTAAAGTTATATTACAAAACCTAAAAACGCCTAAGCTCCTGGGCGCTAGGCACCTGCTCACCACCTAGCACTTTTTAGAACATTGAACAAGTTAGAAGGGAAAGATATATTTTGTACAAATGATAAAAATCAATTAAATGAGATTCTCATTGATCTTCTAATTCATTACATAAAAAGGCTACATGAGGATAAATATAGAAGACGACCAATATGAGTATTCAAGAAGAGGCATTTATTTCAACAACAATATCACTCGGTGGCACAAATTCAGACAGATGAAGAAATGGTTGTTACACATCAACATGGTTACTCAGCGAATTCAGAACAGGTTCCTCATCATCCTTGAATACTTGCTCTGCGTAACAATGATACTTAGATAAATCCAGGCTTTGCGACTCAATAAGTCTGGGAAGTCATTATGACCATTGACTACTCATTTCTAGTCCGCTACTTCTGCAGTCTTTAATTTATCAGTAACTAATACAAGCTCATGCCAATTCGATGCAAGTTCACTCTTAGTGACAGTAAGCATAGCAGAAGTCGCCGATTTGGCAGTAGCAAACTCGGTATTTAACTGAGCAACTTGTGCCATAGAAACTTTTAAACTGGCGGAGCACTCTGCAGCATAACACTTGGCCTCGTCACAATCGGACATTCGTTCGGACAACTCCTTCTCAGCAATACTCAACTGAGAACGCAGTTTATTCAACTTTGTCTTGGAGGCCTCGATTTCAGAGGCAAACTTATTTCTAATAGCCTCGATAACATGTTAATCATCAACAGACAAGTTATTGAAATCAAACACGCCATATGAAAAGACAAGACTTTTCTCACGAGTATCCAAAGGACAAGAAACCTCTTTCTTGCTCCTCTCCAGAGTTTGATTTATCTCCTAAACCTCTCGAGTAGTAGGATCAACATCACCAACACCCTTCTCGGAAAATACAGGAAGAAGGGGATCCCTGGTAATACCATGAACAGAGATAACAAGTTTCTTCTTCTTCAAGACATGACTAGGACTGATTGCCAACAACTTAGATGGACTTGCAGGCCTTGGAACTTTCCTATTTTTTAATGCTCAACCCGTAGGCTTCTAAGCGGAGCTCACTTACCAATCAAAACTCGTGTCGCCAACTACAATCGAGAGAGTACACTCCTGCTTCTCATCAGAAATGACAATAGTATCGGCACGTAACAGTAACTTTCAAAGCACAAGCTGTTGTAAGTGCTGCACAATCCGCCTTGCTAATAGTGTACAGACCACTTCGATCAAGGATGTCCATAGTAAGAAAAGCTTCTACTAGGGACTTGGGAAGCATATTAAATCTATCATGGAATTCTTGCTCCGCCAAAGTAAAAAACAATTCTTTCCTCTTGGCTTTTCAGAATGATTGCAGAATTTGCACAATGCGTAACCTGAAATACTCAGAAGTAATTGATGCATAAAATCAGGGCCTCAACAAACCCCTATACTCGTCCCTGAGATTTTCAAAACAGGATGGACCATAGAGATAGCAAGTGCAGTTCGCGTGTACACAAAACCCCACTACAGAGTGCAGAACCTTGATGTTCATTCGGGATCCTAGATAAAATAGCCCTCGCTAAAGTCGCGATCATTACCTTCCAGCCGTTTGGAATCATTTCTGCAAGGGCGATGCCCGAGAAATATAGATACTCCTAGAAGATCTTTGTAGCCAGAAGCCTAGTCCAGGCCTCAGACGACAATGACTATCACCCTCTTCAGACAGGATGATCTCATGGCCAAATGGTAATGAATAGTCATAACGAACACTATCCAGAATCGTTCGCGTCACCCGCTTAGGCGAGAAGTAAGCTTCTCAAGTAGAAAACACATAACCACTTAGAACCTTGAAGTTAGACATCGTTATGAGACAAAAACGAAAGAGAAAGAAATCAACGCCTGGAAACAAAAATAACGTAAAGAAGAAAGTGATGTATCCACCTCTTCATTTTATAGGGTTGAGCGATGAAATGACTACTCATAGGAAAATGTGCAGGACACGATGGTCGCATGAAATCCAAAAAATCACTCCGTAACGAATAGGGAGATGAGACATCGGAGAAACAAACACAGTAACAGCTGGTAACGACATTAAATGCACCGTGATGGAGAAATAAAAAATCCAACCGTCGTACAGTTAGTGATTACGGCAGGATACCCACTAACTAAGGGGGAGTAGCTGATGATACATCAAATAAGACTATTATCACAACCATACACGTGGCATAAATCGTCCTTCATGATGATCAAGTATCCCAAGACCACGCCAATTCATAATCCCCAAAAGGGTGAATCTAGTCATAAAAGCCCAAACATTGACCGTCAGAATAAATCGTAGTCAGAGGCCCAAATTCAGGTCTGATAGAGTTATCTCATAAATAGGAGGAACATTACAAAGAAAAAAGTCATGGAGAAAATTACACTTCCAATGACATATCTTTATAAAAAAAAGGATACTGTTACAAATAACGTCTCTTCTCATTGTGCCTCACATGTTTAAGTCACACAAACAATTAATAACATTATATAACGTAAAGAGAAAATTCGACAAATGTATGCAATTTTAATTGAGTTCTATCTAGATTTATCTCCATTTCCAAATGAGTTACTGACTTAAGCATCAAAGTGCCTTCAACCACCAAAAAGGTGGTATTTGACAATCTAATATTTGTTTTCCAGGTCAGACTTACAGGAGACCAAATTTTAAACGCATTAGGGTCATTACCTCATGGCTACAATTTGGCCATAATAGATTTGGTCATGTTGCAACTAATCAACAATATAATCAACTAAACCTAAATCATTTTTTGCCAATGTCCATGTCTATAAATGAGCAAACCGTTTAGGGCGTGTCTGGTTACCCCATTGATTGTTGTAATGTAATTATTGACTGTTGTAATGTAATGGGTCAAAGGAATTCCTTTGTTTGGTATCACAAAAAACCATCGTAATGGTCATTCCCATTACAGATTTAGTTGTAACAGCCATTGCTACCTCCCACCCTATGAATGGCGATTACCATTCCCATTGTAATGGTCACGACAAGTGTAATGACTTGTTTGCCCTTTTCTCTTCCATCACTCTCGCCAAACAAATGAAGAAGAACGACTCCATCATCGAACCAGCAACCAACGACTATCTCTGCAGGACAACTCTTTCTCAACTAGACCCCTCTCCATCAACAAAACCAAACACCACTGATTCAGCCCTCTCTCCTTCTATCCGTTGCAGACCACACACATCCGGATCACAACTTCCATCAACGCCGCTGACCAAACTCCTCTATTCTTCCGACTGCAATTGAAGAAACAAAGAGAGTGACAGAAAAATACAAGAAGGGGAGGGAGGAAAGTGAGAAAAATGTGTAGGAGGAGGTGGCTGGTGGTTTGAAGAAAAGAGAAGGTAAATAACGGGGAATAAAAAAAAGGGAATTAAAATAGAGAGAACCCAACCAAACCTCATATTTCTCTCTTCTGTGTGAGATGAGTGGAAGAGAAAGAGGGAATCCAAGAGAAAGAACCCAACCCAACCTCACCTCACCTCACCTCACTTCTTTCTCTTTCCCCCTTTCTACTACCTCTTGTTCTTGAATTGAATAAAGATAGAATAAAAGAGAGGTAATAATGGCAAGTGGGTTTGTGGAAATAAAATAATAAATTAATTGTTATATGGTTATAATAAGTTAGGGTAAATTCGTAAAGACACAATTTATTTATATCATAAATTCAATGCCAAACAATGTCATGCATTATTACCCTTCTGATTCATAGGTATACCAAACATACACACCTCATTCTCATTCTCATTACCATTACCATTCTCATTACCATTACCATTCCATTGAGGAACCAAATGAGGCCTTAGTGTTTCATCCATAATAGTTAGACAGCTAAATAACAGAATTGGGAATGGATTTGACTTGGGACATACACATGTATCTCTTAGTAAAACAGTTAATGTTCCTTCTTTTATATAATCTTAAAGTGGTTTTAATTAATGCTTAATTTCATAAAAATTTACTTTGCGTACTTGAATTAATATTTACAAGTAATTTACGTGTGTAACAACAAGATATTACTAGTTGAAATGTTTTGGTATTTGAGAATATTAATTTGTGTCTTTACTTTTTAATGAATAGATAGTGATAGATACATGGGTGATTTGTTATAGGTTGTTGCATTGTTCCATTTATGAAGAAAGAAATCCCATAGAAATAGAAAAAGATATGGTTGTGCAAGAATCTTGATCCGTCATGTTTGACCCAGATCAATATAGTTCTGAACCATTTCAAAGCATGTCAAAATGGATTCTACTATTTTCATCTTGATTGCAGTCTCGGACTGGTTGAATTGGCATATATGAAGTCCTGGTTCATCCTAGACCGGTTTGAATTGGGATGAAACCAATTCCAGAAATGCAGTCCCAGTCCATACTGGTTATTGTAGCCCGGTTATAAAATCCAAGCCTAATCTAACCTAAGCCCTATTCAGCAATTCTAACCCAAGCCCAAAGAAAACCCCTACCCTCCCTTCACATCAAATCTCTCTACATCACTTCCCACCCTGACTATTCTCAACCACTGAAACACTCAGCTCGTGACAACGCAACAACTAAATTTACACTCAATAACCAACCATTATTGAGAGAGAGAGGGAATACAAAACAAATATCTAGGTAATTCTAGATGTCAAGGAAAATAGCGAGGAAATGGGCGAGGGAGGGTGGAGCGCTCGTGTAGGAGAGCTTCCATTGAAAAAAAAAGGGGGGGGGGAAATCGAAAATTTGGGGGAGAAGAAGGAGGGAATGGGCTCCCTCTTCTCATTTTCAATCTCGACAGAGACAGAGAAGCTCAGAACCAGCCCTCCCTCTCCCCATTTTCCATCTCGATAGAGACAGAGAAACCCCAGCCCTCCCTCTTCCCAAACGTCGCTCTCCCTCTCCACCCTCTCCCCATCATCGACTCAAACGAAGCCAGAGAAGAAGAAGCTCTCCCTCTCCACCCTCTCGCAAAAGGTAAAGCCGTTACCTACTTTTTACTTGATTTCCCCTCTCATTTTAGGGTTTCTCTGAGAAAGCGAAGCTTTGGCTGTTTTAAGTTTTTGGTTTCGGACAACATTTCTTTGCAACTCTCGAGATCTGGTTTTATCGCTCGATCGCAGAGGTAAGATTTTGATTTCTCTCTGTTCTTCTCTTCATTTTGTCTTCAGTTGTTTCATATTTGGTTTCTTCAAATTGAGATCTGATTGAATTGTGTTTGGGTTTCATAGCTTCAAATTTTTATTTTTTTAAATTTAAGTTTTCATATCTGATCGAATTGGTTTTATTGAACATATCTCAATTGAAGAAACCACCCAAAGGTCCTTCCTCTTCAGCACCACTCAGTGCCCAACTTATATGATGATACTTAAATTCATTTTATATGCACAACTTATGTAACGATTATCATACACATTTCCATTTTTAAGTTCATAAATTGATTCATATTTGGATGAAAAAATAATTGTTGTGCAAATTACTTATAAATACATCTAATAAATTACTCAAGGTCAGCAAGTTTTTGAAGGAAAATGAGGAGCTCAAGTTGCTTAAGGTTTAGTGCAATTTGTTGAAGGCTTTTTGTTTTTTTCTCAATGATGGGGTAAATAAATTTTTGATGAAATTGTGTGTAAGTTTGTTGTTGTGATATTGAGCAAGCTTTTGAGTTTCAAATGGGATTGGGGTTTTGAAGTAGATAGATCTCAAGAATTGGCAAAGAGAATGAGATATTTTAGTAGTTAAGGAATTGGGTTGAGTTTGGTGTTTAGATGTCTCCTTTTAGCACTTGTTGTGGTCTTTGATCTATCTTGCTTCCTTAGGGTACCATTTATTTTGAAAAGTTACTTGAAAATACATCAATTTTGAAGTTCAGAGTACATTTCTTAGACCACATTAGGGTTGAAGTTCAGAGTACATTTCCTAGATGTATACATGGCTCTCACATAATGCAAATGAGAAGATTAGGTTAATGATCTGACCCACTAATAAGTTTTTTTTAAAGACCACATTATTGGTATATTATGGGTCTTCATTTGTAGTAAGCCACTAATATGCTTACTACAAATGAAGAGCCATAATATAATCATGCCCATAAACTCACTGTATCCGAAACACTCACATTTGGTTTGTAATCAAATGAATATTGTGTTCGGTACATTCATATCATCAGGTTTGGTCTTTGAATTTATAGGTTATGATCAGGTTGGTTAAGCTTGTTTATCTTTCCTATGTTTTATTAACATTTCCTAAGCATGGATCTGCTTCATTAACTTTGTTGATTGAAGTATGGATTGTTAGTTTTTCTGAATGTGGAGTATGGGTTAGTTTTGTTGAATTTGAATAATAGTATAGGTTGTGTTGGTTGAATCTAGCTGAATATTAGATCATGCATATAATAGGTTGAGCATATAATAGATAAGCAGTCTTTCCTTGCTTATCTTCTGATTTGTTGGGTTACTTCATTTGGGCATGCTATGATGAAAAGGCTGAAGATGCTGTTGATTATGAAGACATTGATGAGCAGTATGGACCAGAAACAAACACCCTTTCTGAGGAAGACCATTTACTACCCCTAAAAGAGTATTTCTCTGCTGGAGTTTCAGTTTCTACAATGGAATATAAAATTTCTGTCTTTGATGAAGAGAACTATGGCGAGGTTGTTGTTTAAGGTTTTGCAAAATAAGATTGTTGTTTGAAATGTTCTTAAGTTCACTTGTATGAAATTCAGGTTTTGTAAATTAAGGTTGCTGTTTGAAATGTTCTTAAGTTCACTTGTATGAAATTCAGGTTTTGAAAATTAAGGTTGCTGTTTGAAATGTTCTTAAGTTCACTTTGTGCATAATTGCAATAAATCCAAATGGCCATGATCGATGGATTAGGCGAGAAGCTGATCTGAAGCTTCTGATTATGATTTTATTAGCAATAATCTAAAATAATAATCGGTCCTAATTGATGTTAAGGGAATGCTTTGATTATGTTGTGTTGAATTGGATTTAAAATATGAGTTTGGAACCTTACAGTATTCCTAACAGTAAGTTCACAGCTAATTCATGTTAGCCATCCAAATTGCTTCATATTGCTCTTAACTACTGACATTGAATACACTTCAAGATTTAGAAAAAAAGCTTACATCTTTTTAGCCAAGCTACAAATGATAATAATGGAAAAAAGAATAACAAGAGGATAAGTTTTTCACTGTAGTCAACAAAAGCATACCATATGGAAGAAAAACAAGAACAATATGAAACACAAATTTCATTGGATTATGAAATATATCCACATAATACATATGTATGTACATATTACAGTACATATCATTACATCATTCGTCCAAGAGCTTAAGAATAAATATTACAACTAAGATAATAATTACTATTATCAAAGTATTGATTAAGTCCCTCATAAAAGTCCAAGAATCGTTGTTCCCTTGGGTGTCATTTATTTGATCATTCAATGGACCGACTTGATCATCAAAAACACGATCGTTAACTTTGACATCTTCATTGTTGTTGAATTCCTCCGAATCTCTTCTTGCCGCTTATGAGCAAACCCACAACTCGTATGATTCTTCAGCTTCGTCGACTGACATAAACCCCCTGTAAGAAGCACCCTTATACCCTGATACCGCGGATAAACAGCCAGGCCAGTTTAGGTATACTCCAGGTTGACGACCTCGATACACAACGTATGCTCTGAATGACATTCCTGCATTTAAAAAAATAAATCAAAAAAGCAATGAAATTCAACAAATAAGGAATATTTTTTGAAAATTCAAAAAAAGAAAAGCAAGAAAAAAGGATGCTCATTTACTAACTAGAATTCAGATACCCAGTGCATCAGAAATTTCAAAGAGCAAGCACGTGCCCAGGACCCTCCACGTGCACGTGCCTGGAGGGTCTAGGCGACCAGACCAGGCCAGCTAGAAGTTTCCTTCTTATCCAAAGAAAATAAAACCAAATGAAACCAATTCATCCACCAATTCAAACCCTGGATAGCAACATATAATCTTACAAAACATTAAAACAAGATGTATTTCTACTAGAAATGGTTTATCCCTGGATAACAATATTTTGCAACATTCATAGAAGCACATTTTACCACGTTGAAATTGAGCTCCGAGCTCAAAATACAAAAAACAAATACGAAGAGGAAAAAAGAATCAGCCATATAACGAAATTATATAAAAAATCTACAGAAAGCAGAAAACACAAATAAAACATATCATTCATCTATAAGATATTGATATTGGACATATAAAAAATCAAAACACCCAAAATCAGAGAAAAGGAACAACCTTTCCTACACAATCAGCAAAGAACCAACCCAAATCAGATCAAAGTGATCACCTTTTTGACAGATATCAAATACCCAGTAGAAGAAACTAACAATACAACAATGAAATGATCAAATCAAAGAAAAACATATCAATAACAAGGTGTAATGAACATACCCATGTCCAGAAAGTGCAAAAAAAATAAAAATAAAATATCATTAAATCAAATTAACCCCATATCATAATTTGTATCAAAAAGAGAACTTCAACATAAATTATATCAAAATCATGAAAAAATATACCTGCAAATTAATGAAGCCTACAAACAGACCCATCCTTCCCTCTCTATCTTTCCTTTAGATCACAAAGTTATTACAAGTGCAATTTTATAAAAAAAGCAAGCAAATTCCCATGGCTGGCAAAGTGAAAATGAACACTAGGTGTTTCTGCAGGAATTGCATAACAGAGCACTTTCAGTTTTCTTCATGATAGTGAATCCCACACAAAGTATGAATTAACCAAATTTACAGTATTCGAAAGAGGTGTAAATGTCGAAACTTTACATACAAATTAACCAAACCAAATACCTAAATGGAGCTAAGTATTATCCCTAACCCCTACAATTTATTCATAAAAGAAGAAACCCTAGATCTAAAAACCTTTGATCTAGAAATGAAGGGGAAACTTACCTTCGATTGAATTTTTCAGTTGTGGAGAGTTTTTCTTCCAGTCTGAGCTTTTCAGCGAGGGAAGGGACGACGGAGCTTCTTCTCTTCTCCTTCTTCTTCCTTGGCTTCATTTGAGTTGATGATGGGGAGAGGGTGGAGAGGGAGAGCTTTGTTTGGGGAGAGGGAGGGCTGGCTCTAAGCTTCTGTCTCTGTCTAGATTGAAAATGGGGAAAGGGAGCCCATTCCCTCCTTCTCCCCCAAATTTTCGATTTCCCCCCCGTTTATTTTTTATTTTTTATTTTTACAATGGAAGCTCCTGCACGTGCACTTCACCCTCCCTCGCTATTTTCCTCGACATCTAGAATTACCCCAAATATCCTCATATTCTTCCTCAAGATTGAATGTTAACAAGATGGCACTACTGTTCACATTGTTGTAAAGGGAGGGCTATGTCCTATCTAACATAACTAAAAGTTGAAGTTCGCACTGATTGTGCCAATGCTCCTGCTGGAATAGATTCTTAGTGGCGGACCTGAAAGAAAGACATCTATCTACCTAATAGTAGCATGCTTGTATGGAAAAAGAGAAAAAAAAACTATACAATGACACTTTATTCATTTGAGTTGCACAAGTGACCAGTATCAGAAACAACCAAAATACAACACAAACAAACCAAAGCCAACCATTCTAAAGAGCCAGGGTAGGCCCCATGCCCTCCATCATCCTAGATAATGCCTAATACCTCTCCATTCGAACACAAATCACACCAACAGGGGTTCCCTGTCGCTGTCCAGCCTCTAATGGCTTGGCTGTCTAGATTTTTTGAACCAAAACTATGTGGCAACCGCCTTGAAGGGATCACTCACATGGCAAAGACCATCTAAATTCACTAATAATTGCGGATGACTATACCCACCAACCCCAAGTTGCAACTCCTTCGCTTCGATTTTCTTCACCACCACCAACAACACCACATCAACATTTCACCCAAACCCCAACTTAACTATATTCAAGGAAAGATGAGAAGATTGGTCACTTAACTCATATTCAATAAAATTACTAGCAAAGTAATTAATTAAATGTCTGGTGTTGATGCACTATTTCATAAGGAAGCATACAATTTCTTCAAATGGGGTAAATTGGAAGCACGTAGAAGTGAATGAAGCATTGATCTGGAAGAAGCTTCAAAGAGAATGTGGCAGTATTTCTAACCAATGGTACAAATTACTCACACTACCACTTGACTGTTGTCTGATTAGTTAACATTAGAGAAATTTCTTCTAGTGTTGTAATGGGATTCAAGCAATCTTACCGATTGTTTTGCTTGGTGTTGGTATCTTTGTTGTCAGGGATATACAACCAGCAAAAAAAGATGGGGTTTTAGAGAGAGAGAAAAGTGTTGGGTTTCAAAGTAGGAGAAATATGATCGATAGTGGAGGTGGGGTAAGAGGTGTATATCATGTATTAATCATTTTCTCACCCTCCCTGAACCACAACGTTCTCAGCCTCACCCTCTAGTTCACCCCATCGAATGTCGAATGGTGGCGACGTGATCCTTGTTGCCTTAGCTCTCCTCCTTCTGCTCTATTGAATAAATGATCCTCCAAAAAGCTCTGCGAGTGTCGATCACATTCTTGTAGGCGATCAAAAGGAGGCTGCGCTATTCCAGAGTAAGCTTATCGGCCTCGATGGTGGCGGTGACCTTCTCCGTAAACTCCACCATCTCTTCGTGTAGCTCAGCTAGCTTCGCCATGTACATGTTCTCTTTACGACACAAAGTAGTACTCATAGTCCTTTACAAATAAGGACTCAAAGTTCTTGTGTGCTCGTGTGATTGGTTTCCCAATTTATTGGAAAGAGTTGGACAATGATGATTCATTCCTTTGTGGCTTCCAACTTTTGTGGGACTCAAAGTCCTTCTCTTATTTTTTTAAAGCAAGCATACAACAACAGATTAAAAGAAAAAACAAATACAACATGATTTAGCAACACGCACACAGCTGAAACGCAACAGCAACAATGTAGCGTCAGATTGGCAGCAAATACAGGCTGAAACAGAGCAACAATGTGGTGTGAAACGGATGCAACAAGGGCGTGAAATAGTCTGCGTGATTTGGTGTGTGCGCAGCGTGAAACAATAGCCAAGTAGAAGGATTGGAATCGAGTGATTTCGGGTGTTCTTCATTTACAAGTTTTGTCAAACTTTTGGTGGTATTGTTTGCTTGTGATTGGGCAATCTCAAGGATCGTTGCTTGACTACATTGTAATCTTCAAGTAAGTGTTTACATATCAATAAGATATAGAGTCGTCGTCCGTGGAGTAGGCAAGGCCAAACCACGTAAATCTCAGTGTCATCTTTATTTTCTGCATATTGCTTGTTGTTTGCTATTACTTGCATAGCGTTTTAGCCATTCACTATCACCAACTAGGTCTAGGACTTGTATTGGGATTATTTGCATTAGCTAGTATTTTCCTTACAAGTGGTATCAGAGCGCCAATTAGTTGGTGTTTGTGTTCTGAAATTGTCAATTAAAATGGTTGAAAGGTCTTCTTCATCACATGATGATGGCTATGTGAAAGTTCATGGGTTCGATGTTGTTCGATTCAATGGTAGGAAGAATTTTAAGCTTGGCAGATGGATTGTAAAGATATTCTGGTTAGTTTGGATCAGATTGATGCACTAGATGAGAAAAAGAAATCATTATCAGATAAGGCGACAGTTGAAGTTATCGAGAAGTGGATTAAAATGGATCAAAAGGCATGTAGTACGATTCATTTGTGTTTTTCTCGCAATGTGGCTTACAACTTCGCTGATGAGATGACAATTCAGGGTATTTGGGATAAGCTTCAAGCTATGTATCTTCAAAATGATAGGTGAGTATAGTGTACTGACAAAAAAAACTCTTCACTTTCAAGTTGCAGCCAGGTAAACTCATGATTGATCACATAAATGAATTTGAATGTTTATACTCAAATTGTCTTAGCTTGGGAGCTAAATTTGAAGATAGTTAGAAAACATTATTCTTGTTAATTTCTTTGTTACTGGAATGGGAACTGTTTGTTGATCAGATGACAACATTGAAGAAAAAGAAATTTGTGTATAGTGATATTGTTCAAGCTGTACTTACAAAAGCTTCCAGAAAGTGTGCTTCAAATGAGGAAGTTCGAGCACATGGTCTTTCAGTGACAAGGGGAAGGAATTGCAAAATGAACAACTACAGAAGGAACCAGTCTAAATCAAAAGGCAGAGATATGTCTAAGGTTGATTATCACAAATGTACGCGGAAAGGCCATTACATAAGGAATTGTCTAGACTAGAAGGATAATCACAATAAGCAAAAGAATGAGAGTAAGGGCGTAGTGAATGTTGTTGAGATACCGGATGTGGTAGAAAATATTCTAATCGGGGGTGACTTAGCACATGCACTGATGGAAAAATCTCATGACCATTTGTATGACAGTTGGATGTTGGATACGGGAGCTTCATATCATATGTGTCCCGTAAGGAAATGGTTCAACACTTATAGCGAGGATAAAGGCAGTTCAGTTAAAATGGGTGACTCTTGGCCTTGCAAGACAATGGGTGTAGGTACAGTCAAATTCCAGTTGGTAGATGGGTCATGTAGACAACTTATCGAGGTACGTCATGTTCCACCTCTTTCAAAGAGGCTAATTTCTCTTGGGGTGCTTGAAGCTCAGGGCTATAAGTATATTGGTGAAAATGGGTATTGCAGTGTTTATTTTGTGACAAGTTGCTTATGACAGCGGTGCCAATTTGTATTTCCTTCAAGGCAGTATAGTTGAAGGTGGAGCTATGGTTTCTAAAGTTGTTGATTAGATAAGCTTGACGCGTACACAGTTATGGCACATGCGATTTGGACATGTAGGTGAGAATGGACTAAGAACTTTAAGCAAGCGAGGCTTGCTTGGCAGTGATAAAATGACAAAACTAGATTTCTGTGAACATTGCATTTATGGGAAGCAGTACAGAGTCAGTTTTAGTGATGCAACTCATAGCATCGTGGGGATTGTGGGTTACATCCACACTAATGTTTGGGGACCTTCTAGACTTGCATCCAAAAGGGATTCCAGATATTTTGTGTCTTTTATCGATGACTTCAGCCGGAGAGCATGGGTGTATACCATGAAATATAAAAATGAAGTCACTCTTATCTTCAAGAAGTGGAAAGCTATGATTGAAAAACAAACAGGAAGGGTGATCAAAGTAGTGAGATCTGACAATGGCGGTGAGTATACCGAGGATCCCTTTGAAGCAGTTTTGTTGGGAACATGGCATTAGAAAACACTTCACAGTGAAGTCGACACCACAGTAGAACCAGGTAGCACAGTGGATAAACCATACCCTGTTGGAGAGAGCATGGTGCATGTTGTCTAATGCAGGTTTGGGCAGAATATGGTGGGCTGAAGTAGTAAACACGGCTTGCTATCTCATTAACCGCTCTCATTCATCAGCTATTGAGTCTCAGATTCTATGGAGGTATGGTCTGGTATTTTTTCAGATTATTCTAACTTAAAAGTATTTGGTTGTCCAACATATTTTCATTTTAGGGAAGATAAAATTGGAGTAAGGGTTAGGAAAGCTATTTTTCTCGGTTATCCAGATAATGTGAAAGGGTAAAGCTTATAGTGCCCTGACTTGTAGAAGTTTGTGATCAGTTGAGATGTGAAGTTCCATGAGGAGGCTTTGTTACAGGCAAAGTGTGAGAGATGCAAAGATGGTTCCCCTATTTGGATGGGTGATAGCTATGATGAAAATGAGGATGCTGAAGATTCTCTGCAAGTGGAACTTGGGGCTCCTAGATCTCATACAGAGCATGATGTTCCTTTTATTGAGGGAATGGGCGATACAAATATGATGTCTGATGAGAGAGTGGTAGAAAATGAGGTTCCTACTGATGGGGACATGGATCCTACATAACAATAGGTTCAAAAGTTACAAACACCTTCTTTAGTAGCAGGCAGAAAACCTAGAGTCAGACATGCACCACTTAGATTTGGTTATGAGGATGGCTCAGCTTGCGCATTCTCAGTTCTTGATGGGTATGATGATGTTCCTACCACATATACACATGCTTTGCGAAGTGTTCAAAAAAAAGGAATGGAATGAAGCTTTGGATGAGGAGATGTTATTTCTTCAGAAGAATCATACATGGGAGCTTGTGATACTCCCTAAAGGGAAAAAACCAATTGGGTGTAAGTGGGTTTTCACAATGAAAGACAGGATTCCAGATTCTGAGGGTACTTGTACATGTATACGATACAAGGCAAGATTGGTGGCTAAAGGATATGCACAGCAAGAATGTGTGGACTACAATAAAATATTTTCTCTGGTGGTAAAACACACTTCTATCCGAGTCCTTTTGGCTTTAGCAGAGAAGAGTCAGTATGATCCTTGTGTATTCATACAGAAGCTCAAGGATGCGGGTCTTTCGTATTTCTCTTACTTTATGACGATGACATGCTCATTGATGCGAAGAGCATGAAAAAATTGAAGTTGAAATGCATGGAGTTTGAGATGAAAGATCTTGGTTCATCGAAGAAGATACTTGGGATGGAGATAGTGAGAGATAGGAAGAAAGGCAGACTGACATTGTCACAGAGACAATACTTAGAGAAGGTTATTTACCGCTTTGACATGGATACGTTTAAGCCGGTAAGTACGCATTTGGCTGTTCACTTTAAGCTCTCGGGAAAGTTGTCTCCTAGCACAGAAGATGATAGGGAATACATGTCACAAGTTCCCTATGCTAGTGCAGTTAGTAATCTTATGTATGCCATGATTTGCACACGTCCGGATATCGCTCATGCATTCAGTCTTGTTAGTAGGTTTATGTCAAACCCATGAAAATAGCATTGGCAGGCAGTGAAGTGGATATTGAGATATCTACGAGGCACGCTGGATGCTGGTTTAGTATATGAGAAAGGAGATGTTTCAAATATGATCTGAGGTTATGTAGATTCGGATTATAATGGTGATCTTGATAGGAACCGATTGACTACAGGTTATTGTTTTACATTGGCAATGGGTCCGGTGAGTTGGAATTCTCCGTTACAGTCTACAGTTGATTTGTCTACTCAGGATGATGTGACAGTGTTATGTGACAATTAGAGTGCTATCCATTTGGCGAAAAACCAGGTTCATCATGCCCGGACGAAGCACATTTATGTGCGGTATCATTTTCTGAGGGTTGTCATCGAGGATGGTGAGGTTCTCTTGGAGAAGGTGAGTACTAAAGACAACCCAGCTGGTATGTTGACAAAAGCGGTTTCAGGGATCAAGTTTGAGCATTGTTTCAGCTTGATCAGGTTCTCTCAATGTTGTCACCCCAAGAGGGGTAGGGCCCTTAGAGGCATGACGACGATTCTCGTGACCAAGAAATGAGTCTTGGCAGTTTTTTATGCCAAGGTGGAAATGCTTATGTGGTTGTTTGTGATGCTTGTGTGGTGGTCTGAAATTGTTTGCCAAGGTGGAGATTGTGAGACAAAGTACGATTCACAGTCCTTTACAAATAAGGACTCAAAGTCCTTGTGTGATTGGTTCCTAATTTATTGAAAAGAGTTGGACAATTGCAGTTCCCGATTTGTGATGAACTTAAAGTCCTTATTTTATCTCTTTAAAGGAAGCATACAACAACAGATTAAAAATGGAAAATACAACGTGAATTAGCAACACACACACAGCTGAAACACAACAAAATAATGCAGCAAAACAACAACAACAACGCAGCAACAATACAACGTCAGATTGGCAGCAAATACAGGCTGAAACAGAGCAGCAGTGTGGAGTGAAATAGACTTCGATAAGGGCGTGAAATATGATGCGAGTTCGGCGTGATTCAGTGTGTGCGCAGTGTGAAACAATAGCCAAGTAGAAGGATAAGAATCAAATGATTTCAAGTGTTATTCGTTTGCAAGTTACGTCAAACTTTTGGTGGTATAGTTTGCTTGAGATTGGGTAATCCCAAGGATTGTTGCTTGACAACGTTGTAATCTTCAAGTAAGTGTTTATATATCAATAAGATAGTTATAAAGTCGTCGTCCGTGGAGTAGGAAAAAATGAACCACGTAAATCTTGGTATCATCTTTATTTTCTACATATTGCTTGTTGTTTGCTATTACTTGTATAACGTTTTAGTCATTCACTATCACCAACTAGGTCTAAGACTTGTGTTGGGATTATTTGCAGTAGTTGGTATTTTCCTTACACTCTTCGCGGGAGGAGAACATTGTGGTTGTGGTTGTGGTTGATCAGATCCATGGGAGGGAGAATATTAAATCTCGCAGAGACAGTGAGAAAGGGAAAGGTAATGGAAGAGAGATAGAAAGGGGTGGGTGGGCTTTGAATTTGGTTTGGGTCATTTTTTTTATAGGGGATGGATGGCATGATCTCGCTACGGACCATTCCGATTCAACTTGGTCCAAGACAAATCGGGTCTACCTAGAAAAATTTGCGATCCTAGGCCATTCCGATCACGTTTCACTGGACGAAGGCTGGGATCGGGACAAGCCCTGTCCCAGACCGACCTCTGCACACCCTTGGAAAAAGATGATCCAAAATAGAAAAAGTGACATCGCCTCATGCTCACGTGTCCCACTCACATCTCATCTTCAAACACGACATCACATCCATTCCTTTTCTTCCCTCGAGTTCTCCCACACCACAAAATGGTGAAGGATTCGTTGTTGAGTTCCCCTTTTTAGTCTCTTCTTCATCTCTTCTTGTTCCAACAAGGGATGGATCCACATGGGGTGAAATGGGGGCACTTGCCCCCACTCACTTAGAATGTTTTTGGGTAATTTGTGATATGTTGATCCTGCGACGTCGATAGCCCTGTCCTGCACCTCCCTTCTTTTCTGCTCCCTCCATCTGTTTATTGCAAGACCAACAACCGTTTCGCCTCCTCCTATCTTCCTCTCTCTTCCTCTTATTTTCCTTTCCCACCATCTCCACCACCAATTCTAACCTCTCTTATTTGCTTTGAGGAAGAAGAAGGTTTTTAAGTATTTTCTCGAGATGAATTCATATATCAAAGTCTAATTTTATATTTATTCATAAGATTTTTCTGGAGATACATAAAAAAATTTGACCCAATTTGATCTGTCTTTCATATATTTATGAATTGTGCTAAAGTAGCTTGTTGGATCCGTTTTCTTCCCTCATAGATTAAATGGAATTTGGTTTAGCAAATATCAATTAGTGTTTTGTATATTATTTATATATTGTTCAAATTAAAAGAATATATATATGTTAAAATAATTAATTATTATATTATCATTAATTAACTATCACCCTCTTCAACAAAAATCATGGCTCTGTTACTACTTCCAACAACCATATTTTTTTTCCAAACCCTATCGCCTAAAGTCTCTGCTAGTACACTCACCAATCACATGTATTTTCAATTTTTCGTCGTCATCGAGTCTTGAATTCAATAGTCGATCTATGTGGCTTAATTCTACTTCCATTGCTCATTTCTGCAGAGTGGAAACAACATCTTTCAGGTTCGAAAGCCCGTCTGAGGCCAAGCCACTTCTAGAATCATCTAGTGTTAGCGAAGAAGAAGAGAAAAACAAGTGATGGAGATCATCGATAATGACAAGGAGATGATGATCAGTACAATTCAGAAAGAAATTACTAGTTTCCATGTGGTGTCTGATGAAGCTAAACCTTTTATTTTTCCTCAAATTGATACCATGGAAACACATTTGGTGGTTGTTATGGAGGTTGTGAACTCAAGAATTGAGGATGAATGTAGAGACAAAGAAAGAGTTGCTATGTTGGTTCCCAATGTTTTCTCTCAGCCTAACTCTGTCCTTGATATAGATACGACTCTAGACTCTAAGGAGGATTCTCAAGACAAGGAGAAAAATCAAGTAATGCATGCGGCTTTGCCTTGAGAAAGGCAATGTTGTTGAAATTAATAATTGTGATTGTGGATGAGGTTATGCTTCACAATTGATGTTCAAGGATGAATCTATTCCAACGATTGATCATGTTCATGATTTAGAAATGAGTTTGTTGATTGAGGAAGGTCTATAGAATGATGTGCTTGAAATTTTACCAATTTCGGATATTAAGATTGGTTTTACTGTGCTGGAAGATGTGGAGAAAAGCCCAACTACCCTAGATGAGCATGGGGATATAAACACCATCCAAAGTTAAGAAAATGTGTACAACTTTTCTTCCCCTTTTGAAATATTTAAGATTAGGGTTATTTCCCATTTGGCCTCCATTAGTTTATAACTGTTCCTATTTGGCCCCCATTAGTTTTGTATCCTAGTCTAACACCCATGACCATGTATTCAACTACGTTAACTAACCAACTCCATCTAATTTTTTAAAAAAAACCAACTTACCCTACATGTGATTCGCACACGTTTTACTAAAATCACATAAATCATGTTGTTTGATGGTCATGTTTGATATAACGGCTAGGAAAATAACATTTATATCTATTTTCTAATTTTAATTTTTTGTATAAACCCTAGTGATTTTAGTAAAAACATGTGCAAAACACATGCATGGTAAATTAGTCTTTATGAAAAAATTGTTTGGAGTTTGTTAGTCAACGTAGTTGAACACACAATCATGGGTGTTAGACTAGGATACAAAAACTAATGGGGGTCAAATAGGGATAGCTGTAAACTAAAGGGAACTGAATGAGAAATAACCCTTAAGATGATGTACACAATTCATCCAAAATATAAAGACGGGGTAATACTTATAACATTCATGTAAAGCTATTTATTTATGTTTGATGCAGTAATTCAGAAAGATTTAGGATATATATAACTTTGTGTGATTCATTTTATATCCATAATATGTAAAGATGAAAATGACTAAATCATTGAGAGAAAACACTTTTCTTGCTTTGTTTTTCCTTTTTTAAAGGTTCATTTCTATTGAAAATCCATAGGTTTACATCAAAAAGTACAAAAGTAAAAGATAACCGTGCCTTAAAACACACATAGAGGCCCTCCTTACCCATAACAAAAGACAAACTACATTTTCTCAGTCACCCTCAAGATCGAAAGCCAATTGCCCGATGTTTGGATAGGTTAAATGGCCTTGATGATGTCATCAAAAGCTTTTTGTGTGAAAGCAACGAGTCTAAAGAGCCACACCTCTGATGTCAAGGGAGAATCTCTAGCACGTTTTTAGGAGAGAGAGTATTCAACAAAAAATATATTGAATGGTCTCTGTTAAGAAACCCCCACTACTTTTGCTTTTCTCAAAAATTTCAAAAAAGTCATCTCCCCTTTTCATCTAAGATCAAAGACGAAATCCACCCTTTGCTCCCCTTTCCTTGATGTCTTTGAAGGAACAATGGCCTACTTCTGAAGTTTCGATTGTAGCAAATGGGTGGACTAACAAGTGTGAGACACTGATTAATGTGATGGTAGTATCTGAGAGTAAGGCAATGTTCATTAATGGCATGGATTGTTCTGGCAAAAAGAAATCAAGAAATATATTGCTGAAATTTTATTGAAGGATATTGAACATGAGGGTGTGTATGATAACATGCGGGTATTGACTAATGATGCTTCAATTTGTAAGAGTGCGGGGAAAATCATTGAGGCCAGGTATCCTCATATCTTTTAGTTAGGTTGTATTGCTCATATGTTCACTATTTTCAACGGTTATTGTCACGATATTGGGAAGATTATGAGGAATACAATAACTGTGATGCTTATGCCAATGATGACAATCTTGAGAATGACAGTGAAGCCATTAGAGATGGGGAGTTTTCCATGCTTCATGATACACATTCTTTCTTTGGTGCTATACAGTCTTCATATACAACAATTGCTCTACCGTCCCAAGGATCATTACCTATAACCTTAATTCCATAGCAAAGGCGAGAAGAGATTTCACATGGTAGAAAATGAGGATGCTGAAGATTCTCTGCAAGTGGAACTTGGAGCTTCTAGATCTCATACAGAGCATGATGTTCCTTTATTGAGGGAATCGGCGATACAAATATGATGTATGATGAGAGAATGGTAGAAGATGAGGTTCCTACTGATGGGGACTTGGATCCTACACAACAACAGGTTCAAAAGTTACAAACACCGGCTTTAGCAGCAGGTAGAAAACCTAGAGTCAGACATGCACCACTTAGATTTGGTTATGAGGATGGCTCAGCTTGCGCATTCTCAGTTCTTGATGGGTATGATGATGTTCCTACCACATATACACATGCTTTGCAAAGTGTTCAAAAAAAAAAGAATGGAATGAAGCTTTGGATGAGGAGATGTTATTTCTTTAGAAGAATCATACATGGGAGCTTGTGACACTCCCTAAAAGGAAAAAATCAATTGGGTGTAAGTGGGTTTTCACAATAAAAGACGGGATTCCAGATTCTGGGGGTACTTGGACATGTATACGATACAAGGCAAGATTGGTGGCTAAAGGATATGCACAACAAGAATGTGTGGACTACAATAAAATATTTTCTCCGGTGGTAAAACACACTTCTATCCGAGTCCTTTTGGCTTTAGCAGCGAGGAGTCAGTATGATCCTTGTGTATTCATACAAAAGCTCAAGGATGCGGGTCTTTCGTATTTCTCTTACTTTATGAAGATGACATGCTCATTGCTGCGAAGAGCATGAAAAAATTGAAGTTGAAACGCATGGAGTTTGAGATGAAAGATCTTGGTTCAGCGAAGAATATACTTGGGATGGGATAGTGATTGATAGGAAGAAAGGCAGACTGACATTGTCACAGAGACAATACTTAGAGAAGGTTATTTACCGTTTTGACATGGATACGTCTAAGCCGGTAAGTACTCTTTTTGCTGCTCACTTTAAGTTCTCGGGTAAGTTGTCTCCTAGCACAAAAGATGAGAGGGAATACATGTCACAAGTTCCCTATGCTAGTGTAGTTAGTAATCTTATGTATGCCATGATTTGCACATGTCCGGATATCGCTCATGCAGTCAGTCTTGTTAGTAGGTTTATGTCAAACCTAGGAAAATATCATTGGCAAGCAGTGAAGTGGATATTGAGATATCTACGAGGTACGCTGAATGTTTGTTTAGTATATGAGAAAGGAGATGTGTCAAATATGATCCGAGGTTATGTAGATTCCGATTATAATGGTGATCTTGATAGTTACCGATCGACTACAGGTTATTGTTTTACATTATCAATGGGTCCGGTGAGTTGGAATTCTCCGTTACAGTCTACAGTTGCTTTGTCAACTACTGAAGCAGAGTGCATGGCTCTATCAGAGGCGGTAAAGGAATCCATCTGACTTCGAGGCTTGGTTAGTGATTTGGGTGTTACTTAGGATGATGTGATAGTGTTATGTGACAATTGGAGTGCTATCCATTTGGCGAAAAACCAGGTTCATCATGCCCGGGCGAAGCACATTGATGTGCGGTATCATTTTCTAAGGGATGTCATCGAGGATGGTGAGGTTCTCTTGGAGAAGGTGAGTACTAAAGACAACCCAGCTGATATGTTGACAAAAGCGGTTTCGGGGATCAAGTTCGAGCATTGTTTCAGCTTGATCAGGCTCTCTCAGTGTTGTCGCCCTAAGAGGGGTATGGCCCTTAGAGGCACGACGACGATTCTTGGGACCAAGAAATGAGTCTTGGAGGTTTTTTATGCCAAGGTGGAGATGCTTATGTGGTTGTTTGTGATGCTTGTGTGGTTGTCTGAAATTGTTTGCCAAGGTGGAGATTGTGAGACAAAGTAGGACTCACAGTCCTTTACAAATAAGGACTCAAAGTCCTTGTGTGATTGGTTCCTAATTTAATGAAAAGAGTTGGGCAATTGCAGTTCTCGATTTGTGTGGGACTCAAAGTCCTTATGTTATCTCTTTAAAGCAAGCATACAACAACAGATTAAAAAAATAAAATACAACGTGAATTATCAACACACACAGTTGAAACGCAACAGAAAAATGCAGCGAAACAACAACAACAACGCAGCAACAATACTGCGTTAGATTGGCAGCAAATACAGGCTGAAACAGAGCAGCAGTGTGGAGTGAAACGGACTGCGATAAGGGCGTGAAACATGATGCGAGTTTGGCGTGATTTGGTGTGTGCGCAGTGTGAAACAATAGCCAAGTAGAAGGATTGGAATCGAATGATTTCAAATGTTCTTCGTTTGCAAGTTACGTCAAATTTTTTGTGGTATTGTTTGCTTAAGATTGGGTAATCCCAAGGATCGTTGCTTGACAACGTTGTAATCTTCAAGTAAGTGTTTATATATCAATAAGATAGTTATAAAGTTGTCTTCTGTGGAGTAGGCAAAGCCGAACCACGTAAATCTCGGTGTCATCTTTATTTTCTACATATTGCTCGTTGTTTACTATTACTTGCATAACGTTTTAGTCATTCACTATCACCAACTAGGTCTAAGACTTGTGTTGGGATTATTTGCAGTAGCTGGTATTTTCCTTACACTCTTCGCGGGAGGAAAACATTGTGGTTGTGGTTGATCAGATCCGTGGGAGGGAGAATATTAAATCCTGTAGAGACAATGAGAATGGGAAAGGTAAAAGAAGAGAGATAGAGAGGGGTGGGTGGGTTTTGAATTTGGTTTGGGTTTTTTTTATAGGGGATGGATGGCATGATCTACCTAGAAAATTTTGCGATCCTAGGCCATTCCGATCACGTTTCACTAGACGAAGGTTGGGATCGGGACAAGCCCTATCCCAGACCGACCTTTGCACACCCCTGGAAAAAGATGATCCAAAATAGAAAAAGTGACATCGACCTCTGCACACCGTTTTGCCTCCTCCTATCTTCCTCTCTCTTCCTCTTAATTTCCTTTCCCACCATCTCCACCACCAATTCTAACCTCTCTTGTCTGCTTTGAGGAAGAGGAAGGTTTTTTAAGTATTTTCTCGAGATGAATTCGTATATCGAAGTCTAATTTTTTATTTATTCATAAAATTTTTCTGGAGATACGTGAAAAAATTTGACCCATGTTTGTATCTCGAGGTTCATTTATGGATTATTGTTTGAAGGTCATTTTGGTAATCAATGTGAGCCTTTTTTACTGTCAACACACGTTGACTGCTAGTTTTGGTGGAGACTGCAATAATGATTAATATCGGGGCAACCTCTGATTAGTTATTTTTTATAGGGGACAAATCGCAAATAACCAATTTTTTTTTTTTTTTTGTAAACATATAATTTTACATTTGAAATTGATTTTTGCCCTCTAACTTTATATACCAATTTGATCTGTCTTTCATATATATATGTATTGTGCTAAAGTAGCTTGTTGGATCCATTTTCTTCCCTCATAGATTAAATGGAGTTTGGTTTAGCAAATATCAATTAGTGTTTTGTATATAATTTATATATTGTTCAAATTAAAAGAATATATATATATATATATATGTTAAAATAATTAATTATTATATTATCATTAATTAACTATCACCCTCTTCAACAAAAATCCTGGCTCCGTTACTACTTCCAACAACCATATTTTTCCCAAACCCTATCGCCTAAAAGTCTCTGCCAAACCGAAACAAAGGCGATCATCTCATCAAATATTCGCAACACCTCTCGATTTCGACATCATTTCGACTACTAGTACACTTTCCAATCACATGTCTTTTCAACTTTTCGTCGTCATCGATTCTTGAATTCAATAGTCTATCTATGTGGCTTAATTCTACTTCCACTGCTCATTTCTGCAGAGTGGAAGCAACATCTTTTCAGGTCCGAAAGCCCGTCTGAGGCCAAGCCACTTCTAGAATCATCTAGTGTTAGCGAAGAAGAAGAAGAGAAACAAGTTATGGAGATCATCGATAATGACAAGGAGATGAAGAGCAGTACAATTCAGAAAGAAATTACTAGTTTCCATGTGGTGTCTGATAAAGCCAAACCTTTTCGTTTTCCTTAGATTGATACCATGGAAACCAATTTGGTGGTTGTTATGGAGGTTTGTGAACTCAAGAATTGAGGATGAATGTAGAGACAAGGAAAGAGTTTCTATGTTGGTTCCCAATGTTTTCTCTCAGCCTAACTCTGTCCTTGATATAGATACGACTCTAGACTCTGAGGAGGATTCTCAAGACAAGGAGAAAAATCAAGTAATGCATGTGGCTTTGCCTTGAGCATGGCAATGTTGTTGAAATTAATAATTGTGATTGTGGATGAGGTTATGCTTCACAATTGATGTTCAAGGATGAATCTATTCCAACGATTGATCATGTTCATGATTTAGAAATGATTTTGTTGATTGAGGAAGGTCTATAGAATGATGTGCTTGAAATTTCACCAATTTCGGATATTGAGATTGGTTCTACTGTGCTGGAAGATGTGGAGACAAGCCCAACTACCCAGATGATTATGGGGATATAAACACCATCCAAAGTTAATAAATGTGTACAACTTTTCTTCCACTTTTCAAATATTTAAGATTAGGGTTATTTCCCACTTGGCCTCCATTAGTTTATAACTGTTCCTATTTGGCCCCCATTAGTTTTGTATCCTAGTCTAACACCCATGACCACACATTCAACTACGTTGACTAACCAACTCCATCCAATTTTTCTAAAAAACCAACTTACCCTACATGTGATTTGCACACGTTTTACTAAAATCACATAAATCATGTTGTTTGATGGTCATGTTTGATATAACGGCTAGAAAAATAACATTTATATCTATTTTCTAATTTTAATTTTATGTATAAACCCTAGTGATGTTAGTAAAAACATGTGCAAAACACATGCTTGGTAAATTAGTCTTTATGAAAAAATTGGATGGAGTTTGTTAGTCAACATAGTTGAACACACAGTCATGGGTGTTAGACTAGGATACAAAAACTAATGGGGGTCAAATAGGGATAGCCATAAACTAAAGGGAACTAAATGAGAAATAACCCTTAAGATTATGTACACAATTCATCCAAAATATAAAGATGGGGTAATACTTATAACATTCATGTAAAGCTATTTATTTATGTCTGGTGCAGTAATTCAGAAAGATTTAGGATATATATAACTTTGTGTGAATCATTTTATATCCATAATATGTAAAGATGAAAATGACTAAATCATTGAGAGAAAACACTTTTCTTGCTTTGTTTTTCCTTTTTTAAAGGTTCATTTCTATTGAAGGTTTACAACAAAAAGTACAAAGGTAAAAGATAATCGTGCCTTAAAACACACATAGAGGCCCTCCTTACCCACACTACACCAAAAGGCCTGTTTAGCTACACGGAGCTGGCCACGGCTCTAAGCCGTTGGTTTATTTGCCACGGCCAAAAACCGTGGATGTAGTGGCAAACGGCCTAGAACCGTGGCTATAAAAACAACAAACCGTGGTGCCCAAAAGCTGGACACGGCTGTAAACCGTGGGTTTATTTGCCACGGCTAAAAACCGTGGCTATAATTAGCAACGACCAAAAATCATTGCTAAATAAGTCTGTTTTGCACGTGAGGTCGCCCGTGTTGAAGGAGGAGTTTCGCGCTTTGGAAAAAAAATTGGGGAAAATAAAACATTTTGCGCGGTCATAGCGAAAAAAAAAATTTGACCTATTGCGAAAAAAATCAGAGTCAGAGAGATCGAGGTTTGGCACAGAGGAGAGATCGAGGAGCTTGAAAATTTCACAGTTTGGTTTCGCCTCCTTCCTTTTTCATTTTAGGGTTCCTTAGAAAATCAGAGTCAAAGGGTCATTTTAGGGTTTCTTTAAGGATTCCAAAGGGTTGAAGTTTAAGTTCAAATATCAACATCAAAGGATTTTTTGAGGTTGTGTCAGAATTAGGAATGTTTAGAGGATCAGTAGTTGCAAATGCCATTGGAAACCCATACTTCACGTTGTCTCCGGAGTCGTAGTACCCGCCAGAAAGATCAATCTGCTAAGATTAATCCACATTAACACCCATAAATTTATCAGTAGAACTATTTGTTCCGACAAACATTTCTGGTCATTTGCTGTTAAATTTACACATAAATTTTCAAAATAACAATTCACACTCATTAAAAGGTAATTTTGGTTCATTCTATTACTGTATTCGTGGCGGTCAAATGTAATCTTTAATGTGAATATCGCAAATCCTAGGTTAGTTTTATTGCGTGAACAAGGAAATGAAACCTTACCTTGCATTTTCCCTTTGCAAATGCCAAAGGCATTGGGGAAAAACTAGTAATATATGTTCTTTTTTTTATGGCCATGCAGGTTAATATGTTTTTTTTTTTTTGCAACAACTGTAGAATGAAAACTTGTGATACTCCAGTGGTGAAAATTTTGCATGTGATCTTTGTTTAATAACCTATCGATTAATCTTTAACATTGTCGTTTATCCTAGAAACACTACGGAAAGAATGTGAGATATAGAGGGAGAGAAATGAGTTAAGTTAGATGACTTTCAACCACATTTTTTCTAAAACAAACTTTCTACTAGGGAATGGCAAAGAATATTTCAGCGCAAAACAAAAGAACATTCTCATCTCAGTTATAACTCACGATGAAGGAAGGTAGTAAAAATGCTTACATTGACATTGCTATCATTTACAGCTGAATCTCCTTTCCATTTTACTCTTTGGTTGGATGGTAACTTCCCAGATCTTTGAGCCTCAAAATACAATAGACTCTTCTTAAGGGTTGTTCCATAGCTGATTGATGCGACTCCTTGAACCAATAATAGAATACAAATGAATAACTCTCACAAAAAATGCTTCATAATCGTCAAAGACATGGATGTTAAGTGAAAGCAATAATAAGAAACTTGTAAGACAGATTATGTGTCTAAACTCTGTTCCATATTTTTATTTATGAAAATATATATCACAATAAATCAAAAAAGATCAGATGGCCTAAGAATATCGAAGATACATGTGCATATGTACAACTTTGTGTTAGTCTAAAGGTTCCAGAATCCCTAAGTTATTGATTATTCCATGAGTATACTAAATTTATGCATATAGTATAAAGGCACTTTTTTTTCCTTATCTTCTAGCTTATATTCACTATTGATATTCTTTTCATGTACTATGAATATGATAAAGAAAGAAGGAAAACGGTTTGTTTTGATACGAAAAATCTTTTTGGTTGGAAAATGTTTTATTGTCTTTAGTCTTCACCATTATCTTGTTTTACTTCACCCATTTCTGTGCAATTTATTTGTTTGCCCCCTAAAACTAAAATAGATTCATTTTCTTGTTGTAGGATAATTGCCTTGCGAAAAGCAGAGAAGGAGGAAGAAAGAAAAGCAAGGGAGAAGATCTGTCAGAAACTCGAAGAGGATAAGGTATATGGTGAATTCTCAACTTATCTTTTATTGAGGTATGATTGAAGAATAATTTGTTTAAGTTCATACTTCATAAACACATTTAATGAGGCTGAGAATTCTTATTTTATGTTGAATTCTTATTATTGTTATTACTAATATTATTATTATCATTATTATTTTGGGTGGCATTCTTTTACTTGAGCATATATCTAGTATGGACTGTATAGTAGACTTTCTTTATTTCTATTTGTTTTCTCAAAACAACTCTAAGAACAATTCTGAGATGAACACCTCGTTATACTAGCGGTAACCTAGTATCGGCACCGTTCTCTTGAACTGTTCAAAGAATTATCTTCAAATGATTATTGTTATTCTTGTCTATTTTTATCTGTGTGTTTTACTATTTCTGTATGTTCTTTCTCCTATGTTCAACTATCTGTTCTAGACTGGAAGTTTAGTTTGCTTTCTGAAACCTAGTAGTCTTGGGTGCAAAATTGGTATCAGATGAACTGAAACTGATTGAAAAGATGGAGGTAGTGTCAATAAAAGCATATCTTTATTTCTATTTGTTTTCTCAAAACAATTCTAAGAACAATTTTTGAATGAACACCTCGTTATACTAGCGGTAAACTAGTATCGGCACCGTTCTCTTGAACTGTTCAAAGAATTATCTTCAAATGATTATTGCTATTCTTGTCTATTTTTATCTGTGTGTTTTACTATTTCTATAAATGTAGTGTATATAGTTGTTTCTTATTTCTTTTTATTTGATAATGGTTAATATCTATAATGTCATTGATAGAAATGGGTAGTACTTGCGGCAATCTCTCCACCAATGATGTCACTACATCTACAAATGATGACAGTGAAGTTAAAAAGACCATACAGTTCAATGTCCATGGTTTAGCAGTTGGACCTGGTGCTAGAAATTTGAATAAACACATTGGAAAGCTTGTTGAAACCCTTGTGCCCATATAATTCAAGGGTTGGCACCATGTTACTGACAACTACAAAGAGGATGTGTGGAATGGCTTCAAGGTAAGATTTTACATCATTGATTTTCATAATGTCTTATTTTATTGTAAACTTATATCTCAATGGCTTATTTGCAGCGTGAATACGACATCCCAAATTATGTGAAAAGGAGTGTGCATTTGAAAATGCCTGAATATTTTAGAAGGTTCAAGGCAGATCTTAGGAAGGATTATTTGGATAAGTATCCTACCATTGAGGAACAAGAGAAGCATGTTCCAAATGGTGTAAGAGAGGAGGATTAGAAGGAGTTTGTTCACTATGAGAGCACCCTCGAAACGAAGGCAATTAGAGCCCAAAATGCCAAAAACAAAAAGGCTTCAAAGTATGTATGGGGGAGGGGGTGGCCAAAAGAGTGCTGCAGAAGTAGAGTATGAAATGGTAATTGAGTTTCTAGCTACTAGTACAATAATAACCATTTAACTATATAGGCTGAGACTAATCTTTCAAGTATATAGGTTGAGAAGAACCCTGATGGAGAACCAGTCACACGTACTGATATATGGATTGCTTGTCACATGGGAAAGGATGGAAAACCCACGCATGGTGCCGAACTATATATGGTATGTTTCCAATGATGTCTTTTATACACAATTCTTAATTTACTTTGTAGTTGTTTGAATATTATTTGTGTCCTAATTTATTTTATATTTTTATTCTTTTGAAGGAACAAGTTAAAGCAAAAAAGGCCGCCTTGCAAGAATCTTCAACCTAGGGTACCACTGACCTTACTATTGATAATGATCCTCTAAGCCAAGTGTTTGGCAAAGAAGAAAGGGGATGTGTTCATTGTGTTGGAACCACCGTCTCTAAAAGGAAGTATGATGCTGCACTTCCCGCTTGTTCATTGCTTTTGGATAAAACATTGGAAGTAATAAAATTTAGCGAAAAATATGATAGATTGGAAGAAAATTTTAGATGGATACGAGAGAGACTTGAAAATGGAACTTATGTGAGACCATCAACAAGTGAGGGAACACAAGGAGGGACACAAAGAACTGAAGATACACCTTCATCCAGTGCACAATCGAGAAGGCAACCAGAAAATCCATTACCTCCATCTCCATTACCACCATTTTTTCAAGGTGTTGCGAGGTTTCCTTCTCCAAGCAATCCTGTTCCTTCAGTGTCAAGGACTTACAAAGTTTGTGATTGGCATAAGAATGTCATTGCGATAGCAATAGACGTTGTAGATCCTATCCATCGATTCTCTTGCGATTGCCATGGATCATTGAACCCTGCAACAGAGATCAGACTTTCCTTATACTTCAAATATAGGACTGAGGTGAAACTTTACAAGAGTGATCCAAAAGGAGACATGATGGGGGATTTGGACGTTGGTGATTTCTTCGTATGGTGTAAAAATCATGTGGAACTTGATGATTGATAGTTAAAACTATGTTGGAAGCAATGTAATGGTGGCAGCAAAAGAGGAGCTGAGTAAAATACACTACGTGCACGTGATTGTTCATTTTAAGGTAAATTGCCCCCTTCTTTCATGGAGTCTACGCTCTGAATTAAAAAAAAATAGGAAAAAGTTTATGAATTAATTCATTTGATAATATATGCAGGATCACAAGGACAGAATCTTGCATTGAACTATCTCAAAGTCAGGAAGCACAACTGCAGAACCTGCTACTCATGTCCATGCTTCCTAAGGATGATGCAGATGAAAGGGACTGCATTTTGGAGGTGAGAGCGGGTAATACATGAGCATCTTCTTTTCTATCTTAATTTATAAAAAACAAAAAAAACAAACTACTTCAGGACGCGCGTATGTTGAAAAATCAAGAAAAAATATAATTGCATGTTTTCACTGTGAGATTGTTCATGATCTCTGTTACCTATTTATAATATCTTTTTTGTATGTTTGTTTTCGTTATAATCTCTGTTCATGATCATTCTTAGGTTTGGATTTGGTTGATGGGAAAAAAGCTTATATGAAAATAGTTTTGATGGGAGTTTTTTTTCTTATTTATTGGCATCCTTGAAGAAACTAATCACTAGAGTTTTTTATGTTTCTCCATATCTATTTTTTTCATTCAGGTTTGCCGAGCCCCAAGGTGGGGTAGGTGTTACGAGAGTTATAGTGAGGACCCTGCAATTGTCCGTTCTGTTACAGAGATCATAACAGAATTTCAAAAGCAAAAATCTCTCTCTCTGATACGCCCAATAGTCCCAGAACTTCACTTTCTAAAGCCGAGACAACAACCTAAGGAGACCTCCCACTGAATTCCTTAAAGGGTCTTCCTGATGTTAGTTGAAAGTATATACGTCTACTCTCATTTTCTTTTATATTATGTTTGTATGTGAGTTTGTCGCCTGTTCCTGTAGACGTAAAATTTTACCACCTTTTTCTTTAATTTCCAATTAATTAGTTTTAAGGATTGTTCATATTTTGAGTGTTTGTCTCAGTTTAGTTTCAGAATTAGTTGTTCAGATTAGCTAATTGGTATGATCTGTGTGGGCTATGCAGGATCAAAATTATGTATAATCACTTCAATGAAGGATCGGGGCTCAAGGCTCCTCTAGTTGCTGATGATGTTTATGAGATCATCATGAAGGTAAAAATACTTGTAATTTCCATGTGTAGGAGAATTTATTTTATGTTTTTTTGTATGCCACTCTGGATATTTGCTTCTTAGAGCGTGTACTGTGTTTTCCATCCACCATTTTGGGTATTATACAATACAATTGTGCTTTGAAATGATGTTACAGATTATTTGTGTTCTGATGAGTTTTACAGTTTCTATGTTATAGTTGATTAATGATAAAGTGTTCATATACTAAACATATTCTTTGGTGAAATTAGAAGCATGTTCCACATTACTTATATTTTTCTTATGTCAGATTTTTTAAGAATGATTATTGTACTTTTGTTTGCATCAGAATGCTTCAATTTTGGACAGTGAAATCATTTATGACAGAGATTTTGATTTTGATTATGATTACTTCGGGTTCAAAACACTTGAGATTTTGGACAGTGAAATCATTTATGCTTCAATATCTAGATATCTTCAATGACACTGAAGGAGTGTGCGTGCTGTTATTAGCAAATCAGCTGGAGGAATTGGTGTTTCTATTCATAATATTTGTGCTACAAGTAGTTACATTCGTGGTACCAATGGAACATCTAATGGTATTGTACCAATGCTACGTGTCTTCAATGACACTGCTCGTTATGTTGATCAAGGGGGAGGCAAGAGGAAAGGTAATGTGGTGCTTTTCTTTGCTTTTGATATGTAGTAAAATTCAGTTTGTTTGCAATGTTTGCCTTATTAGCTCTTGTTTTGTTCATGATATGTTTAGGTGCATTTGCTGTGTATTTGGAGCCATGGCATGCAGATATCTTTGAGTTTTTAGATCTTAGGAAGAATCATGGAAAGGTAAGATTTGTTGTGTTTGGAATTAGTTATTTTTTTTTAATATATTTTTGGTTATTTTTTGTTCTAGTTTAATCTTTCACTTGAGTCACCACTCTAATGCACATTATCATTGTTTTTTCTCAAATTATTGTAGGAAGAACACCGAGCTCGTGGGGAGGTTAAGAAGGAAGAGAGCGCGAATGGGGAGGTTAAGAGGGAAGAGGAACAAGTTTTGAACGATACCCAGTTCTCGAAATTAGACGAGCTTCTTACGCAGACTCAGTTGTACTCTCAATTCCTGCTGGAAAAATGGATGACATAACATTTGTAAATTTTCAGGTACCCATTTGTTCATTTTGGAGTCTGGTTTATGAAGTAAATTAATATTTTTTTATTAATTTAATTCGATGTGTTTTCAGGAAACAGAGAATAAGAAGGAAGAGCCTGAGCCTGAGCCCGAGCCCGAGCCCGAGCTCGAGCCAACAAAGGGAAAGAAAGGGGGTCGAAAGAGGAAAGCCACCTCACAAATAGGCAGTGTAAGTTTTTTAAATCTCTTTGGAGAGATTATTTATTGGGGCAGAACATTTCTTTTGAATGAGTGTTGTTAATAATATAGTTACTGCAAAAAACTGTGTTAGTTAAAGATTCCGCCTTATCAAATTTAATCATGTTTTAGTTCCCCTTGATGTGGTGAAATGACTGAAAGTAATATCTTTTATTTATGTGTGAGGCTAGGGAACCAGGTTTTGGGATTTTATCATTTTTTCGAGATTACCCGGTTGCAAAGTTTTCTAGCATTTTTGTTTATTTATATATGTGTTAATTCTACTTCATGTGCATTCATGTACTAAAACAATGATCTTGTATTGTTGCAAATTCTTTATTCTGCTTGTAGAACTGGAAGATGTTTGCAATTTTGCAGGCTCAACAGCTTAATAAAGAGATATTTGAGACTATATATTACCATTCCTTGAAAGCTTATTGTGAATTGGCTGCAAGAGAAGGTCTTTATGAGACATACCATGGTAGTCATGTTAGCAAGGTTTGTAACTTACATAGTGTTCATTAGCATTTTCAAAATGTTTGAATTGTTTTTACTTTTTTTTCCCTTTCAAATGTTATAAGGATGTAGCATTGTTTTGCATAATGCATAGGACTCTTATTTAAAACCTAAGCTCATCCGATTCCCTCGCAATAATAATACAAAGTAATTGGATTTATATTATTATTGCGAGTGTTACTTTGTATTGAACCTGAAGACTATCTTTTGAAGTTTTAGGCCTAGTTCTTAGCATTGAGTTCTTAATTGTTTGTAAGGTATGCAAATTCTTGAAGATGATGTCAAAGCTGATGACTTGTGTACCCACATGGAATATGCAAGATGGCTAGTCAAATTGAACTGTATGCTGGAAAGGTGATAATAGTTGTTAGTTGATTTTTTATATTGATACCCAACAAATCAAGCTGCTTAGGAAGTGTTGTGTTCTGGTTCAGTAATTTATATTTCCACTTGGTGATTTTTGTTGCACAACTAGGAATCTGAAACATCGTCTTGTACCATCCATGTTACTTTCTAGGGGTGCAGATCAAGCATTTGATGATATTTGCATTGAAGATTCGGATTTTTGGTCTATACAAGGTGAGCTTGTGTACCAATAGAACTCTAAAAATTTATTATTTTGGTAAGAATATGAACTTTTTCTTTCCCTTTTCTCGATAATAGTCCTTGCAGAGTCTGGTATTGTTCCGAGTAAGTTGTCGGACAATACCTCCAGTTTCCCTAATTATGATTGTCTTCAAGATAAAGGAAGTGTTAATTTTACATTTGAAAGGTACCCTATCATTCAGTGTATTTCCTTATAGAGATCTGTTTGCTGTTTGTTTATTCAGCACTAACATTTAATGTTCTCTGTAGTTTATATTACTAGTAATAGATGATTGCTTATTATAATTAAAAATCATTTCTTGCATATATTTAAGCAAACTTAAAATGCAGTGTGGTTCCAACATTCAAGTCTGCAGCTGAAGATCTTCTGAGTTCATCTGGCCTTTCATCACTGGAGCTACTCGCAAAGTCACTTGCAAAGACAGTTGTAAGTGCTTTAAAATTTATTTTTTTGACAAGTGAAATAAGCAAAATAAGAGTGTTAACTTGAGGTGTGGCTTGTGCAGGGTTAAAATTTATCTTACAGCTGATGGAAGGGTGTTGTGTTTGATGTGCCAGCTGAAGAACTGGATGCATTTCTTGCAGGTATACTCATGTTGTATTTACATTATAGTTGCCTATTCTCCTCGTACATAATGTTTCTCTTTGCTTTGTCCAACA
The DNA here is from genome assembly GCA_003290165.1 of Berberis thunbergii. Classification (NCBI taxonomy): domain Eukaryota; kingdom Viridiplantae; phylum Streptophyta; class Magnoliopsida; order Ranunculales; family Berberidaceae; genus Berberis; species Berberis thunbergii. The sequence goes on from QNQO01001158.1 coordinate 276,510, forward strand.
TTGTTATTCCCGTCTAACAGTCAGTTAACCTGATTCACATGTGAGGCATTCTTAATGTTTCAACTCTCTCTACACTTGATAAATAGGTCAGGAAAATGCCGCTAATGTGAGCATTGAAGTATTGAAAGCATTGCCTCAGTTACAAGAAAAAGACCAATCAGGTGGGGGAAAAGATTAGGCCTAGCGAGAGGTAAGTTCATGTAAGAGCCTTGCAGTCCCCAGAGTTTACGACAATTTTGATTAAGTGAGGCCTATTGTTGTTTAATGTTCTTGATACATCTGATGTTTAAAACCTTGCAGTCCCCAGAGTTTACGACAATTCTGGATATTTCAGGAAACAGTTAATGGAAGAGCATGAACATGCTATTGAGTTTGAGGCAAGACGTGTAGCAGAGCTGCAGTTAGGACCTACACTGAAATTCTATAGTGTATCCAAGAAGTCACTGTAGGCTCTTTTCTTGATTTTTGTAGATGTTGAAGAAATTGAGTAAGCAATAGAATGGAGAGGATTGGTCTTGGAACAACTTAAACACTTTATGCTGGGCCATAGAATCTATATCTGGATCCATGATGGAGGAGCAGGTACTTTTTTTCTTGGAGATCCATATTTTATTTATTTTTAATGTCTTAGTAGCTTTATGTAAGGGATTTTATCTGTGAAAAGGCGGTGATATATTTTGTGTTCTCTGTACTGCATACAAATTTTTTTTTGTATTTACTGCATTAGTGGCAATATGATTTTGTCTTTACAAGTTGGTAATATGATCCAAGCAGAATCTGATCCCCAGAAGCGGGATGAATATCTGAAAAGGTTGATGGAACTCACAAATCAGGTAAATTCTCCACTTGTACATATTTTAGGTGGTGAAGTTGAAAGTGAAAACTCTTAGGATTTTTTATATACTGAAACTCTTTACAAGGTACATATATTCCTATGTATAAAAAGCAAACCTTAAACGTAATGGGAAACAATGTTCTAGATGGAGTCCAATCAATTGTAGAAACAAATTTTCTTTTTTCCCAAGCAGTTAGAGAAATTGGCATTTATTTTATATAGCTAATCCTTTTGTGGTTGTTCTTCATGTATACATAACACGTATCTTCTTTTGGTGACATGGTATACAATGTAAGGATGACAAGCATAATTTTTCCATTTCCTAATGCTTTTACCATGTATGATATTTGTTTTCATTTTCTAGCTATTCTTTTTGCCATTATACTTCATGTATACAAATCCAATGATTATAGTGTTTATTCTATTGGATTATTTAATTTCAGAAGTTGCATCTGATCAAGGCAGAAGTTGATGATAGGGTATATGATGATAGTCAGGTCTAGGGATAGGGTATATGATGATAGTAGTCTGATAGACATCCTGTTAGATATACTTACACAAGGAAGAGATTTAAATTAGTAAAACAGTGAGGGTCTTTTGAAGAATACAAGAGCATGCAAGTAATGCTATGTTTGCAAGTCTGGATGGTATTCTGCAAGTTTGGGTTTGTTAGCAAGTCTGTTAGCAAGTCTGCAAGTGGTTAGCAAGTCTGTTAGCGAGCTTGGAAATCTAGGGGGTTATTTGTTAGCAAGTTAGCAAGTCTGGAAGTCTGGATGGTTACACAAAATTGTTGTGGCATTGTTACTATATCAAATGCAGTGGTGTCTTGTGCTTTATGGAGAATTATAAAGGCATTAGGAACTTTAGGAACTGATGTAAGTAGGGGAGTCTGTAACAGAAACCATTGATTCATTTTTGTAAACACATTGTACAAGTGAGCATTCTGCTCAGTAAGGAGATTGGCAATCTCGAATTGTGCCTAATACATTCTAGTCTATCAGACCATTGTAACCTTTACATTCCAATCAAATAAATCTTTCCTTCCTGTGAATTCTTTGTCTTCCCTTTCTGTGATTCTCTTGATAATGCTTGATTGCTGAAACTGCAATATCATCTTCCAGTATTCTCTGTGATTGCATTATCAGTTTGAAATTGGATTGTTCCAATTCTGCACAACACCAGGAGAAGGAGTCAGATCATATCATAGTCATCTTTAATTAGTTGGCTCAGTGGCAACATTAGGCATTATGTTGCCATTTCCATGTTTTTTTTTTTATCAAATTCTTGAAACTGGACCCACTTATAACTTTGTGATTTCTTTTTACTAACAGACCTAATAAGATGATAGCCTCTTAGTTTGCTTTTACCACCAACTATTGCTAAATTATAGATGCAGTCACACCTAACAGGTCACATTTGAGATGTTGTAGCTATTATTAATTAGATCAAAACTAATATTATTGATTTCAAAATATGTGCTGCTTTGCTTAGAAATCCAATTTTGGGTAATTTTTAGTGGCGGCCAATTGTTCTACCAGACAACTACATAGAGCATGCTTCGGCAAAGGAACAACCGACTCTTGCAGGCTTGACTGGATATCACATAGTTGCCATAGCATTGAACCTGCTAGGCCGTACCCTGTGATGCCTTCTCACTGATGCACTAAAAAGTTGCATTGGTTGCTGGTAACTGTTGTCGAACAGGAACGATTAAGCACTTGTAGGAAGACTTTTATCCCATTCAAAGCATTCCAAGGCTATATGGTTTCTCTATCACTAGCCACAGCTCTCACCCGTGTCGTTTCCATACTGTAAGGTTTTTGTTGCTCCTAGTCCTTTCCTATCATTCAGTGATCCTTTTCCTTCAAAACAAATGCTACAATTTTTTTTTATTCTTGTTAGTACAGATAGCGCAAAAGTAGAAATCTATGAGAGGTAAAATCAAAGAAAAACTTGTAAATAGTTTCTTTGTAACTGAATTAAAATTGTACATGCTCTATATCTTTGAATGTCAATTCCATTTATGGAATAAATAGTCCCTTGTCATGTGGATGCATTATTATGAACAATGAAATATTATTTGCGTTTTCTCTACTTGTTGTAGGCACTGTTTTTGTCAATAAATTGTATTTGCATTTTGAAATAAATAGCCAATTCATATGATATGATAGCAAGTGATTTCAATCCAGTACTGTCGTTGTTCATATAATTGTAGAACCATCCTAAACCGTCCATATTTTACACCAATCTGTTGATTTATGCTTCTGAAGTCCACTCTACTAAATTGTTCTTTTTGCAGGTGGCATGAATGGTTCCAGGCACTGTTGCTGGCAGATCTGCTGCGAGGCAAGATGCAGCTAGACGTGTACATGCTGCCTGGGTACTGCAGGGTGTGGTGTGCTGCTTGGTGTGGGAATGCGAGTGTTGGTTGGTGCTGTAGGAGCGAGGCTGCGGATTAACCAGGGTGGTGCACTAACTCCACAACAGGGTGTGGTGTGCTGCTTGATGTGGGAATGCGAGTGATGGTTGGTGCTGCAGGAGCGAGGCTACGGATTGAACAGGGTGGTGCACTAACTCCACAACATAGTTGCTAACTCTGTTTTTATTTTTGGTACTTCTTTATGCTTATGTGCTTGTTTTAAGTGATTGTTAGTAGGCTTTTAGTCTTCAAGTCTTGTTAGTTAGCTTGTGGTTGGGGTTGCGGTAATTTAGATTGGGCAAGGTTTTTGTCCATTTTTGTTTGGTTTTTATATGGGCAAAGTCGTAATGTACCACCGTTTTGATTGTAAATCAACTTTTTTGATAAGTAATAAAGGTCTGGCATCCCATAGCTGCCCCTCCCCACTGGAGGTTTTACAAAAAAAAAAGGTGTGTGGCTAAGATTTTGCTGCAGCAGCATAAAAAATTTAATTTTGTTTTTGTATTATATTATTTTGCAACGGTTTCAAACCATCGCAACAAACCAAATTTTTTTTTTTTGAATTTTGTTTTGAATGGCCACGACTTAAAACCGTGGTAATACAAGATTGCCACGGCTTACAACCATGGCCATCATTTACAACGGCTGAAACCCGTGGCCATAACTGGCCACGGTTTAAAACCGTTGCTAAAATTGTTTCAACGGCTGAAAATCGTTGCTAAAATTGTTGCAATGGCTAGAAACCGTGGCTAACACTGTTGCAACGGCTTAGAACCGTGGCTAAAACATCAACCGTCCTCGAGCATAAAATCGTTGCTAATATGTTTTGCAACGGTTCTAAGCCATCAATGATGATTTCGCGACGCCTCTACTGCCCACGGCTCTAAGCCGTGACAAATGGTTACCCCCACGGTCCCAAACCGTTGCTGATGGGTATTTTTGGTGTAGTGCCATAACAAAAGACAAACTACATTTTCTCAGTCACCCTCAAGATCGAAAGCCAATTGCCCGATGTTTGGATAGGTTAAATGGCCTTGATAATGTCATCACAAGCTTTTTATGTGAAAGCAGCGAGTCTAAAGAGCCACGCCTTTTATGTCAGGGGAGACTCTCTAGCACGTTTTTAGGAGAGAGACTATTCAACAAAAAATATATGGAATGGTCCCCCATTACTTTTGCTTTTATAAAAAATTTCAAAAAAGTCATCTCCCCTTTTAATCTAAGATCGAAGACGAAATCCACCCTTTGCTCCCCTTTCCTTAATTTCTTTGAAGGAGCAATGGCCTACTTCTGGAGTTTCGATTGTAGCAGATGGGCGGACTAACAAGTGCGAGACACTGATTAATGTGATGGTAGTATCTGAGGGTAAGGCAATGTTCATTAATGGCATGGATTGTTCTGGCAAAAAGAAATCAGGAAATATATTGCTGAAATTTTATTGAAGGATATTGAACATGAGGGTCACTACACCAAAAACCCCCATTAGCAACGGTTCTATACCGTGGGCGTAACCCATTGTCACGGCTAAGAGCCGTGGGCTACAGAGGCCCTCGCGAAATTTGTTGTAACGGCTATAAACCGTTGCTAAACATGGTAGCAACGGTTTTATGCTTGAGTAGGGGTGGTGATTTTCAGCATTTAGCCACGGTTTTAAACCGTTGCAAGAACAATAGCAACGGTTTTTAGCCGTGGCAACAATAGCCACGGTTCTAAGCCATGATAAAGTGTGGATATTAGCCAATGGTTTTAAACCGTGGTTAACAAGGTAGCAACGGTTTTAAGCAGTGGCTAACTCTGGCCACGGTTAGAGGCTGTGGCTAAACAGTGAGAAATAAACTGTAGCTAACAAGGTTGCAACGGTTTTCAGCCGTGGCTAACCCTGACCACGGTTTAAAGCCGTGGCTAAACAGTGAGAAATAAACTATACCTAACAAGGTAGCAACTGTTTTAAGCCGTGGCTAACCCTTGCCACGGTTTGAAACCGTGGCTAAACAGTGAGAAATAAACTATAGCTAACAAGGTAGCAACGGTTTTCAGCCGTGGCTAACCCTGGCCATGGTTTAAAGCCGTGGCTAAACAGTGAGAAATAAACTGTAGCTAACAAGGTAGCAACGGTTTTAAGCCGTTGGCAGGTAAAACAAAATTCAAAAAAAAAAGAAATCTGGTTTGTTGCAACGGTTTCAAACAGTTGCAAATTAATATAATCGAAAAAAAATTTATATTTTTTTTTGCTGCTGCAGCAAAATCACAGCCGTCGCACCTGCAAAATCAGTCCGTACTATGGTTTGTGTCATGCCTCCGGCACGAATAAGATTCCACAAACTATATGCTAAATAAATACAAAACAACCGTAAAAAGGAACTTGTCAAGTTTTGACGCCAAACAAAAACATGTAAACAAATAGCACTAATGTACAATAACAAGATTAACCTGAACAAATGGAACCTTGTTATATCATGTTTCGCTCGCATCAAAAACAAAAGAATTTCTCTATGTTTTTTCCAACAATACAAATCCACCTAGTTATATAATGTAAGAAAACACATTGATGCCCTTAGGAACAGGCCCCATTTCTTTCGGTAGTTGCTTGTTCAATATACTGAAAATGATGAGAATGCAGCACCTGGTAGTTGCTTGTATATGGCACCGGTGATGGTTGATACAACGACACACTTTGCACCCCAGAAACAAGCAATGTCTGCGCATTCTCCTGTCCAACATACTGCTGCCCGTACTGGCTCAGACCTTCAGAGCCCTGCAGTATAAAAATTAGTCAGTACTCAATGACAGACAAACATGACTTATAAAGATTGCTAATAAACCAAAGCTGATGATGAAAACACTGTGTGGCAACCTTTACGAAACAACTTTTATCTCCATGAATACATATACAAAGAACAACATCAAATGTCTAAGTTTCACACAAGTAGAAGAAACAAGAGATAACAACAAAAATGATCACATTAAATTTGACTCTTCCACAAAGATACTTGTCATTCACAAAAGTCTTTCAATTCATTAATTAAAATGGAGAAAGTCATATAAGTAAAGTTTATTTATGATGATAGGTCTACCTTCCATGGCCAAATTAACTGTGTGGCAACAAGAACATTGTACGCTTGTTGCTCCACGAATGTACATCAATAAAGTGTGGCACCCTCCACAAACCAGCTGAGCCATTTCAGTTCCTACTTGGTATCCAACAAACATAAAATCAAATAGAAAATCAAGTGTAGAAACATATACGTTAACTCAATCGATCCATAAGGTACGTATCATATGCAAGATATGTAGAAAAGAAAGTACCAGGAGGTGGAACAGGTGTTACTGCATTGCAAACAACACAACAAACTGAGGTGGCTCCAACAGGATAGAGAAGAAGGTTTCGGCAGCCAGAACAAATAAGTTGGCTCTGTGCACCTGAGAAACGAGATACCAGTGACAGAAAAAATTCAAATAAGAATCTGCCTGTCCGGCATTTAGAGTTCCAGGGAATTTAATTAACCAATGACATTAAATTTGTTCAACATTTCTCAATGTTGTTAAACCAAAGAATCTCAATTATATCACATTGTATGAATCAAGATTTTGATCCACACACAATCATTCCTCAATAATAACCTATGCATGTGGCATAGAAAACATTTGATTCAACAAAATATAGGCATTGTTTTGGAGCTAGAAAACTTGAAATTTTTTAAAAAATAAAAATAGAGAGACAATACCATTTGGTTGCGGTGGCGGGGGCAAGGTATAAGGAGCTGGAGGAGTTGGATATGGAGCAAGAGGAACTGGCATTGCTTATCTACAAAGGTGTCTTTTGTTCCCCCCCCCCAAGCTCTTCAAAGGCTTGCAACCTCAAGCAGAGGAAAAGAAAACCCTCTTTCCCATCTTCACTACTTCTACAAAAGCAAAAGTACAGATGAGATAAGCTAGAAAACAAAAAGGATCTTAGAAATCATTACAAATAAACAAATTGACCAATACCCATTAACAGAAGCGCGTAAAATATTTGAATAGATATGAATCATTAACAATTATTGTAACTTCAGAAGGCAACAATATTTCAGTGAAGCTTTACCAATTACCAAAGGCAACCAAGTTTAGTAAGAAATATTAGAAACAACTTATCAAAGCATTTCAAACACCTGTTATAATTAATCAGGCTCACTGTATTATCTTTATAAATTCTCATTCATATACATTAACCATATGATAATGCCTTAATAATCAATCTTTTTTAAGTAGAATAACAAATTTCACAAATATATTTGTAACCACGCACAAAATTACATGGTTAGCATGAAACATTGCAAATGGTGATATTTTCTAATATGCACTCAAACCTGCTAAACCCGCAGCCTCGCTCCTGCAGCGCCAACAGCACCGTGCAAACAACGACATGTACTAGCAGCTCCCTGCTCGACACGTCTCCTCGCTCCTGCAGTGCCAAGGGCACCGTGCAAAACAGGGGAGAACCCATGCTGAAAGCTCCTATCAGCTTCTATGTGCTCAGTGCACATGCAGTCCAGCCAGCCTCGCAAATGGAAACTGACAGAAACCAGACTGAGTGCACCTCGTTCCTGCGCGCATTGTGATCCTCGCAGCTGAATCGCCTACACCGCCTCTGCAGGCCAAATAGAACACAAACAAACAACATCAAAGTTAGTAAAGAGCTATACGATGTATTTTGCATAATCTCTACTAGCAGTCCAAGTAAAAAACCTTTAAAACTGAAAATAATGTGATGTGAAAATGACAAAATAATGAGAGCAAAGTGTGGATTTGTTTAGGCAACAGGTTCTTACAATATCATGATTAATCAATTCATGAAGTTATACGTGCTGGGATTTTATATCACTAATATTTTTGAATATTTAATGTAAAAAAAAAAAAAAAAAAACTCCATCATCAATGAAACTTCAAAAGAAAGATTAAACAAAACAAAGTGCAGTCTAAACTTTCACAAATTAAACTACTAAACATGGATGAAGCCTAACATATAACATCGCGACACACAACATTGCTTCAATTACCTCAACTTAGAATCCAAACTGGTCCTACTACTCTCTTCCAACAAAAGAAACTGCCATAGTCATTTTCTCTGTCACAAAGTTGTGTTGTAAATCTTATCAATGTGGTTGACATTGGCACTGTTAAAAGCTCACTAGCAGTTTTCTTCCAACAGACATTATTTTCATTATCCCTCATATTTTCATTATCAATGCTACATAATTGGATTGCTATTTTATTTTAACTAATTTTGGAATGCATCACAGTTGTGTGTTGTTGAAATCTATGGAAAACGTAATATGTTATTTCTTCTAAGCTGGACTTCAAAGAAAAACTCAAAAGTGAGAGATGAGAGAAACTCAAAAGTGTCCCGGGAATGGTTCAGGATTTTGAGCTTTATCAAAGAGTGGTAAGGATTTGAAGATAACGTTATTGCAATGAAACTCAGAAAATCACAGAAAATATTGTCGGACACAAAATTGATAATGAAGAGAGAATGTGGACTTTCCTGCAAAAATCATGTCATCACTCCACTCACTCAGTTATGCACATTCCAGTTCCAATATGAAGAGAGAATGTGGTGTTCAAAGACTAAAAACTAAGACGTAAAAATACTGCAAAAAAAAGTAAACAATAGCAGATTTTGGGACTTACTGCAAGGGACGATCTGCTGATGATGCGAGTACGCACTACTGCTGCTGCTGTTGCGAGGGATGAACTGCTGCTCTGCGAGGGACGCATTGATGCGAGCTTGCTGCTGGTCGCAAACCAGAGTGCGCTCTGTTTCACTGCAGAGTACCCACTGTCCTGGCAGTTATGATAACTTTTCTGGCACAGGTCTTGTTAGAACTCGTAGCCCAATCTTGACCTATGCAATTAAAAGTCACACAAAGTAATTATGACAGGAGAAAGGCGAAACAAAACATTAGCCATTAAGAATGTCATCCCAGCTGAACACGAATTTATCAAAAGCCACATGCTGGACTGATTTTTAGGCTAATCCTTATTGCCAAATATCCTCTTTAATTGAAATGAGGCATTCTTGCATCCATACAATTGCTTAAGAAGCCAACAAAGAGAAATTACTAACTAAAGTTGTCCAGACATAACCCGTGAACATCTATTGAAATTGCCTATTACATTTCAAACATTACTATGTTCAAAACAACCCTTGTGGTACCATGGGAGATCACTACGAGAAAAATGTAATTGCTGTGTTCCAGTGGGAAAATAATTTAATGACAAACATTCCTACGAATGGATTTTGGTGGTCTACATTTGAACTTCTGTCTATGTTTCTGTTTCTCAAGTTCTGAAACTTCTAATTGACAGTTTTGTTTTGGGATCTAACACAGGGTTTCCTTAAAAGAGATTCTTACTTTGGTACAAAAATCTTCTCGGGTGTAAAATATTCTCACAATGAATGTAGATTTCTTATTTAGTATCTATAAATTGCACCCAGTCCTGTTCTTATACAGCTGACACACTTATAATCTGAAAAAAAATTAATCATATTTTTAAGTTTTTCAATTGAATCCTTCATAGGTTCTGGTTAGAATGACAAAACCAGACATGACTGCAAAGCACCATTTCAAATTTTTGATGAGGAAAAGTATAACATTTCCATTAGAAACTCATTGTCCATAACAGACACAAACCATACCATCAACCTTGTAGTGCTGAAGTACCATACCATGGCCAAGGCCGAGGCAACCAATGGGCTGAAGACACCCTATGTGCTTTATTGAAATGTCAACTTAAAATAAAGTGAAAACACATGAAGAGAAAACACCCCCTCTTGAGATGACCGTCAATCAGACATACCTTTTTGTTAAGTAGAAAAGTTCCTTTTACTGCCAGACCATTGTAAAACAAACGACTTTGGATAAGCAAAGGCTGTAAGACACGGACAAAAAATCATCATCATGTTGTGATATGTGTAAAGGTTACATGAAAGTAAAATAAAAAACATAAGGCAGCAGCTAACAGGTGTCCCTACCGATTCAAGCATGCGAGAGTCGGCATTTGTCAACCCAGATGATCTTCCCACATTTTCAATACGATCAAGCTTCCTCTAAAGACACCATTAAATCACAAGCATTGAATATCACACAAGTTTGGAAGGAACCAAACCATAACACATTATCAATTATCAAATATGAAAAACATCACAATGCAATTGTAGTGTGACATGTACAAGTGGCATGAACCAAAAAGGAAATGTTTTAAGGCTGGACATGAAGAGCTGTGTTGATCCATGGAAAGAGGTCTCTTTACTACTAACTTTCTGTCTAATTCATATATCCAATACGAGCCGTGAGCTTACAATATCACTATATGGAATAAAAAAAATGAATACCTGAAATTCTTGTTGCACCAAGCAATTGCCTCCACGTACATTCAAGGGACATTTCAACGCCAAGTCTTCTAAAATAAAACCCGTGCCATCAGTATGTATCAAGGCTTCCCCATCATCACCATAGATAATATCGCCATCCTCATCCTACATATTTTAAAAGATTTTATATTTTTTTGCTACAGATATGGAACAGTAATAAATCTGCATTTACCATATTCTGTGCCTATTATACAAATAAATAGAGCAAACGACTATACCTGGCTCCAACCTAGCCATGTATTTAGCCAAAGTGGACACCATGTGCACATGCATAAATACACACCACGCCTCATGTATAGGCTTGTTAAATAAGATATATTGCTGATTTCTATCATTCAGATAATCAGACTCGATGCATACGAATAAACACATGACAGAAGATGAAGTTGGGTTTTTATTCCCCATTTCGCCCACATCTTTAAGATATTTCTTCTTATTAAATTTAAATTTATAGTATTTTCAGAAGAAAATAAATAATAACAATAATATATAAAACAAATAAAACAGGAAACATACAAAAACAGGAAACAGGCCATTTCGATCACGTTTCACTTGACGAAGGCTGGGATCGGGACAAGCCCTATCCCAGACTGACCTCTGCGCACCCCTGGAAAAAGATGATCCAAAATATAAAAAGTGACATCGACTCATGCTCACGTGTCCCACTCACATCTCATCTTCAAACACGACGTCACATCCATTCCTTTTTCTTCCATCGAGTTCTCCCACACCACAAAATGGCGAAGGATTCGTTGTTGAGTTCCCCTTTTTAGTCTCTTCTTCATCTCTTCTTGTTCCAACAAGGGATGGATCCACTTGGGGTTAAATGGGGGTACCCACTCACTTTGAATGTTTTTGGGTAATTTGTGATATGCTGATCTTGCGACGCCGATAGCCCTATCCCACACCTTCCTTCTTTTCTGCTCCCTCCATCTGTTTATTGTGAGACCGACTACCATTTCGCCTCCTCTTATCTTCCTCTTATTTTCCTTTCCCACCATCTCCACCACCAATTCTAACCTCTCTTGTCTTCTTTGAGGAAGAAGAAGGTTTTTTAAGTATTTTCTCGAGATGAATTCTTATATCGAAGTCTAATTTTATATTTATTCATAAGATTTTTCTGGAGATACATAAAAAATTTTGAACCATGTTTGTATCTCGAGGTTCATATGTGGATTATTATTTGAAGGGCATTTTGGTGGAGACTGCTAGTTTTGGTGGAGACTGCAATAATGATTTATTGGGCAACCTCTGATTAGTTATTTTTTATAGGGGACAAATCGCAAATAACCAAATTTTTTTTTTTTTTTTTTGTAAACATATAATTTTACATTTGAAATTGATTTTTGCCCCTTAACTTTATATACCAATTTGATCTGTCTTTCATATATTTATGTATTGTGCTAAAGTGGCTTGTTGGATCAATTTTCTTCCCTCATACATTAAATGGAGTTTGGTTTAGCAAATACCAATTAGTGTTTTGTATATTATTTATATATTGTTCAAATTAAAAGAATATATATATGTTAAAATAATTAATTATTATATTATCATTAATTAACTATCACCCTCTTCAACAAAAATCATGGCTCCGTTACTACTTCCAACAACCATATTTTTTCCCAAACCCTATCGCCTAAAAGCCTCTGCCAAACCGAAACAAAAATGATCACCTCATCAAATATTCGCAAAATCTCTCGATTTCGACATCATTTCGACTACTAGTACACTCACCAATCACATGTATTTTCAATTTTTCGTCGTCATCGAGTCTTGAATTCAATAGTCTATCTATGTGGCTTAATTCTACTTCCAATTCTCATTTCTGCAGAGTGGAAGCAACATCTTTTCAAGTCCGAAAGCCCGTCTGAGGCCAAGCCACTTCTAGAATCATCTAGTGTTAGCGAAGAAGAAGAAGAGAAACAAGTGATGGAGATCATCGATAATGACAACGAGATGATGAGCAATACAATTCAGAAAGAAATTACTAGTTTCCATGTGGTGTCTGATAAAGCCAAACCTTTTCGTTTTCCTCAAATTGATACCATGGAAACCAATTTGGTGGTTGTTATGGAGGTTGTGAACTCAAGAATTGAGGATGAATGTGGAGACAAGGAAAGAGTTGCTATGTTGGTTCCCAATGTTTTCTCTCAACCTAACTCTGTCCTTGATATAGATACGACTCTAGACTCTGAGGAGGATTATCAAGACAAGGAGAAAAATCAAGTAATGCATGCGGCTTTGCCTTGAGCAAGGCAATGTTGTTGAAATTAATAATTGTGATTGTGGATGAGGTTATTCTTCACAATTGATGTTCAAGGATGAATCTATTCCAACGATTGATGATGTTCATGATTTAGAAATGATTTTGTTGATTGAGGAAGGTCTATGAAATGATGTGCTTGAAATTTCGCCAATTTCGGATATTGAGATTGGTTCTACTGTGCTGGAAGATGTGGAGACAAGCCCAACTACCCTAGATGAGCATGGGGATATAAACACCATCCAAAGTTAAGAAATTTGTACAACTTTTCTTCCCCTTTTGAAATATTTAAGATTAGGGCTATTTCCCATTTGGCCTCCATTAGTTTATAACTGTTCCTATTTGGCCCCCATTAGTTTTGTATCCTAGTCTAACACCCATGACAGTGTATTCAACTGCGTTGACTAACCAACTCCATCCAATTTTTTTAAAAAACCAACATACCCTACATGTGATTTGCACACGTTTTACTAAAATCACATAAATCATGTTGTTTGATGGTCATGTTTGATATAACGGCTAGGAAAATAACATTTATATCTATTTTCTAATTTTAATTTTATGTATAAACCCTAGTGATTTTAGTAAAAACATGTGCAAAACACATGCATGGTAAATTAGTCTTTATGAAAAAATTGGATGGAGTTTGTTAGTCAACGTAGTTGAACACATAGTCATGGGTGTTAGACTAGGATACAAAAACTAATGGGGGTCAAATAGGGATAGCCATAAACTAAAGGGAACTAAATGAGAAATAACCCTTAAGATTATGTACACAATTCATCCAAAATATAAAGATGGGGTAATACTTATAACATTCATAAAAAGCTATTTATTTATGTCTGATGCAGTAATTCAGAAAGATCTAGGATATATATAACTTTGTGTGATTCATTTTATATCCATAATATGTAAAGATGAAAATGACTAAATCATTGAGAGAAAACACTTCTCTTTGAATGTACAAGTATTAAGTAAGATATATTTTTTTCCTTTGCATATATTTGCTATGAGATTGTGTGAGATATGAATTGTGAGTGTTCAGGTTGCTTTTATGAATATATAAACTGTTGCCTTTGAGGTTGCTTTTATGAATTGTATGAACTACTGAATTGTCAGTGTTCTGGTTGCTTGCAATGGTTTAGGTTGTTCTGTCTTCTTTTAAAAGAAGTAGGCTTCTTCATTGTCTTCTCAACACGACGCCTTTGAATCGTTGCTCATAGATCTCGATTGAAGCACTTGAATCATTACTCATTGATCTCGGTTTTGGGAGGGGGTTGAGCGGCCGAGAATGGGGGATCGATCGACAGACACAGGGAAATCGATCGACGATTCGACAGAGAGAGGGAGATCGATTGACAGAGAATCAATCGAAGACCAATTCTCGAAACCCCCATTGTTTTCCTAGCATTCTTGCATCATTGGAGAAATGGGTACCACTGCTTTCTTCTCCCCAAGATCAAACCCCCAAAACGATCCCAATTCCAACGGCATCGGACACCCAGAGAACCCCTCCATAGGGTTCCTCTCATGGTTAGCCGAAACAGAGCAATTCCAATGTGAATCCCAATCACAATCCCAATCACAACCTGACACCGCACCAAATTATCAGTCCCACACCTCACCGAAGCTGGCTGTGAGCTACAATTATCGTAGATCTGAGACCGAACATGTTTTTCGCGACAAATCATTCACAGAGTGAACCTGAAAGTCACAGAACAAATAGAGCTTTGCCGAATCAGCTCTGCAGTACAGAATTACAACCTCCTCATTGCAAAACTCACACAGAATCCTCCTCTTCGTATTGGTACTCTTCTTCTCCATCTCTCCCTCTCTTACAAACCCTAATTTCCTCTCTTTTTCTCTTCTCTTTTCTAAGCTCTGTTTTTGTTTTCCAATCAATCAAACAAAATTGTCTCTCTGTCTCTGTTTCCATCTCTCGGTTTTGTAATTGTGGGGAGCTGGTCTGGATAGTGAAAGCGAGTGAAGTAAAACCACTACACCAAAAATGGCCATTAGCAATGATTTTAAACCGTGGGGGTAACCCTTTGGCACGGCTTAGAACCGTGGGCTGTAGAGGCGTCGCGAAATCATCTGTAACGGCTATAAATCGTGGCTAAAATTTTTGCAACGGTTTTATGTTGAGGACGGTAGATGGTTTAGCCATGGCTTAAAACCGTGGCTAAAATTTTAGCAACGATTTTAAGCAGTGGCAAGTACTAGCCACGGCCTAAAACAGTGGCCAGACTTGCCACGGCTTAAAACCGTTGCTAAAATTTTAGCCACGGTTTTAAGCCGTAGCTAGTAAAAAAATTCAAATTTTTTTTTTTTTGCTATCAAATGACTTTTTATTACATCTTATAGGTAAGTATAATTCAGCACGTGCATCAATTCTTACATCAGGTAAGTAAAATTTAATACGACTTTTTATTAAATTTAAAAACAACATTTACAACCTCTGATCAGCAAATTCCAGCAATTCATTACAGCAGCAACATTTACAATTCATTACAGCAGAAATTTAGATCATTCACAATTCATTACAGCACGTGCATCAATTCAGATCATTCACAACCTCTGATCCGCAAATTCCAGCAATCGTTTTTTCAGCAAATTCAATAATGCGCCCTTCTTCGACAATTTTCATCATACCAAATGCAATGGCACGTTGTTCATCCATTGGCAGCACAACAACAATGTTGTTCATCCATACCATCCCATGCTATGGATTTTGCAAGACCCTACATTACTTGTACAAAAAGAGGTAAGGTAAATATAAACCAAGTGCAAACATAATTTAAGACTGTGGATTACATTGTTACCCTACATTACCTGTACAAAAAGAGGTAAGTTACTGAAATAATGAAGCTTGTTTACGAGCGTAACATATCGTAAGAAGTTTATCTTATCACATAACTACAATAACGCAGAACTAACTGATCTCTATATTTCAATAGCTTGACATTGATAGAAATAGTCTAAATGATTAATTGAAATTTCTATAACATCACTTATAAACACCAATAAGTAGCAGCTAGCAATCGACTAAATCTTAATGAAGCAAAGTGTGCACTGTCCACTAAATTAGTTTCGCTTCAATTATCACAGGGAGGAACACATCCTAGTCTATAAAACTATTCTACTATTAAGTTGCAAAGTTACATAGATTTGAGAGATATGAGCTCAGTTATAGAAACAAACCAGAACCGACAATCTACCAAAAATATGAACATATATGTTCATTAAAAATATCCAACTCTTTTATTAGTGTTCATTACAAATAACAAATCCTCTTCAGGCTACTTTTATAAATTAAACTACTTATTCTTATCGCCTTTTGAATGAGAAAGAAAAATCAACTTGTGTTTATACTGACTGAGGAACCTTTCAAGGTTCAGTGAATCATATTGGTTTTATTGCTGGACGTTATTTAGCTTTTGATGTCGTATTTGTTTCCCTCTCTAGACTATATATCACTCTAATTTCTACCATTTTATAAATGCTGGTTTAGTATGGAATACTTAAGCTGTATTGGACTTGACATCAGCTAGTAAATAATCATATGATCTAGCCATTGACAAAAAGTACATGAAAAGCACACACATATAAACATCTTAACCAAAGGTTTCAGCGGATACACTTTTGTCACACAGGGCACACATGTCAGGCACAGTGTGATGCATTTGTTTGTGTTTTGAGTTCCATAATAGATTTTTCTAATCAGTAAAAAATGTAAATCTAAAAAGATAATTCATGACATGCTTTATAAATTGAGGGTTGTAAGAGAAATATGCTGAAATAGCCTCCATGACTAAATTTAACTAGTGGATATTTGAGATTGTGCATTTAACATACCCTGTGAGAGTCTTTGCAAGAGCTCACTCGTGATCCTTTAATCTATGTCCTTCATCAATAATCATGTAGTGCCAGCTAATTTTCTTAAGAAATGCTTTGTCTTTGTCCCTCATTATCAGATCATAGTGGGTGATCATCACATTGAATTTTCCCTCCCTCGCGTAGTCCTCCCTCGTTTTCCTTTCATCTTGGCGTCCGTCATACAGAACTGCACCAATGCTGCATCCACAAGTATGCTGAATATAACATATACTGACAGCAAAATAGGAGATTTAAAAAAAAAAAACCAAAACCAAAACTCACTCTACCTAGGAGCCCAAGTTACAAATTCATGAACACAGTTAGGGAGCACAGCCTTAGGAGCAACTATTAAGTATGGTCCAGTTACACCTTTGTTCTCCATGAGATATGCAATCAATGATATGGTTTTAATTGTCTTCCCTAATCCCATCTCATCAGCCAAAATGTCATTTAGGTTGTTGTTGAACAAAGAAAGCATCCATTGAAGTCCTTCCAGCTGGTAAGGTCTTAGCTCTCCACCTTGAAGCATAGACGGTTGCTCAGTAACCTGTAGAGTTGTCAATGATGGAAGGTAGATGTTACCTTATAGTAGCATGTCGTAACATTCTCATAAAAGCCAGTAATATGACAACTAACTCGATGTCACATGCATGCAAAATCAACCCAAACATGCATATAGGGCATAAAGGATGAACTGCTAAAGTTATTGGAAGATAAAATTCAAAGAAAATCAACAGAGGTAG
Organism: Berberis thunbergii; assembly: GCA_003290165.1. Taxonomy (NCBI): domain Eukaryota; kingdom Viridiplantae; phylum Streptophyta; class Magnoliopsida; order Ranunculales; family Berberidaceae; genus Berberis; species Berberis thunbergii. Next base: position 294,057 of record QNQO01001158.1, read on the forward strand.
AGACTCAAAGTTTACATTTTCCTGAATTGAGTGAATAACAGAATTATATTGTAGTTGGCCTTCAAGTAAATCATTTGTCTTAACATACCTATCCGAATCTAAATCAGTGACATCTACATCTCTTCTTCTTCTTCTAGTGGCATATCTGTTGGGCTTTCACTTTTAGAAGTGGACAACTGAGACAGATCATCAGCTTCTACGTCTTTTAGAGGTTCAATGTCATTAGTATGTTCTGCATCCTTTTGCCTTTGAACAGCAGCTCCCAGACAAACAAGAAGATCATTAGTTTTGCCTTTGAACAACAACTCCCAGACTTGAATTTAAATTTATAGTATTTTCAGAAAAAAAATAATAACAATAATATATAAAACAAATAAAACAGCATTATTAGTTTGTTATTTGATTTCAACTTCTACATGGCCATAAGTTGCATCAGCCATTAAGTCATCTTAAAAATAGCATGAATTGATCACTGTAAGGGTTTAGGTGGGGATCAAAAATTGGACTTGGACCACATGTTTTCGCATAATGGAGAATCTAAAACTGTCCACCCAGGTGTAGACGATCTAGACTCCATTACAGACATTCGCATGTGGAGCACAGCACACGGTATAATAATGGGCTTTGCCGATTGGAAACTATACACCTGAACTAACAAGAGCTAGAAATCACAAAGTCAATATTCAAGGACAGTAAAAGTTCATCAGGAGGTTGATGAAACGCTAATGATTTCGGTCGCCCTAAAGTGATAATAGACAACAAAGGTTGGCTAGACTAACAAATGGGACATGTGAGTCTGCAGAATGTATTAACTGTCAAAATAAACCAGAGTTGCGTGATTTTCTCAGAACAAAACTAATGTGATAGAGAAACCAACTGAATATAGAAACCAAATAATGGTGAAAGAAACAAAGATGACAACGAAGAAATGGTTGATTAGAATATCAAGCTAGGTCAATCATTTACATTGTTAAGCTTTTTCATTTAAGTCGTTGTTTTTGTTCGAGTGTTTATCTTCATTGTTAGTAGGGTAACAACCAAAGATAATTATTTCAAACAAAATGAACTGATAAGCTAATGTAATTTGGCATACAAAGCCCCAAATAGAGTATAAAACAGTCTAAGATGATGGTTATATTTTCTATTTCTAGCCCTTCTATATTTTGGATATACCAAGTAACTAACAAGCCAGACACATACCTCTCAAGTGAAGACCTTCGGGAGAAGAGAGTGCAACCTCAATGAAATGTGGATGTTCAAGGTGGTGATTTCTGCAGAGATAATAAACAACAGCAACTTTTCTATTATGCCGCTTCGGTGATGGCTCCGTCCAAACTATAGCCCTTTCTGGACTAGTTTGTCTGTAAAAAATATGATAGATTCATGCAATATGATATGATATGAGAGACGCAATGCTGACTAACCTGTGTTGATTCAGGTTTTCCCTCTTGGTCTGATTCTATGGGCAGGGCCAGGGACGAACTGCGGTTGATGCTGCTGCTGCTGCGAGAGACGCAATGCTGCTGCTGCAAGGGACGATTTGCTGATGATGCGAGGTACGCACTGCTGCTGCTGCTGCGAGGGAATCACTGCTGCTGCTACGAGGGACGAACTGCTGCTCTGCGAGGGACGCACTGATGCGAGCTTGCTGCTGGTCGCAAACTCGATGATTTCAGAGGGCTTGAACCCACCCATCCACAAACAGCAGCGCTCCGTCGGAGTCTTCCACATGCCTGAAACGAGATGAAAGAGATCGGCTTTCATGAGCATTGCCTTCAAGCCCATCATCTCATCCAAGTGTGCAAGGCAGTTGTCCTCGTAAAGTTGCACAAACTAAACATTATGAAATTCAAATATAACATCCCCAATTTCTAACATGACCAGACAGGAATACCAATTTCTAATCCCCACTGTCACCAACAAAACAATGTGACCACCCACAATTATAACATCCCCATTAGACATTACCACTCCCTAATCACTTTTTGGTTTTGCTTTGTGACTTGTGCATCCTAGCTTCAACCCTTTAGCAGGAACACATGTTCAAAGTTCATAATTTCAAGAAAAAAGAAGAAATTTGTGTATGCCAGGAAGAAAAGTAAATAACTAACATTCAAACTCAAATCGTTAACATTCTATTTGTTATGATTCATTTCACACTTGAGTGGAAAAAAATATGCAATAGTAAAAAAAACATTAACTAGCCAATATTTTTCCTCAAAAGCTAGACTTGTTAAAAGATATCAAAAGTAATTAGTTAACTACGATTTAGGCACGCTTTAAAAAGAGTTTTTGTGGTTAAGTTTCCTGATTAAATTAATATTTCTTATTATCTACTTCAAAAAAGATTAAATGTTTACAAGGATACAAGTAATTGTTTATTAAACATGCCAATGTGTCTAAATTATTAGGTGACGCACAGAATCCGATCCCTACTCCATGGAGCGGGTGATTTGGACTCAGATTCCAACAAATTATGTGGAGTTCATTACTAACTGCTGTACCAGTGTTTTGAAAAAGGTTCTCTGTATTCATAGTTGTCAAAAGAATTGTTGCTTATAAATCATAATAAATAGATATAATCAACAAAAGTAACTAATTATGAAATTTGTATTTTGAATAAATCTTGGATAGCGAAAATGACTTGATATTCTTGAAGCATTCAAAGCCATAAATATCCAATACACCGATTTGCATCTGGGATTGTGCGTCTTGCCGAACAAACCTATTAATCTTATCAACAAGCCTGAAATAAATCAATACGTTAATGCTATGATAAGCTGCTATAAAAATCCGCATGTAACACCCTATGTAACACTATGCTATAACCAAAGTACCATACCAGTCAAACAATCTAGAATATACAGTCTTTACTAAAACATCCCAACTGGCTACAACAACATTACAGTCGAGGGCCATCACAATGCTCCCTTCACGTGTTTGGATTGAACGTGTGCATAGTGTTGCAAGCAAATTGTTGGAATCACACCTGAGAATAGCAGGAAGGTGTGGAAATTATTAAACTAACCCGTGACTAGCTCTGAGTTCAAATTTCAAACTAAGAAAGCTTAGAAAGCGACAAGCATCGGATAAATATAAATAAATAAAGAGCAGTGAGTATGCAAGGTGTCCTTCACCCCATTATCCTGATCAGATAGAATTTTTTTCAGACCAGGTCTACCAGTCAGTTTAGGCATATTTTATTTGATTGAGCTCTGGCATATCTCAAGACAGCATTTTTCATCAACAGTTTAGATTCATAGGGGATTTTCGCAATCCAAGAACAATTGTATGTTCCTCTCAATATTCTAAACAACCTGAGGGGTAATCATTGTTGTCCCAGATTTTATTGTTACGAAAAAAAGTTTCTAATACTAAAAAATTTCTACTTATTGCAAAGTTGTTTTGTATCTTTTCTGTATAATTATTTTCACTACCACATAATAAACCCATGCAACAAAATTATAATTTCACACACAAGAAATTGGTTGTCAGAGATAAGATGCAAGAATAAGAAGTGAAAGAGATGTCTTCAGGACGCACTGCCTGGAACTTTATCAAAGATAAGAGAGAAGTTCAGGAAGTTTGTTAGTTTTGTGGTCAAAATCCTCACTGCATTGTATTGCTAGAAATACGAAGGCCTAGCAATTTTCATGATGAATATGATCCAATGACAAACGATAGTTGTGGTTATGCGCTTCTTTCAACTTTGTGTTTAAAGGTCTAAATAAACAAAAGTGATGCACGAACAAGATTCTAAAAGTTGATAACAAGATTTAAAAGATTTTGTGATGAATCAAGTGTGGTAATTGTTGCATGCATAATTGTCAACATCGTACCGTATATAACTTACTGGTATCCAAATATAAACCACAAGCATATATCATCTTTACACCTTACTGGATGTACCATGTACGTACAGGAAATATCATATGTATTGGATGATACCTAACATGTACCGTACAGTCGGGATTGAATTTTTAAATTTTTTTAAAAAAAATTCTTATTTTTATTTTATACTTTTTCCACTAAGCTCTTTACTTATGTCTTATCTACCCTCTTTGGATTAAACATCAAGCATTTCATCTTCTCATTTTGACAGCAAACCCCCTCCTCCCCCAAAAAAATAACTTTCATGCAAGGAAACCACCAAAATTATCGTACGCAAATGGACAAACATAAAATAAAAATAAATAAATAAATAAAAAGGAAGAGGTTTTGCCAACGAGTTAAAAAGGCTTTGCTTATGTACGAAGGAAGCAACAAGCAGATATGAAAACAACAAGTGTAGGCTTTCTCCACACAACTCAAAATCGCAATCCATCTTTGTGGGTAGTTTTTCAAATGAACTCCTTGTCTGTGTGTTTACTCGAAGATATAGCATTCAGCCAGTATAGGGTGGGCACTGAAAATGTTTTGGTGCCTAAAGTCCTACATGGCATGTTTATTTTAACGGATACAAAGTGATATAGGCTTTCTTTTTGGATTCATGTGAATGATGGATGACTCTCATATCTTACACCAGTACTATTTAAATACCAGCTTGCTTTATTTATATAAATATATATATATATACACATTATACGAGACAATAAGATACATATATCTTAAATTTGGGTTTTACATCGATATGAGTTTTGATAACTATGGTCGTATGAACAAACCTTGTTTGCTTCATGTTTGAATTGTTGATTCAACTTCCACATGTCAATCATCAAGCAGATCGCATTCGCTATTTCTACTTCAAAGTTTGTGTTTCACTTCAAGATGATATTCATAAGCTTGTTTCAGGTTAAATGAGTCTTTCCACCAATCAATTTTTCATGCTTGTTATGTGATTCACATCATTGATATTATTCCGAGATTCTGTTAAGTTTCTCTGATTGTTCTTCTGGTTAGTGCTTGCTTATCTACTGTTTTGAAGAATTATTGGTGAAAGCACTCACGAAGTTGCAGGAGGCATGTTAGAAAATAGAGAAATAAGGACTTTCCATGGCTTTGCTCGGTAAGTAATGTGGTGTTATTAGTAATGAGTATTTTATCTTAGTACCTGGTTTCCTAGTTGGTCTAGATTTGGATACGTTTACTTTTTCTGAAGGTTTAAATTAATTGCAAGTACATTTGGATTCTTACATTTTCAGAGTTTAATTAGGAAATGTTTATGTTTACAGGTTTTGGAGTAGATTTGTTTCGTCACTGGTTTCCAACAATAGGCATAACAGGCTTCAACTTTCTTGCTTGGTTGTTGAATGTTGTTGCCTATCTGAAATGCCCTTTTCTATTGTATTCATGTAATGTACAAGTTACTGCATTCAGTGGCTCTTTGAATGTTATCAATATTCATAAGATCAACTACAAGACCAACAGTAAGAAGAATGGTAAAATGACAAACTGATCTAATATCTTATTGTTTGTATTTTAATAAGTGACAAACTAATTCGTAAGTTCAAGAACCAGATTCACTTTGAAAGCTTTTGAAAAAACCAAAATAAATAAATTTGATAGCATTGAGTTACTTACATAAACAAATTAGCAGCCATCTGAAGATGAAAACTGGCTTGGTCTTTGATAGTTGAACAAAAATATAAATTATTCAAGCGAAGGAATACCTTGCGTAACAACATTCTGAAAAAGAGATCATCACGCCAGACAACACCAATTAGTTTACAAGAACTGAAAACATGAAACCTAGGAAGAATGACCACTCAAGCAGCTTACTTACCACATTTATTGCAGTGGATGAAGTTCTCTTCACCTCCGATTCTGTAACAGCAAAAACATAAGATAAAAAACTTCAGATTATTCAAATTTTGAATAATTACTACAAAAACATTGTATGGAACAAGGATAGAGGATTCAACCTGCAAACCCCACATCCATCATAGTGAAATTGCTTCTTTGAAACCTGAAACCCAAACCAGATTGTCAGCTATGTAAATTGTTCATTCCTGAAAAACTAATACTGCTTCTAAGTGACTGTCTTAAAACCAAATGTTGCCTAAAGAGTTGCAAGGTGAGTAGAAAGGCAGATTCTATAGTTTTCACAGGAGGAACAAATCTAGATTACAGAAACATAAGAGCAGTCATGAGAGAAACTACACACACATTATAGAGACTTGTATAATCAATTATTGACATCTACTAAAAGAGAGGACTTTTGCTTGCTATAAAATTATATGCACTGTCCAAATTTTCATAGTTAAAATGAATTTTAAATCTTAAGAGTAGTCCACTTTTCATATTAAAATCGAATCTAAAGCTTAAATTTTCCCAACCCATGGATACAACATATTGCTATTGAGACCAATTGAGTATATGTTTCTTTGTTTCATTACCTCTTTTGCAATTAAGCTAAAAAACATTTAAACCAATTAAGCTAGAATACCCAAATGATCATGCTCATGACAATACAAACACACAAACATGGCTAAAGAAGACTATTGAGTAAATCATGTTGATGGTTTATACATAGTAGCAGACTCAAATCCCTCCAATTGAAATGTTCTCTTGTACATAATAAACATTAGTGCTTAACAAAAGTCTCAAAAAATTAAAGAAGACCCTATACTCACCAAGTAGTTCTTCTACCGCTTCTTCAATAGGAAAGGACCAACATTATCTCCAGTGTCTTTGTTGTGCTTCACATGAGTTCCATCACATAGAGGAAATGTACCTGACCTCCAACAGCTGCCAAACACCCCAACACCCTAATTAGAATCTCACCCATATGTTTCACAATCCAATGAGGCAATGAACAAAGACAGGAAATGAGAGAATGTTGAATAGCTTACCTGTTGTTTTGAGTGTTATCTTAGTCTTCTTCTTCTCCTCTTCAGAAATCGAGCTCGAGAAAAGAAGAAAGTGAGTTCTAGGGTTTGCTTTGCTGAAAGAAGAAAAAAAAATAGATCAACAAAAAAAAATCAAACTGTTTTGTTTTGCTTTGCAGTGGAATTTCAACACTATCCTCAAAAGTATATTTACTAAATTACATTTTTTAATAAAACTAATAACCAGTCATGAACATCATCCTCATTGTACTCATCTTCCTTTATATATTTCACATAAATCTTACCTGAACATCATCCTCATAGTTTCATTTTTACGTGGGTATTCCAACTTTTGTATCGTAAATTTTCTTTCTCCTTGCTCATAACATATTTGAATTGTATATTCTGAACATTTACAAATCTCAATATTTCGACATTACTGAAGAGTCTCTAAGGACAAAAATTAAAGCTTTCCAGCATATACATTCTAATCTTAGAATAGCTTAAACCATCCAAGTAGCTAAACCATGTAAACGAAGTTGTAAATTCCCAAACTACTACTCTAAATATATTCACTTTCCAATAAAGGAAACACCTCATATACAATATTTTAATCCTGAGATTAACTAGAACCCTAAACGGATGACAACCTAATTCAATTCAAGCAAAAGTAAGGATCCTCAAATAAAAATAACTTTCCAAGACATCAAAATTTCCCAAGTTGAAAACCCACTCACGAGAATCATGATTGAAGTTGAACAACAGAAGAAAAAACTCAACTTGATTGTAATGAAATAACCAAAGATAAAACAAAGAATGAAAAAGAAGCTACCTTGTGATCTCCTCCACCAGTTGCAAACCTGATGCCACCAGGTTGAATATCAATGGAGAAAATCTGCATTCCTTCATGCCTAACCCAACCTGGCTTCTCTGCAATCATCTTTGCTTCTAGGTATCTAAAATCCCACTTATTTTTCACTCTCCCAGCACTCAAAGAACAAAAGGGTACTCAAATCCCATGGTTTGGGATCAAAATAGGAAATGGGGTCATCATAGAAAAACTTATAAAGGTCAAATTTTGTGTGGGTTCTTGAAGGATTTTATTCTCTTGAAACAGATTTGAAGAAGAAGAAGATATCTAAAGAAGAAGAAGGATCTTACCTGGAAGGAGATCTGAACCAATTTTATGTTCTTCTTCAGCTCGATTCTCTCAAGATCTAAAGAAGAATAAGGAGAAGAAAAGTTTGAGAATCTGCTTCGGTTCTTCATGTTCTTCTTCAGTTTGTCCTCTCCTTTTTTCGTCATTCTTCTCCTCTGCGCCAAAGCTCTCTAACTCTGATTTAGGTCGAAGCAAATTCTTTTTCGCAATGACAGCACCAAATTTTTTCGCCAAAGCGCGAAACCCATTTGCGCCAGAGCGCGAAATTACTCTCCAAATCACTCACTCGCAGGAGCGCGGCACGTGCAAAACGATTTAGTTTAGCAACGGTTGTTAGCCGTTGCACAATATAGCAACAGTTTTTGGCCGTAGCTAATGCACCCACGGTTTAGAGCCGTGGCCAACTATTTTTGTAGCCACGGTTTTAGGCCGTTGGCCACGCTATCCACGATTTTTAGCCGTGGCAAATAAACCAACGGCTTAGAGCCGTCGCCACCTCCCCGTAGCTAAACAAGCATTTTGGTGTAGTGAACGAGAATGGCAAAACTGTAATTTAACTCACCAATTTTTACACGTGACAAGCATGGGTGAGATAAAGCAAAGGCTACATAGTCCAATGGGAAGACGCGGTGAGTGAATGTGGTGAGTGAATGTGAAGAATCTTTTAAGTGCGCGGCCCACTATAAGGATCAAAACAAGTCAAATCAGCACTTTTTGATAAGTTGGCTTTTAATAATATCGCGATGGCATCTTAAAGTAATATTCTTTTTTTGTTATAAAGTGTCAAATAAAAATTGAATACATACCCTACCAACTATTTGAATATTTCGCAAAATTTTAGTCAAAACCTTTTTTTGTTATAATGTATTGTGACATACTTTAGTGTCTAAGTAGGGGTATGTATTTCATGGAATGTAGCTCAATTTATGTTCATATGAGTTACAAAAAAAAATTAAAAAAAATACGTTTGACCATGTCGCCAAGTCCTATTTTTTTTGAAAATTGTCGATTCGCTGTGTTGTATCTGTGTCTGACACGACACGCGTATCCGAGTCCATGCATCATTGGAGAGGAGATTGCAAGGGATATAATAGATCTGGGGGTTTTGGGAGAGGAGATGAAAAGGGAAAGCAAAAGCTTCAAGGGAGAAAACTTCAAGTTGTTTCTGTTTTTCGGGAGAGGAGATGAAAATGGAGAAAGCTTACCGTTTCCTCTCTTTTTTGGGTTGCTCAAATCTCTCCTCTAACACGTGCTAGAGAGCCTCCCGTAGCGTTGGGGCTTGGCTCTCTAGACTTTTTGGTGTGAAAGAAAAGTGGTGTTAGGTGAGAATATTTGGTTTCTCTTTTGGTACTTTTTGTACTTTTTTTTTTAAAGATTTAGGATGTTTATAGGCTTTATTTAGGTTGTTTAGAATGTCATGATAGGGTTACAGGTGATAAAGTTGGTTTAAGCGCTTCCAGTTTGTAGGGGGTCAGGGGCGGAGCCAAGATTGTTGACAAAAGGGGGCAAAAAAAGTTCGAAAAGACCAACTTACCCCTGAAAGTGGTTTTCAGAACCAAACGAAGATTTTTTTCTTTTTAACTCCCAACAAACCCACCCTCACCAACCCTCTCACTCTCTCTTATTCATCTTCTCTTATATTTTCTCTCCCTCACAAACCCTTTCTCACTCTATGATCTCTCAACTCCGCCTCTCATCTCATTCCTCTTATATTTTCACTCCCAATTCGCTCAACTTCGTAGTAGTTGGCTATATCGAACCCTGAAACACAAACATATCGGTAGCAGAGATTTGTGTAGAAAGGGGGGGGGGAGAGGGGAGAACCTAAACTTTTAAAATAATCCATAATTTAATTTTTAGTGGAGTTAAGAGCCAAGATTGTATACAAAATGGGACAATCTAAACTTTTAAAGGGGGGCAATATAAAAAAATATGAGTAATTTAGTGGAATTTTTCAGAAAGATAAGGGAGGCAACTGACCCCCTTAGCTAAAGGGTAGATCCGCCCATGGTGGGGGTGGGCAGAGAGCTCTAGGAGATTTCAGGCTTTATTTTAGGCAATAATGTTAGTTTAGGTGCTTTTATTTTATTTAACTGATAAACCTAGCCAAGATGTGAAATCCCATAGGTTATTATTTGAGGAATAGAGTTGTTTTAGGGTTGGATGATATTATTTTCCAATACGTGTGTTCCTCTATTTGAAAAACCTACATCCCTAGTTCACAAGGTCCAACGATCTCGTGTCAATATTTATTTGCAGCGATGATAATCTCTTAATGCTTTCACCAGCTAGCCTGTAGCAGCGATGATAATCTCTCAATATTTATGTGCAAAAAATGATGGCACACATCCCGAGGTGGGTGAACGGTCCCCCCCCTCCACCTCCCTCCCCTCGCTGTTTTCCTCGCCATGTAGAATAACTCTTTTTTTAATCCTTCTCCCCAGCTCACCCAAGACCATTTCCGCCTAAACCAAATTTGTCCCTTTTGATAGCATAGTTTTGCTTAAGTGCATGTACCGTAACCGTGTACTAAGTTTCCATAATTCTTCTCCAAATTAATATACTTCTCTTCCTCATTTTCATTCTATCAATTTATTTATTCTCTTAATAACATGTGTTGTTGTATTAGTATTAGCTCATAGTTCCCTTGCTAACAACAGATTATGTTTCAAAATTGATGAAGGAGACAAATAAGAAGAGGAGCAGGAGAAGTTACAGGTGATGGTGGCAGTGGTACTTGGGTGAATTGGGGACGATGGATGGATGGTTTAATTTGTAATATTTTAGTTTTGATTTTGTTGATTTGTGGAGATTAAACTCTTTTACAAACTTGAGTTTGGCGAACCCAACATAGCTTCTTTAAAAAGTCCCAACTCCAAGTTGTACATTAGTCCCTGGTACCATCAGGGTATTTACACTATACCTACTTAACTAGTCTTCATCTAGTCCGGACGCTATTCAAACTTGACCATGTACCACCATAGGTCAATGGTTCAAGTACTTTTTATGATCATTTTGTTCACCGCCACCAACCGAACACATGCCACCATAGGACATATTTTTGGATCCACTTTAGGATAGTCTTGAAGCTCCATTCCAGAAATTTGCGCGCACACACATTGGAATTTTGCTCCTCTTCCCCTCAACTAACCGACCACCTAGCAGAGGCCGATTCCAACACACACCCAACCCATCTCTTACAGCTGATTGAAATTCACCCATGACTGCTGATCCGCTGCTTGCTTAATTCTTTTGCCTCCATTGTTGTTGCTCATTCCCACAATAACAGAGTATTCATCTGATCATGGTCGTGGAAGTAGCAACAGCATCTCTTTCTCTTTCAGGTAAGTTTGTGTTGTTTTTGTGCCTAGATACTCTTTTTTATTTATATCGAAGTGAGTTACCAGCAAGCACTAGTAGTGTAATATAATTGTTCTTCTTTGGGTTGTGTCAGTGTCACCCATTTCAACTTTTTCTTATTAGCTTATATTGCCCGGCCTCACTCATGTTTTACTTTCATGATAACAGCAGTGAGGATGAGGAAATCTCACATCGGCAGCTAAGGGGGCCTGGATTATTTTTCTTAGCTTCAGAGGCAGCTAACTTGCCACATCCTTCTAAGGTATGCCTTGCTACCTCACCTCACTTTCATCTTAATTTCAACTGTGCTATGCAAGTCAGCCTTAGTCTACACTTTGTGCTGGGGCTAACATCGTTACCTGTTGACAAATATTACAATTCAGAGCAATGCTTCAATACATTCACAAAAAGTTACCACGAAATGTAATTTACAACCTTATATAGAGTGAGTAGTTATAAAGTTACTATCATGTGACCAAAATTACTACTCAGTTAGTTACTAACATGTCATACAAAAGTTATTATTCCAAATTCACAAAAATTATAACTCTGGAAAATCTAAAATTACCTGGATCCACCATACATCCAAAACCTTAAAAGAATTTTTTATTAATTTCAATCCGTCTAATATTGGGACTTGGGATTCCATTGGTTTGTATTAATTTCAAAGGGAGATTCTAGCTGGCCTGGGTCAGCGCCTGGGTGGCTGCCTGGGAGGCTCCTTGGCATGTGCCAAGGAGGGTGTCTTGCACATGCCACTAAAGTTTCAAAAAAAAAAAAAAAAAAAAGCGGGAAATGAAATTTGAACTTTCTTGCTGAAATTTAAGAGGGAGGGATGGATAAAAAAACAGAGAAAAACAGAGAGAGGAGTTGATTGGAGCCATGATTTTGGTATAAAGGATGACGTGGAACGTGTTTGTGATGGTTTTATTGAGATTTCTGAGAACAACATTGCGCAAGAGAAACTCCAGGGAAGCATAGCTCTCACTCCTGCAAATAGGGAAGTTAAAGTTCCAGTCACAACTTCAAGGTCAGCAAAGCGGCGAAGACGTACTAGAAGTAATATGAACAAGGAACAAGTCGAGCATCAGAGGATAACCCACATTGTAGTTGAACGTAACCGTCGCAAGCAGATGAGCGAGTACCTCACTGTCCTCCGCTCTTTGATGCCACCTTCGTACATTAGCAAGGTCTTTCTCCCCGTCCCTACTGCGAATGCTCTCTTACTTTCAATTGTTTTCTTAGATTAAACATGCACTGGGACATTTGATTTAACAAAGTGTCCCTTAGTATCTAGTTTACTTCACAAACTAACTTTGATAGGTTTACTCTATATATTCAGAGTGACCAAGCCTCTATAGTTGAAGGAGCCATTAATTTTGTCAAAGAGCTTGAACAATGCCTCCAATCATTTGAGGCGCAAAAGATAATAAAACATGGATTCAAGGGTATTTTGACGTCTCCTTTCGCAGACTTCTTCACCTTCCCTCAGTATTCTTCATGTTCTACTAGGGAATGGGTTGGGGAGAAGCATTCATCGATTGCTGATATCAAAGTAACAATGGTGGAATGCCATGCAAACCTCAATGTACTAACTAGGAGACAACCAAAGCAGATGTTGAAGATAGTTTACAAGTTTCAAAGCCTACACCTCACAATCCTACACCTCAACGTTACAACAACTATTGATGAGATGGTTCTCTACTCCTTCAGCATTAAGGTTTGTTTCAAGAGTGTTATTATTGATATCCAGGCCTAGCCCGGATGTGTCCAAGGGCTCCCACTTATGATTAGCATTTTCCATAGTGAAATTATTTACCATGACAGGGAGAACCTTGCTACTTTCTCTAAGTGTATTTGGTTTCAATTAATAGCAATTTTCTAATATGCTCAATTTGTTAATTTGTTCTAATGCTCTCGTGACAGGTTGAGGAAGGGTGCCAATTCAGATCAGTTGATGAAGTTGCTATTGTGACTCAACAGATGCTTCTCAGGATTCAAGAGGAGGCTACAATATTGAGTTGAATAAATCTAGCTAATTTCGTTGTTGTTTCATGAAGTTACATTGCTGTCGTCGAAACCAAATTTTGTTGAAAAAGTGCTAGTTCAGTCCGTATTTTGTCTGAATTAGCTTACATTGATCATGTTTTAAGTCTGAATTAGTCCTACTCAAAACTGTGAAGAGTAATAGATAGGCATTGATCATCAACCAGGGAGCAAATGAAAGTAGCTTTTATTAATGACTTGGAGCTTTTAGTACTGAGACATTAAGGGGTATGCATTCAACGGGCTTTATGTACAATTGAAATTTAAAGCAACATTCAGAACCAAATAATTACTTAAATTTAGAGGAAAAAATAAAATACGTGAACAATCATTTACCATTAATATAACAGTAAGTGATTTATCATGAACACCCTCTTGCATCATCGAGACGAAAACCTATCATCATAAAAAAAACAATATCATATATCATGATTCATTTTTCAAACCTTGGAAAGAACCGAGTAATTTTGGGTTTGACAGTTTCTTAGTTCTGCGCAAGAGTTAAGAACTTGTAACAATTCATCGGGCATTTTTTTTCTGAATCATCATCATCTTTTCCTTCAAAATTTAGGGACACCCATTTTGTTTAGAGCATCCAAGACATACAAATATCTCTATCCCAAAACTTAAATTACTTCACAAAGGAAGAATTGAATTTCGGTCACGTCTATCCGATCTTGACAACAAGAGCTTCCCACCACTCGAAAATGATCTCTTCATGGAAACAGCTAGCTTATCAAATGTTCTTCCTTTAGAAGAAGATCTACCAATCAGGCTTGCAGGAGAAACCCCCATAGATATCGATCTTCTCATCCACTTTATCTGCTTCTCATCCAACCTTTGCAAATCATTTGGCACTTGAGAAGGAAAATCTTCATTCACCACTGAGGAAGGCACAACTTCATTGGTGTCACGACCCATTCCTCCTCCTCCACTCCCAGAACTCTCATTGATTTGGGGTTCTTCCGGAGGCTCCGAACTATTCAAATTCGAAGACCGACTAGCTGTAGAAAGGATTTGGGCGCGACAAAGAGGACAACTTGTATGTGATCTTAACCAAGTATCAATACAGGGGAGGTGAAAAGCATGACTACACTTGGGGAAGAGTCTGAGACTCTCATCTTCATCGAACTCACCAAGGCAAACCAAGCACTCGGTCCCTTCAACAAGACCATCTCCTTTCTTATACTTGAACATAGCAATTGAGTTAATAATGGATTGCTCAAGACCAACAGTATTAATATGCTTCCCTGGAGTTTCTCTTGCGCAATGTTGTTCTCAGAAATCTCAATAAAACCATCACAAACACGTTCCACGTCATCCTTTATACCAAAATCATGGCTCCAATCAACTCCTTCCCAGTAGGGCAAGTCTTTGCAACCATAGCTGAAGAGGTCATTTTGGAAAGCAACGGCTTCTAATGCCATCTTCCTGTACATTAAAGAACAAATGATCAAGCAGAGGAATCGATGGAATGTTTCTTACTTGGACAACACATTTGAGAGGCAGATCAAACTCTACCTACCCTTTTTTCTAAGAAAAACACATTGTGTACCAACAAATTGCTTCTTTATAATATGGAGATCCCGAGCTCGTCCTCCTCTCTCTGTTTTTCTCTGTTTTTTTTATCCATCCCTCCCTCTTAAATTTCAGCAAAAAAGTTCAAATTTCATTTCTCGCTTTTTTTTTTTTTTGAAACTTTAGTGGCATGTGCAAGATGATATTCACATAATTATTACATAATATATCCCTTAATTTATATATGTTAGTGTTTCGATTATTATAATTTATAATAATTATTTCGTTTTCATGTCTTGGCAGGAATTTGAGCGTTAACGATGAAATGGTATTAAGGCGACAGACAATTGGTCAATTCTAGTGGTGGTACAAAGCAGAGAGTCACATATCTAAACCTAACCCTAGTAAACCTAGATCCACCTAAATTAGCCTAAGCCCAAATCAAAAATACTAACCTAAAAACCCAAGCCCAAGATAATAGAACCCTATTTAGCTCCCCTAATCTTAGAGAAAAGGGATCTCTTATTCTCTCCTCTTCCACAGCCCCTCTCCCCTCATCTCTTTTCCAACCACCACACCACCCTGCCGGCAATCCTCGCTCGATAGGAGAGCCGGCAGCGCGATAATACCGCCATCACCACCTCCTCCTCGTCCTCTACCATCAACCGCCACCTCCTCACCCTCTCTCTGTTCCATCATCCTCACCGCCGCCATCCACCGAGCACCACCTCAGCCGTCGCCGCGAAACAGAGTCGCAACCACCGCGACTCTGTTCCGCCTCGCCACACAGCCTTCTCCTCTTCTCTCGGTTTCTCTTCGTCTCTCCCTCCTCCAATTCTCTCTCTCTGCTCCAACCTCGCCACCAGACCACGCAATAACCACCACCACCACAACAGGCCAAGAAATTCATCGACAGAGCCACCAACCTCGCCGCGAAACAGAGCCGCACCGCGACTCTGTTTTGTCTCGCGACAGAGCTTGCTCCTCCCCTCTCTCAGCCTCTCTTCGTCTCGAGTTCCTCCTCTCACGACCACCGTCACGACCCGACCAAGCACCGCAACCACCACCTCGCGACAGAGCTCGCAACCGACTGAAACAGGGAATCTCTTCCCGATTTCTCTTCGGTTTTTGTTGCTGTTTTCTTGGTTTATTTTCACTGTTTGCTCGTCTTTGCAGGTTCTAGGATCGATTTGAGGACGAGGGAGGCCGCGAGGAGCGAGAACGAGGCCGCGAGAGCCGCCGTATCGCTGGAGACGAAGGCGCAGCAGTGCGCGGAATTTGGGCGGGAGAAAACCGTTTTTCAAAACTGAAAAACAATTTTCACTATTCACACCCCAGGTATCTCTAAGAGCCACCACAGTGCCTCTAGCAGCCCTTTTCTCGGGATTCACGTCCGTGCAGAGATGAGTTGCGGCGTACCACATCACGAGGATATGACTACCACTACCATGGATAGCTAAACCCTTCGCCAAGGCTACGATGAAACCACGGGATTTCCTAGAGTTTGTGTATTTAAATTTATTATTTACTTTATGCTTGAACGTTAAACACATTTGATTTATGATTTTCAATAATTTGCTTTCACTGATTATATCCTGATTAATTATCTAGACTAGTCGGTAGTTAGAAATACTCTTTGTTGAAATTCAAAAGTCTAATTTAATCAATTAATCTGAATCTGTGATTGTGTGTGCCGTAAGAAGACACGCAATGCTAGGGATTAGGATTAGTTAAAATAAATCTGTGATTGTGTGTGCCGTAAGAAGACACGCAATTCTAGGGATTTATACCTATGCTGAAATCAATTGTGAACTTAGATTAATCTTTAGGTTAGTCATGTTAAATCTTGAAAACAATATTTTTAATTACACAAATCTCAAAGAACCTGTGGTGGATTCAATGCCTTGGTTTCCTTTCTCATATTCTTTAAAACCTTATATTTTGTTTTTTAATTTGATTTTTTAGTTTAGATATTTTAAATTGCTGTAACCCCATTTAAATTAGTTTAAATAAACCCTGAAATTTAATTGTAACCACAGTCCTTGTGGGATCGACCTGTACTTGCCCTTGTCTACCAGTTAGACATTGTGCACTTGCAGTTATTAAAATTAGGTTAAATTAACCTATTTATTTAGGTTAGTTAAATCTGCATCAAGTTTTTGGCACCGTTGCCGGGGACTGTAGCGGTGTAATTGGATTTAAGAGTTTATTTTCACTAGTTTGTAGTTTAGGTTAAAAAAAAAATTAATAAATAAAAAAAAAATTTTATTAGGTCAGATATAAGATGGCTTTTGCTTTTAGGATAGGCTTGATTTTATTTTTTTTTGTTATTTCTTTTAAGTCTTAGAAGTTTTGATACTTGTTTTTGTTTTTTTTTATTATTTTTTGCAGGTTAAGGTAGGAAGCATATATTACAGATTACACGCTTCTCGAGAAAATTGAACGATCCTGCACACGTCAAGCAAAGTTTTTATTATTATTATTTTTATTTTGTGAGGAGAGTTTTTAATTTTATTTTCACCTCGTTTTACGAGTGTGTGGTGTAATAATTTTTAAACTCTACTATTTCTCATTTTGTTTCATCACAAAAAAAAAAAACAAAAACAAAAAGCACATGGTTTGAATTGTTTACAGGTTGCTATCGCGTGGACACTCTCAGAAGTTGGCGAGCCGTCAGGTGGACGGTGCTTCTGATCGACGTCAACTCGACTTCTACCCGGCGTCGCAAGTAACCCAAGAGAGGTTCACGCCGGAGGTAACTTCTTTCCACCGCATCTGCACGCGGTTTCTAAGTGGATTACTGTGTGTTTTATTTGCTAGGTACTTATCTAGGGTCATTTTTCATTCATCTTGCTTGCGCATCATATAGGCCTTGATTAGGTTTTACCATTTTTATTTTAGAGTTAGGTTATCTTCGTATATAGATTAGGCTTGCATAATTTAAAAAAAAAAAAATGAAATCTAATCATTATCCATCTCGCAGGAATGCATTTAATCCCATGCGACCACCTGATTATGCTCCATATTAAGATTATTACAAACTCAGATTCCGCATATTATCCTGACTTCCTCTCCCCTTCTAACGAGGATAAAGACTTTAAGGATTACTTCTCCCCTTCTACCTCGAAGCTTGAAACAGCTCTTATGACGATGACTCGAAAATTAGATGCACTTATGAATTTGACTCAACCCCTACCTCCTAGTAATGTTTCATTTGAGGGTTGTGTTGCATGTTCGAGTCCTAGTCATTCTACAGCTGATTGTGATTTGCAATATGATTATCCTGAATACTTCGCTGAGCAAATCCATTCTTTTAATGCTAATTGACGACCTGGTTATAATTTAAAGTTCAACTATTGCAGCCCTGGTTTTGCCAAAAATCAAAATCTCTCTTGGGCTCATAACTCACACCAAGGGGGACATAGTTTCTCTCAGGCTCCTCAATACCCTCATCATGTTATGCCTCAATTTAACAAAGCTCATCCATCCAACACATCAAGCTTAGAGGAAACGATTAATCAGTTTTTGCAGCGCTCAGCAAGTTCAATTGATCAGAATTCTAATGACATATCTGAGTTGAAAGCCACGACTCAAAGACTTGAGATAGTTGTGGATCATATTACTGAGGCATTATCTGAAAGTGAGTTAGGAAGAGTTCCTAGTCAGTCTGTTCAAAATTCAGAGGGTCAGATCATAATTGGTAACACATGGGAATCCGAGTCAGATGATGTTTCTGAGGATAATGTGATTGAAACTACTTTGCTTCCTGACCCATTCTCTTCCCCACATTTTCATGAAGACCCACTCGACATATGTCTTTCTAGTGACTCATGCATAGAATCAAACTGTGAACAGTCTTTAGAGTCTCCCCTTGATTATTTTCATGATACACATGACCATTTAGAGGCTTGTTTGACTCATTTTAGTTTGGACTTTGATGTTGATGATTCCATTAGGGAAGTCAATGATTTGCTTGACTCTGTCCCCATTGTGGATCCTAGTTATAAATGGAAGTCTAAAGTGGAACCTCTTCCACTCAGTGAGTCAAAACTAGTCCCATCAGTTGAGCCACCTGAGCTTGACCTTAAACAATTACCTGACACCCTCAGGTATGCGTTTTCAGGTACTGATGATACTTTGTCTGTTATTATTCCATCTACATTGAATTCAAAACAGGTTGACCCAAAGAAGTCGGGAGATATATTTAATGAGAGACTACATGCCATAGGTATTGCCAATTCTAGGTTTGGGGGTGTTGTTGCGTCGTCTAACTCATCATCTTGGTGTAATCCATTTTGTTACGATGAACATGTACCACCCGATATATTTATAGACATACCTCTTTCCATCCCTTTCATATTGACTAATGCTACCTATGTGGATCCATTGTTTGTAAGAGATGATTTCAATTTTCACCATCCTGATGTGAAAATTATCCAATCTTTTGATTTGGAACCAGACTTAGGATGTTCCATTTTAGGAGTAAGGGAGGATCCTTTGTTGCATATCACTACTTGCGACCTATTCATGTTTAAGATCCCTATTGACTTCCAAGGAATGCGAGTTTTTTTACCATTTCTATATGATTTTAGATGGTGTCCTTGCAACTTTTGGGATGTGCTAGTATATCTTGTGTCGCATGTGGTTGCTATTTTTGAGTGGACTGATCCTCAACTTTTCAGGTTGTTGGTATACGATTCCTTCACCCTTTTGAGGTGAATGTTCCCTATGTTCTTCCTCGTCACTTCATGATATATCACTCATGAGGGAGAATATATGTCGGGCTGACGACGTTAAACCAAGCGCTCCTAGGAGGCAGCCTAGCTTTAGTTGTGTGTCTCTGTTGTTAGTCTGGATTGATTTTCGAGTACCCTATTCAGTTGTGTTTCATTTATACTCGTTAGCTCCATAATAGTTTTGACTTACAACTTGTTTTTTTTTAGTTTTCTTTGTTGATGTCGAGTCTGCATTTTATCGATTTCTAATGAAAACTCCATGATTCTTATGTTTGTGAGCCTCATTGATGGACGACTTCTTGGAAATTGGTAAAATCTTTCCCATGGTAATATCACTCTAACTCTCCTATTTTCTTTTTCCTGCATGTGTCATGATCATCATTTTATACATTGAGGACAATGTTTGGTTTAGGTTTGGGGGTGACGTTTAAGATTTTTTCTGCATTTTTTGAAAATTTTGAAATGAAATGTATTTCACAATTGACTATTGTATTCTACTCAATCTCCATTGAATACATAGTTAAGTATGAATATGTGAAAATTTTCGATTTGAAAATGCATTCAAATCTAAGTTTCTTTCCAATAAAGAGGATGTGCTTTCAAGTATGCCTTTAAATTTGAGGAATTCATGCTTTCCCTTGTCACTTTTATATATCAATAGGAAAGCATATGGTTTGATATTATCTTTAAGTTAAATATATTTCATGAGATTTTTTTTTAACTCGATTACTTTTTGCACTATAAGCCATATTAGCATGATTTGAAGTTGATGAGTGAGATATGAGCTAGAAAACCTTAGAATAATAGTGGAGACTTAACCAGTGAAAGTTTTGAGCCATTCTTTTCTTTCTGAGTGTTAGATAAATTTACTCTAATTTTTCTTGAGTTCGCATTAAGTCGTTGATGATCTCATTATTCTCATTTTTCTTATCAATTGCTTTGAGAATAACATTAAAATTAAATTATTGCACTAGAACATTTTAGTTTATTTAGTTGAGATGTCATAATACCAACCTGAACTTAAGAAATGATGTAGGCAAGTTTTTCTTAAACCTTTTCTAGCCTTTTTACTTACCAACTCATTAGTTCCCTTTTAAAGCCCTTTGAGCCGTTGATAGCCTTTTATTTGTGAACCCCTTATCAATACCCAATTTATCTAAGAATGTATATGGATGAATGTTAGTTGAAAATGGGTAATTAGAAAGAACAGAGTCAAATATACCATGAGTCATCAGTGTTGAAACATTCTATTGAGTAGAAGAGGAAAAGCATGTAGTTGAAAAAAAAAAAAAAAAAAAAAAGCAATTGATGGTTAGAACATTGATAGCCCTTGTGTTAGTTTAATGGGTGTATACATTCTTAGAGATTTTTCGTATACCTTTTTCCATTCTTTGTTAGCCATTACCTAAGCCCCATTACAACCTATTAAAATCCTAGTTGATCTTAAGAGATGGTTAGTTTCGTAGATGTGGAGATTAAATAAATAAGAACTATGGTGCATGATTTAACATTCTCAAAAGTAATTGATATTCCTGTCCATGAGATCATATTCATTCCATTCTTGAAAAGTCCGTTCTTCATATTACTATATGTGAGATGATTGTTTTCCATTATTTACTCTTTTCCCCATTATTTACTCTTTTCCTCACATATAAACTGAGTGAAATATCAAATCTCTGAGTGTTTCATTGTGAGTGACATGAGAGGTTTGAAGTCAAAACATACTTTCTAAAGGAGATTTAGTAATTGTTTTACTCTGAAATAAAAAGTTATGTTGATAAGGCCATGCACACACACACTTCGAGTTGGGAATAATTGATGAAATTTATTTAACCTTTGGGTATTATTAAATGGTTGTGAGACTCTTTGATATATTATTGTGAGACTGTTAGCTATTTTCAAAATTTTTGACAGCTAAATTCTTACTCTGAGGATAATAGATCGAGTTACCATGTTTTGGAAATTTATTAAGTCATAATGTTTGTGGGTAACATTTCTGGAAACCCTCACGAGACTATAACTCGTCCACTAGAGGTAATCTAGGGGTTTAAAGCCTTGTTGCACGTTTAAGGTAAGTGCAACCGATGATTCCTGCAAAAGTGAGTTAGATTTTATTTTATTGTTTTGCTCGAGGACTAGCAAAACATAGGTTTGGGGGTATTTGATATTCACATAATTATTACATAATATATCCCTTAATTTATATATGTTAGTGTTTCGATTATTATAATTTATAATAATTATTTCGTTTTCATGTCTTGGCAGGAATTTGAGCGTTAACGATGAAATGGTATTAAGGCGACAGACAATTGGTCAATTCTAGTGGTGGTACAAAGCAGAGAGTCACATATCTAAACCTAACCCTAGTAAACCTAGATCCACCTAAATTAGCCTAAGCCCAAATCAAAAAATACTAACCTAAAAACCCAAGCCCAAGATAATAGAACCCTATTTAGCTCCCCTAATCTTAGAGAAAAGGGATCTCTTATTCTCTCCTCTTCCACAACCCCTCTCCCCTCATCTCTTTTCCAGCCACCACACCACCCTGCCGGCAATCCTCGCTCGATAGGAGAGCCGGGCAGCGCGATAATACCGCCATCACCACCTCCTCCTCGTCCTCTACCATCAACCGCCACCTTCTCACCCTCTCTCTGTTCCATCATCCTCACCGCCGCCATCCACCGAGCACCACCTCAGCCGTCGCCGCCATCCACCGAGCATCCACTTGATGCAGATTTAACTAACCTAAATAAATAGGTTAATTTAACCTAATTTTAATAACTGCAAGTGCACAGTGTCTAACTGGTAGACAATGGCAAGTACAGGTCGATCCCACAAGGACTGTGGTTGCAATTAAATTTCAGGGTTTATTTAAACTAATTTAAATGGGGTTACAGCAATTTAAAATATCTAAACTAAAAAATCAAATTAAAAAACAAAATATAAAGTTTTAAAGAATATGAGAAACGAAACCAAGGCATTGAATCCACCACAGGTTCTTTGAGATTTGTGTAATCAAAAATATTGTTTTCAAGATTTAACATGACTAACCTAAAGATTAATCTAAGTTCACAATTGATTTCAGCATAGGTATAAATCCCTAGAATTGCGTGTCTTCTTACGGCACACACAATCACATATTTATTTTAACTAATCCTAATCCCTAGCATTGCGTGTCTTCTTACGGCACACACAATCACAGATTCAGATTAATTGATTAAATCAGACTTTTGAATTTCAACAAAGAGTATTTCTAACTACCGACTAGTCTAGATAATTAATCAGGATATAATCAGTGAAAGCAAATTATTGAAAATCATAAATCAAATGTGTTTAACGTTCAAGCATAAAGAAAATAATAAATTTAAATACACAAACTCTAGGAAATCCTGTGGTTTCATCGTAGCCTTGGCGAAGGGTTTAGCTATCCATGGTAGTGGTAGTCATATCCTCGTGATGTGGTACGCCGCAACTCATCTCTGCACGGACGCGAATCTCGAGAAAAGGGCTGCTAGAGGCACTGTGGTGGCTCTTAGAGATACCTGGGGTGTGAATAGCAAAAATTGTTTTTCAGTTTTGAAAAACGGTTTTCTCCCACCCAAATTCCGCGCACTGCTGCGCCTTCGTCTCCAGCGAGACGGCGGCTCTCGCGGCCTCGTTCTCGCTCCTCGCGGCCTCCCTCGTCCTCAAATCGATCCTAGAACCTGCAAAGACGAGCAAACAGTGAAAATAAACCAAGAAAACAGCAACAAAAACCGAAGGGAAATCGGGAAGAGATTCCCTGTTTTCGCTCCCTGTTTCAGTCGGTTGCGAGCTCTGTCGCGAGGTGGTGGTTGCGGTGCTTGGTCGGGTCGTGACGGTGGTCGTGAGAGGAGGAACTCGAGACGAAGAGAGGCTGAGAGAGGGGAGGAGCAAGCTCTGTCGCGAGACGAAACAGAGTCGCGGTGCGGCTCTGTTTTAACGGCGAGGTTGGTGGCTCTGTCGATGAATTTCTTGGCCTGTTGTGGTGGTGGTGGTTATTGCGTGGTTTGGTGGCGAGGTTGGAGCAGAGAGAGAGAATTGGAGGAGGGAGAGACGAAGAGAAACCGAGAGAAGAGGAGAAGGCTGTGTGGCGAGGCGGAACAGAGTCGCGGTGGTTGCGACTCTGTTTCGCGGCGACGGCTGAGGTGGTGCTCGGTGGATGGCGGCGGTGAGGATGATGGAACAGAGAGAGGGTGAGGAGGTGGCGGTTGATGGTAGAGGACGAGGAGGAGGTGGTGATGGCGGTATTATCGCGCTGCCGGCTCTCCTATCGAGCGAGGATTGCCGGCAGGGTGGTGTGGTGGCTGGAAAAGAGATGAGGGGAGAGGGGATGTGGAAGAGGAGAGAATAAGAGATCCCTTTTCTCTAATATTAGGGGAGCTAAATAGGGTTCTATTATCTTGGGCTTGGGTTTTTAGGTTAGTATTTTTTGATTTGGGCTTAGGCTAATTTAGGTGGATCTAGATTTACTAGGGTTAGGTTTAGATATGTGACTCTCTGCTTTGTACCACCACTAGAATTGACCAATTGTCTGTCGCCTTAATACCATTTCATCGTTAACGCTCAAATTCCTGCCAAGACATGAAAACGAAATAATCATTATAAATTATAATAATCGAAACACTAACATATATAAATTAAGGGATATATTATGTAATAATTATGTGAATATCACAAGACACCCTCCTTGGCACATGCCAAGGAGCCTCCCAGGCAGCCACCCAGGCGCTGACCCAGGCCAGCTAGAATCTCCCAATTTCAAAATAATGTTTTTGGGACTTGGGATTCCATTGGTTTGTGTTAATTTCAAGGTAATGTTGTTGGTACATGGGACTCCATTGGTTTGAGGAATTGCAAAATTATGTCCATTGGTTTGAGGAAATTTTGCTTTGGGGTTCTGGATCATGTTGGACATTGTCTCGATGTCAACGTAGCCATGCACATCAAATCGTTGTTTTTTGGGCCCCAGAACTACCAATATTTCCTATGTACTCTTTGATGAAAATACTTAATCAAAATGTCTTGGACATGAAGTGTTTTATATATTTGATTTTATATGTGCCCCCATGATAACTAGAACATGTTCTTGTATTAAAATCTTGACATTGGCCCAGCATTTATTGAAGGTCCTTTTCATTTTCCTGCTAAAATGTAGAGCATCATCGTATTAACTAATCCTATCTGTTAAACCCATTGCTCCTCCTTGCTCAAAACAGATTTAACAAGGAGATGAGCATCAACATTACAACTTCTACTAATATAATGTCAGTTCCAGTTGCATCTTCCACAAACCATAGCTTATGTATATTTGCTATGATTGGCTACCACGCCCATTCACAAAAAGAATATTTTTGGGCCATTCATGGTCTGAATTACTGTTTGAGGGTCCCCCAGCAGAACTCCCTTCTTCCATTGATGTTAGTAGCAAAGAACCATAGTTGCCTCTACTGGATATATAGTTCAGCCATATTATATTTTGTCATTGGCACTTGTCTTAATCGCAAAAGACGGTTCCCAGAACATTTGCAGATTTCATCTTAGCATGAACACCCACTGCACCCTGTTTCAATAGACCATCCAAGCTTGCGTCAAAATAAATCACAATAGACTCCTCATTTGCTGAATCAGAGTTACAAAGAACCGAGCAATACAACATATTGATTGGTATTGTACAATGTCAAGAGAAAAAATATTGAAACATGGTTCATTTAGTGTTAAGTTCCTTCTACTATCAAAGTCAAAGATTGCATCATGTGTAGAATGTTTGTTGAGGATAGACTTTAATCGAAAAGCATCTGATGTACTTGTATTGTGAGCTAAAATTTGACTGACTGTATTGAACTGGGGAATCTAATGTTATTGATTTGCAGCTACTGCAAAGAACACATTATGCCATTTACACCATCTCTTGTTGAATAGCAACTGAAGCTTAGATGCAAGACATAATTTGTTTCTAAACAAGAAAGGTTTGAGATAATCTCTCTTCTTTAAGGTTTTTCTCAGCCGATGCCATCTGAACAATGTACACTAAAAGCCTGTTGAACTGAACAAGCAGAAATCCTTTCCCAATAAACTGGAATTGGAGATAACAACCACCATTTGGTAGTCACCCTGCATTTGAAAAAAAATGAAGAGCTGATTCTTCTTCGATGTTGCACAATGGGAAGAAATTGTCCATAGGCATATTATGATACACAAGTTCTTGTCCAGTAGGAAGAATGTTTTTGGCCAATTTCCCAACAAATGGTTGAGCTGAATGGGGTGCTTTTGTGTGCCAAATAGAACTCTGTGTCTTCTTTTCACTACACCAAATTGACACTTATGTAACAACTCTCAAAACAGTATCACTTTTAAGACGTTAAAATCCACCAAACAATTTCAAGTCAAAACTAAGTTTAGTCAAAAAAATGAAAAACAGAACACAAAAAAAAATGATACAATAAGTTAGATCACCATGAATAGTATCACTTTTATAGCCATACTCTTCATGGTGATACAATTATTGTATCATTTTTTTTTGTGAAAATGTGTAAAATTGTTAGGCGGATTGTTACACTTCAAAAGTAATATTGTTTTGTGAGTTGTTACAAAAATGCCAATTTGGTGTAGTGTTTGGTTCAAACTTGAGAATTTCAGCATTTAAGTTTGAAGAACAAGCTGGGTTGGAGAGATTAAGGAAAGCTTTTGCAGAATTCTTGATAGAAAATTTTCCTTGTTTGTCAAGGCACCATATGATCTTATCAACATGATCAACTTGTCTGAAGGGAATGGAGACAATGTCAGCTGCTATTGGATCAAGGGAAGATCGAGTAAGTGAATTGCTATGTTGTCCCAAGTGATTCCGAAGTTGTTGTTGTGAAATCAGGACTCAAGACTTTAAGTTAGACAAGGATTTATCTCTATGGCTCACAATTTATGTGGGACTCAAAGTCCTATGACAAGGACTTAATGTCATTTTTCTCTCCTTTAAAGCAAGCATACACAACGTGGAGTAGTGGTAGCAATCACAACGTGAAAAGCAGGTCATACACCGCGTGAAAATCAGAGTGTGCACGGTGAAATACAGGGTTGATTTCAGTTGCTCCTACCGGTTGCAAACCCACCTCTTTGGCTGTTTTATACATGGAGAAAAAGAGGGTGTCAGAATAGGTTATATGACCCTTCTTGGGCAGTTTTCTAGTAGGGAAACAGTGAGAAACAGGGTGTAGCAGGGGTTGTTCTTGTGGTTGTGTTTACGGTGAAAAAACAATGAGTTAGTTATCTTCTCTTCTTATAATATCTTGTATAAGTGTTTCCCATATCAATAAGATTGCTACAGAGTCATCATTGGTCTTGGAGTAGGCAAAGCCGAACCACATTAAATTCTTGGTGTGATCTTTATTTTCTATTATTGTTTATTGCTTGCTTGTTTCCTAGTTTTTAGTCTTTCACTTTCACCAACTAGATCTTGGTCTTGTATTTAGTTTACTTGCAGCAGTTGGCTTTGGGTCGATTGTTTTAGGTATTTACTACACGTGGTATCATAGTGCCAGTTGGTTGGTGTTTGTGCTTTCAAGGTGTCAAATAAAATGGCTGAAAATGTTTCTTCATCACGGGATAATGGCTATGTGAAAGTCTATGGGTTCGACATTATTCGATTCAATGGTAGGAACAATTTTAAAGCTTGGCAGATCGATTGTAAAGATATTCTAGTTAGTTTGGATTAGAATGATGAACTAGATGAAAAAAAAGAAACCATCATCAGATAAGACGGCGGTTGAGGTTATTGAGAAGTGGAGTAAAACGGATCAGAAGGCATGTAGTATGATTCATTTGTCTTTCTCTCAATGTGGCTTTCAACTTCACTAATGAGATGACGGCTCGAGGTATTTGTGATAAGCTTCAGGCTATGTATCTTCAGAATGATCAAATGAGTGTGATGTACCTAAAGAAAAAGTCTTCCACTTTCAGGTTACAACCAGATAAACTCTTGACTGATAAGATAAATGGGTTTGAATGTTTATACTCAGATTGTGTTAGCTTGGGAGCTAAATTTAAAGTTACTTAAAATGCACTATTTTTGTTAACTTTTTTTCTTACCGGAATGGGAACCGTTTATTTATTAGATGACAACATTGGAAAAAGAAAATTTTGTGTATAGTGATATTGTTCATGTTGTACTTGTAAAGGCTTCTAGAAAGAGTGTTTCAAATGAGAAGGTTCAAGCACATGGTCTTTCGGTGATAAGGGGAAGAATTATAACAGGAGGAACGACTACAGAAGGAACCAATCTAAATCAAAAGGCAGAGATATGTCTAAAGTTGAATGTCACAATGTAAGCGTAATGGCCATTACAAGAGGGATTGTCCAGAGTGGAAGGATAATCACAACAAGCAAGAGACTGAGAATAAGGATATAGTGATGTTGTTGAGACACCGGATATGGTAGAGGATATTTTAATTGTGGTTGACTTAGCACATGCATTGATGGCAAAGTCTTATGATCATTTGTATAACGGTTGGATGTTGGATACGAGAGCTTCGTATCATATGGGTTTCGTAAGGGAATGGTTCATCACTTATCGTGAAGTTAAGGGTAGTTCAGTTAAAATGGGTGACTCTCAGCCTTGCAAGACAATGGGTGTTTGCACAATCAATTCCAATTGATAGATGGGTCATGCAGACAACTTACTTAGGTACGTCATGTTCCAGGTCTTTCAAAGTGGTTGATTTCTCTTGGGGTGTTTAAAGCTTAGGGCTACAAGTATATTGGTGAGAATGGGTATTGCAATGTTTATTTTGGTGACAAGTTGCCTATGATAGCGGTTAGGCAAGAAAATCTATATTTCCTTCAAGGCGGTGTAGTTGAAGATGAAGCTATGGTTTCTACAGTTGTTAATGAGAAGAGTTTGACCCGCACACAATTATGGCACATGCGATTAGGACATGTTGGTGAGGGTGGACAAAAAACTTTAAGAAAGTGTGGCTTCCTTGGCGGTGATAAAATGGAAAAACTAGACTTCTGTGAGCATTGCATCTATGTGAAGCAGTGCAGGGTCAGTTTTGGTGATGACTTCAGCCAAAAAGTATGAGTGTATACCATGAAACATAAAAATGAAGTCACTGATATCTTTAAGAAGTGGAAAGCTATGATTGAGAAACAAATTGGAAAGGTAATCAAAGTAGTGAGATTTGACAATGGCTGTGAGTATACCGATGATCTCTTGAAGTAGTTTTGTTTAGAATATGGCATTAGAAGACACTTCACAGTGAAATTGACACCATAACAGAATGGGATAGCAAAGCGGATTAACTGTACCCCGTTGGAGAGCACGGTGCATGCTGTCCAATGCAGGTTTGTGCGGAATATGGTGAGTTGAAGCAGTAAACATGGTGTGCTATCCCATTAATCGTGTTCCTTCATCAGCTATTGAGTGTCAGATTCCTATGCGGGTATGGTTCGGTATTTCTTCATATTGTTCTAACTTGAAAGTATTTAGTTGTCCAACATATTTTCATGTTAGGGAAGACAAAATCGAAGTAAGGGCCAAGAAAGCTATTTTTTCGGTTATCCAGATAATGTGAAAGGGTAAAGATTATGGTGCCCTGACTTGCAAAAGTTTGTGATTAACTGAGATGTGAAGTTCCATGAAGAGGCTTTGTTACAGGCAAAGTGCGAGAGATGCAAAAATGGTTCCCCTATTTGGACGGGTGATAGCTATGATGAAGATGAAGATGCTGGAGATTCTCTGTAGGTGGAGCTTAGAATTCCTAGATTTCATACAAAGCATGATGTTCCCTCTACTGAGGAAAGAGGTTATACGAATATGATGTCTGATGAAACAGTGGAAGAAGATGAGGTTCCTACTAATGGGGACATGGATTCTATATAGCAATAGGTTCAACAGTTACAAACATGATTTTTAGTAATAGGCAGATAACCTAGAGTCGGACATGCGCCACTTAGATTTGGCTATGAGGAGGGCGTAGCTTGCACATTCTCAGTTCTTGATGGATATGATGATGTGTCTACCACATATACGCAGGCTTTGCAAAGTGTTCACAAAGAGGAGTGGAAGGAGGCTTTGGATGAGGAGATGTTATCTCTTCAGAAGAATCATACATGTGAGCTTGTGACACTCCCTAAAAGGAATATGTCGATTGGATGTAAGTGGGTTTTCACATTAAAATATTGGATTCCAGATTTCAGGGGTGCTTGTATAGGTATATGATACAAGGAAAGATTGGTGGCTAAAGGATATGCACAACAAGAAGGTGTGAACTACAATGAAGTATTCTTTTCGATGGTAAAACACACTTCTATCCGAGTCCTTTTGGCTTTAGTAGTGCAGCTTGACTTATAGCTCTAGCAACTTGATGTCAAGACTGCTTTCTGTATGGAGATTTGGAGGAGGGCATATACATGTCTCAGCCCGACGGATATTTTGTTGTTGGTAAAGAAGAAAATGCATGCAAACTAAAGAAGTCACTAAATGGGTTGAAGCAAACTTCGAGGCAATGGTACAGGAGGTTTGATACTTTTATGACTGAGCATGGATATGCGAGGAGTCGGTATGATCCTTTTGTATTAACACAGAAGCTCAAGGATGGGTCTTTAATGTGTTTCTTACTTTATGTTGATGACATACTCATTGTTGCGAAGAGCATGATAAAAATTGATAAATTGAAGTTGAAACATAGCATGGAATTTGAGATGAAAGATCTTGGTTCAGCGAATAAGATACTTGGGACGGAAATAATGAGAGATAGGAAGAAGGGCAGACTAACATTGTCATAGAGACAATACTTAAAGAAGGTTATTCATCGTTTTGACATGGATTTGTTTAAGCCGCTAAGTACTCCTTCGGCTACTCACTTTAAACTCTCGGGTAAGTTGTCTCCTAGCATGGAGGATGAGAGTGAATACAGTCACAAGTTTCCTATGCTAGTGCGGTTGGTAGTCTTATATATGCCATGATCTACACATGTCCAGATATCGCTCATGCAATCAGTCTGGTTAGTAGGTTTATGTCAAACCTGGGAAAACAACATTGGCAAGCAGTGAAGTGTATATTGAGATATATTCGGGATATGCTGGATGTTGGTTAGGTATATGAGAGAGGAGATGTGTCAAATATGATCCGAGGTTATGTTGGTCATCTTGATAGGCATTGATTGACTACAGGTTATTGTTTTACATTAGCGATGGGTCTGGTGAGATGGAAGTCTCAATTACAGTCTACAATTGCTTTGTCTACTACTGAAGCAAAGCATATGGCTCTATCAGAAGTGGTGAAAGAGGCCATTTGGCTTCGAGGCTTGGTTAGTGATTTGGGTATTACTCAAGATGAGGTGACAGTTAGAATGTTATCCATTTGGCAAAGAACCAGGTTCATCGTGCCCGAACTTTGCACATTGATGTGCAATGTCATTTTCTGAGGGATGCCATCGAAGATGGTGAGGTTCTCTTGGAGAAGGTGAGTACTCAAGACAATCAAGCTTATATGTTTTCAAAAGTAGTTCCAGGGATAAAGTTTGAGCATTGTCTGAACTTGATCAGACTCTCTCAGTGTTGATTCCCCAAGGAGTAGTGCCCTTCGGGGCATGACGACAATTCTCATGACTAAGAAATGGGTTTTGGCGGTTTTTCATGATAAGGTGGAGATGCTTATGTGGTTGTTTGTGATGCTTGTGTGGTTGCCTGAAATTGTTCGCCAAGGTGGAGATTGTGAAATCAGGACTCAAGACTTTAAGTTAGACAAGGATTTATCTTTGTGGCTCACAATTTATGTGGGACTAAAAGTCCTATATAGACAAGAACTCAATGTCCTCTTTCTCTCTTTTAAAGCAAGCATACACAACGTGGAATAGTTGTAGCAATCACAATATGAAAATCAGGTCATACACAACGTGAAAATTAGAATGTGCATGATGACATATAGGGCTGATTTCAGCTTTTCCTGCAGGTTGTAAACCCACCTCTTTGGTTGTTTTATACAGAGAGAAAAATATAGTGTAAGAACAGCTTATAGGGTCGTTCTTGGGCTATTTTCTCATAGGGAAACAGGGAGAAATAGGGTGTAGCAAGGGTTGTTCTCGTGGTTGTGTTTCCGGTGAAGAAACAATGATTTGTTCTCTTCTTTCTTGTAATATCCGGTGTAAGTGTGTCCCATATCAATAAGATTGTTACAAATCATTGTCCGTGGAATAGGCAAAGCTAAACCATGTTAAATTCTTGTTGTGATCTTTATTTTCTGCTACTATTTATTGTTTGCTTGTTTGCTAGCATAGTTTTAGTCATTCAATTTCACCAACAAGAATCTTGGCCTTGTGTTTAGTTTACTTGCATCAATTGGCTTTGAGTTGATTGTTTTAGGTATTTACTACAGTTGTTTGAATGAAAAAAAACTGAGATCTTGGAGATAGGTAAGTTGGTGATTGGGTGATGTTGATGTGAAGGCAAAAGATGATGGAGAGTGAAATTTGGCTTTATCTAGGTGTCTCTCTAGATATTAGGGCTGAACAAAAAACCGATCAAACCGATTATACCGACCGAAAATATCTAAATCGAACCGATTGGATCGGTTTAAATTTGGTTTGGATCGGTTTTGATCAAAATCGAAGTGGTCGGTTCGGTTTCTATGTGATTTTAACCTACCAAACCGAACCGACCGAATATATAATAAATAATATATATTTTATATATAATTAATACAATATGTTTAAAATAATCGGTCAGTTCAGTTTTGGTTCAATTTTAGTCGGTTTGGTTCGGTTACGGTTTGCATAAATTAGAATCGGTTCGGTTTCGGATCGGTTTTGTTAATGGTCGTTTCGATTTTAGTTTGAAAATTTTAAAACCGATCTAAGTCAGTTTTGTTCACGGTTTAGGTGAAAAAACCGAACCGTCGGTTCGGTTTTCAGCCCTACTAGATATCAATATGGTCACTTCGTCTAATAGACCATCCTATGAAAGGTTTGCAGTTATGCAAGGTTTTAAAAATGCCTCTCCATGCAAAAGAATCTTGGTGAAACTTCTTGTTAACATCCAATTGGAGTAAAGGAATGGAGTTATAATACAATGCTTTGATAAGGGAGCATCTAAGATCTAAAGGGGACTTTGCGAGTTGCCAAACTGATTTGGCAATGAGTGCCAGGTTTTTTTTTTCCTCATTGATGGCATATTAAGACCACCACAATAGTATGGTTAAGAGATATTGCTCCATTTGCATAAACAGTTGGACTTTATTTTCTTCTTTACCATTCTACCAAAATGTTCTATTCACAATATCTAGATTTTTTGTGATGGAAATTGGTAGAAGGTAAGTCTGTATGTTGTAAACAAGAATTGCATTGGTCACATTTTTTATCATCATTATTCACCCTGCTTGAGACAACACTTTTGTTTTCCAAGAAGTCAATTTGTTGTTCACCTTATTGAGAAGGCATCTTTTGAAAGTCGAAGAATTTGGTTACCTGGATGGTTAAATTATATCAACAAAATCAAAACACTAGGTTATATTTCAATAGCAATGATTGAGTTCCAGGAATTAATGTTGCTATGTTAGATTTATATCTTGGCATCAGTTATTGAAAAGGAAAACAAACTTGAGATATTGACGCAATTCTACGGTGTAATGTGGGAACACAGGCATCAGAAACTTTCATATTACCTAGTTAAAAAATGATTGTGGATTCTGCCAAAAGGTTTTTTGCTGCATTTTGCATTCATTGTTTCCAATTAAAACCATAGAACTTTAATTTAAAGTTATAATAAAATGAGGGCATCTCACTTGTTGCGGCGTGTTTTGTTGTTTGTTTGTTTTCCGTTGGTAAAAAAATACTCTCGTATTTGGGATGATCAATCAACAAAGTATTTGGCAATTGGTACACTTCAGTAATTCATAGTTTGTTACATGCCTGGCATCGATAGGTGGTGAAAATTGGTTTGGTGTCGCAGATAGAGCTGGTATGTGGGCACAAGGTATTACCTTTTTAAAAAAAAAATTATTATTGTTATATTATTAGTAGTTTAGAATTGTCATATAGCATCACTATTTTTGCACTTTTTTAGTCGACATTGATCACTTGATGTCATTGTCTTTTGGGCTTTTTGGAGTTTGGCCCCCATTAGTTTATTTCATATTGAGTCCGACCCTTATTTTAAAAACTAATTGAGTCTAACCCTCATAGTTTAGTTGACTGTCCAAGCAATAACAGTTAGTTAACTTTACCTCCCTTGACTATTACATTATCTTTAAAACCCAAAAACACCCTTTTGCTTAAATGGCAAGTGCAAGGAACACAACAAAATTTCAAGAATCCCAAAATTTTGCACAAGTCATACCCCCACCTCGGCCCCACACCACACCACAACATCACTTGTCTCTTCACAATTCTTTTCTTCTTTTTTCCATAACAAAGATGACAATGGGATTGAAATGAGTTTATAAACCTCAAAACTCTAGCTAGCTAGCACCGATTGCTCTCAATTCTTCACACTCAACCTATTCTGAAAATCATGTTTGCTTGGTGGCTGAATTGACTTGGCTTGGTGCATCTTCTTTTGATCCAAATGGGATCTCTTCTTTCCATTTCCATGTCTTTGTCTCCCTACCCAGAATAGAACATCCTTCTTCCTTGAAGTCTCTTATTTATCTGCTCATAACCCTCCCATCATCATCATAGAGATTTCCCATGGTGGAAAGACAAACAAACAAATAAATTTTAATTAAAACAAAACAAAATAATTCAAATCAAATCATTATTGAATATGTATGGTAAAAATATCTTCCATGAGATTGGGTTCATTTGATGAAAAGGGTAGGAGGTAAAAGCTTTACCATGAGATATTCTTGTGATCTGTGCAAACTTTTGGGCTATTGGATGAAATTTTCTTGTGCTTTTGGACTTAGCATGTACCTTGCACTTCATATTTAAGCAAAAGGGTGTTTTTGAGTTTAAAAGATAATGGAATACTTAAGGGATGTCAAGTTGATTGACTGTTATTGACTTTGACAGTCAACACAATTCTGAGGGCTAGACTCAATTAGTTTTTAAAATGAGGGTCGGACTCAATACGATATAAACTAATGGGGGCCATACTCCAAAAAACCTTTGTCTTTTTCAATTTGGGCTTCCTAATTTAATAGAGTTGTGTATTTATACTTTGAAAAATAGGCATGAATAGAATTTGAACGTGTTTAGGCATATTGGGTTTGGAGTTTAATCTACCATCTTAATTATTTCATGCATTTCATCATGTTCTATTTTTTCCTTCTTTGATAATTGTGTTTTAGCATGGGAATTATCAAAGTTACATTAGTAAAGCTGAAGTTTATCGGTGTATGATCATTGCCCTTGTATTATTTGATCATCTACATTCGCATGAATTAATTGCCCTTGAAAAAGTTATGTGTGGCCAGATTCATTTTTTATTAAAGAACTATATATACCAGTTATTCATGGATTAGGTGTGGCACATGCCAAACTTTGCTCCCACGTGTAAGCTATCAGAACACCACCTGATGCTCCTTTCTCCTTTTGACCCGGGCCATAATAAAATTAAGGTAGCGACTAATCCACACCACACATTTCCTCTGACTCACACCATTCTACTTTCTCATACCACCTACTTTCTTTCTCTCAACACCATACTTTCTCACAGCACCTATATAAACAAAAACCTCAAAAAATTCCCCTCACCATTCAAATCGACAAACGGTTCCTTCCTCTCTCATTCAAAATTTCTCCCTCACACATTCAAATCTCTCTCCACACTCAAATCTCTTGCGAATCTCCTCCCTCTCCCTCGAAAATCTCTCAAAATCCCCTCAAAATAAAAACCCTCAAACTCTAAAAAAATGCAACAGTTCAAAAATGCCACCTCTCAAGGTGCAAAACGCATCTCTCTTGTGACTCCAACTCTTTTGTAAATAAGAGATCCATTTTTTCTAATTTGGCAGTTTTGTGCGCATATTAGTATTTTTGCAATAACTTTGGCTAAGAGTATCAGAATAGCGCAAATGACCCCAATTCGGAAAGCTCTTTTCAACACGCACGTCGTGATTAACACATATTTTTGAGGCCAAAATCCACCATTTCCCCTTTCAAATCCACAAATTTAGTAGTTTTTTTTCCTTTATAGTAATATTTCAATTATTGTTTAGAAAGTGATTATGAACCCAATTTTGGCTAGATTTCTACCAGTATATTTCTTTTATTACGTATTTTGTTTTAGCATGATTATTGGGGTTTTGCTAATTTTGGTAAAATTCTAATAATCACGAGTTTTAGCTATAAAGTCCGGCTTGTGGGCTGATTTTAGAGATACCTTTGATTTGAGTAATTTAATTGACATTAGAGTTATTTTTCTATATTCTTGGGCGAATCTCTTGTATCCTTCCTTGTGAATTGTCTGTTGAGCTAGCCCGCAAGATAATCTCTATCCTGCCCACGTCAAGAAATGAGATATATAATGTTGTTTGTTATCCAAATTGGCTAAAGTATTGCTTAAAATTAGTTGAATTTATTATACAAAAAACTTGTCTTGAAGTATTTTTTTATTTTATTTGAAGGTTTATCATGTCTTATGTTGGTCGTGACGTTGGTGGGGATGATAGAGGTGATAGAGGTCGTAGACGACCCATGACAGTGTCTGTTCAAAAATAGAGACCAGAAATGGGCAAAGAACAGGTAGAAGAATGAAAAAAAAGGAACAAAATAGGGACAAAGAAGTAAGGAAGAAGATGAGAGAGTAGGAAATGGGGATTCAAATAGATCCTCAAGAAGCATATAGACAAGTCATTATATCGCAAAGTCAACCCCAATCAGAAGGGCAAACATGTTCGAGTGGTACGGGTGTTGGACATAAAGGTGAGGAGTTAGAGTAGCGTGAGGACGTGCATGTGGATGAGGAGAAGGCAAGGGATTATGAAGAAACGACTGCAGAGGAGGGTAGAGATGCTAGAGGAGACTATTATCCCGGTGGTCCTGTGGATTGTTCCACAATAGACGATTACCATGGTCATATTTCTCGTGCCATTTGGGATGGTAAGCCGATTAATATTTTTAGTTGGTTAAATTATATAAGCGTGTTATATATTTGGACATTGAATTACTTAATGTATGTGTTTATTGTATTTAGGAACGAGGCACATTGCGGTGTCGGCATCAATATAGGAACTTTATAGATTGAGATTTGAAACATGAGCCGAAATAAGTAAAAATAATGATCTACAATAGTGGTATGTATCCCTTGATTAAATATCGTATGGTACGTCCTAATAATGTAACCATTTGTGCTTTCGTTAAGCGTTTGCAATCTGAGACCAACGCTTTTCACCTACCTTTTGTAGAGATAAGCATCACCCTGGATGACATCTACCATGTAACTCATTTGCCGATTCTTGGTAAGTCGATTAGAACAACAATGAAAATGACGCTAGATGAATGTGTTACATTTATAGTGGATTGGTTTGGAGATTGAAAGTAAAGAAGCAAAGGTCCATGTCAGGAAGCATGGGAGATCTGTGAAAATGAAGTTTATTCAGGACCACTGTTGTAGACAGGCTACGAAAGTTGATTCTCTTGAAAGGAAACAACAAGTGTGTAAGGGTCACTTGTTGTTTCTTCTGGGTATGACTATATTTGCTAATAAAAGTTGAACAAAGGTTTATATTGAATATTTGAAGATGCTGATAGAAGTGAATGATGTTTACAAGTATGCATGGGCGTAACAGCTTTAGGAGTCTTGTTTCGTTAGTTGGGCGGCGCTGGCAGATAGGGAACGAGGCAAATTGCTGGATATTTGCCTCTTTTGGAGGTATGTTTCGAATTCTTTATTTTGTTAATTACCATCATAATATATAAGAATTTCATAATATATATTTATATTGTTTTCATTTATATGCATGGATATATGATCACTTCAGCCTCTGGGATAATGCAAAACTGACGTAGGATGCTAGACTCCCCACCATGGCTAAGTGGAAACTCCCACAAATTGTAGGGGTTTTGGACGACCAAATCATCACTCTTAATGAGCATCTCGATGACATGTCTTCTGAAGAGGTAAAAATGCATATTTAAGTTCAATAAAAAAAATTGTAAGTGTCATATATTAATAAGTTTTAATTATTACAATTCACAAGTACTTTGGGACCTTTACGTGGAGTTCAAGGGAACCACTCACTCCCCTTCATGGCATCACATGGTTCACGAGATATTTGTTATGCCTCAACATAGAAGAACCCTATCACCCCGATAGAGTTGTGAGATAAATTGGAAAGGTACAAGTCATCTCAATTCTTCCAATCCAAGCCAAAAGAAATAATATAGTTCGATTTAGCAAACACTATTACGTCCAGTATGAGGTGTTGGTTTCGTTCGCTCGAAGGTGGCATTATCATGTTGTGCCAACTAACCAACACGGTTCCCCCGTGAAGCTTCCATGGGACTATGAGGCGGATTACTTGAACTGATTTTATCGCATTACACATCCCTTGGTACAACCACCGGACAAGAGGAGAATTTATCCCCTAAGAAGAAATTTGTTTTTTTTCAAATAAGAGGGTAAGTACAAACACTTTACATTTATGTAATTTCAAAAATTAACATGATTTGCACTAACATCTAATGTTTCCCTGCAGAAGATTGTCATTGCTCATGCTCGTAACTTGATCAATGCCTCTATTGAAGAAAGGGGGGACATTGACAAGGTTATTTTGGTCGCCCACAAAAATAGAATATGATATTTGCTAGATGAAATGTCTACACCCGTTACCTTGGAACAAAAGAAGAAGAGCCTGACATACGCCCCAGTGTTGACAGTGGTGAAATTGGTGGTGGAGGTAGTGAGTGTCGAATCAAACGAGGCATGAACAAAGATTCTATGTTCGGAGGCTACAAAGATAGTGTCTTCATTTTGTAAACTTCGTAAAAGAAAAAAAAACATTTGGCTTATATTTGTTTAAAAGCTTTATGTTTTGTAAACTTCAGATAATCTTTTGTAAACTTCATGTTTTTGTTTTATAACAAGCTTTGAATTTATACTTATGTTCGATATTGATTGTCCATTTGTTAAGTTATTGAATGCGAGATTAATGTTGTAATATAGTAACAAACAATGCGACAATGACGTAATTTGCAAAATTAATTCTCATAAGAGAAAATAATAAGAACATAATGAAATAATTATTAGAAAAAATTATGTCATTATGTCTAAAAGCAAATTATGCAAACTAACAGGTTTAAGCAAATAGGTTCGATGCGACATCATTTCAGAAAACAAAGCGATAAAGTTTAGATTCGATGCGACAATTCGAATAAGGTCAGTAAAAAAAATCTCGGAAAACTGAGTTTCAGGAAAAAAAAATGTCAGCATTTTGTTTTGTTCGCGGAGAACAACGCGAATCTTGTGCAAAACCCCGCAGGGTGCCATGCAAACATCAGAGAGCAGTGCGGGGGTTTTTAAAAAACCCGCCAAATTTCTATTCATAAAGAGCAATGCGGAGTTTTTTAAAAACCCCGCAGGTTTCCCTGCAAACAGAAAACTTTTTTCAAAAAAAAATTCTATTCGTATTGTCTAATGCGAGAAAATTAAATTTCTCTGCATTCCATGTTGCGAACATAATTTTTTTTACAAAATAGTTTTTGTTCACAGTGATCATTGCTGGGATTTACCAAAACCCCGCTTGGATCCCTGCGAACAGAATTTTTTACAAAAAAAGTTTCATGTTCGCATTGTTCATTACGACAAATTTGAATTTGCCCGCATTGATCTCTGCGAACAAATTTATTTTTTTACAAAAAATGTTCTGTTCGCAAATATCAATGCGAGGATTTTGAAAAATCCCGCAATGAACTCTGCAAACAAACCTACACCTGCATATTTTTTCTGCAACTCACAAAATTTTTAACTTTTTGAAACTTTTTTTTAAACTTGTTTTTTGAAGTATATGCGCATTGTCGCATCAAACCTAAACTCGAACCATACATGTCTTCCGAACTAATCCTTTATGTGAATTTCAGACAAGTGACATTGTCGCATCAAACTAGATTTTTATAAAAAAAACATTCTGAATTTTTATTCTGATATGATTTTTTGATTTTGCATTGTCACATAAAACTAATCATTTTTTTGATCTTGCATTCTCGCATCATACAAAAACAAAAACTCAAACTAATAAGAGTCAAATTTCATATAATATATTAACAAAATCTCGAAACATACAAGTTTTCTGTTAAAAAAAATAATGGCTTTTCTAACAAAACAATGGTTCGACTTCTTCACATTCTTTGCCATTACAATTACATTTGCCATTTACATTTTTTCAGCACAATAATGGTTAGCAAAATACAATATGTGCATCAGTCATATATGATCACCACTTCATTCGACTTCTTCACATTCTTCTTATTCTTGTCATTAAACTTGTTCACCATTGTCACACCAATACTGAGCTGGACCTCGAAATTACTCTTCAACGAGATTGTCAAAGGAAACATGCGACACGGTCAGGTTGGTACTTTAGGAGGCAATTGTGGGTTCGGTTGCATATGAAGGACGATATAGTGACTACTCTTAGCCAAGTGTGCCATGAAACAAACACTTCCTGAGTCAAAATGTGGTGCCGAGTAAACATAGGGAGAACAAGTCATGTTTTGGTTCCCATAACAAACAAAGACGCATTGGTAATGGTTCGTTGCCATCTCTAACATATTGGGGTTCATAAACAAACTTTCCCTATCTATCCACACCTGGCCTTCTGGAATTACTAAAGCATTCTTCATAACCTTTATCCCTTCCTCGTGTCACATTGCAAACCAAAACTCTTCATTACTCTCAAGCTCCATCAGTAGCTCTTTCCATACCTATTTCCAACCGTTTTCGACGTCATAATGAAGGAATTTGGCTATGCATCAAAAACCACAGTATTCGTCGCCTAGAACGTTGTCAATGTCGTAAACATCATCCCGCATCCAAGACAGAATCTGCTGCATCAATCTATTGTTATCAATTTTCGGCTTCTCTTTCTTTATTGACAACTTCTTACTTTTGTCTTTCATTTTTTCTTGTGTCATGACGTATTCGTGTCCCGATTGTTCCCTTTTGTGGACCTCCCATGCTTAGCCAACTTCTTTTTTTTAGGTTTCCCCTTTCCAACCAAAATTGCTAATGGTTCAACCATCACACTATCACTTGGGGAACTCAACTCTATAAGCTTCCTCTTCATCACCAACTTCTGATCATGAGTTGACTCATTGAACCTATTCATAATGGCGTCAACCACATATTCTATAATCACATCGCCACATTCACGAATAGGTGTTGTGCCAAGTTGAAGCCAATACTTGTCTATTGTGTGTACTAGAATTTTTCCTATGGGAGTTAGATAACCTGTAAGTTCAAGAGTGCAAGGTAATCCATGAGTTGTTTGAAGCACACAACCACACTTGACAGGGTCAACCCCCACACTTTCACATCTCCGAATTTCCGAATTGATCAAATCATTAGCCCTGTACACCACCGACCCATGAAGTAAGCTAAATAAAGTGAAGTTATGGTCAGTCCTCACCTTCGTCAGACTATGCTGAAATGACAATTCTATCTCGACTAGTTGGATTTTGATCATATCATGCATCTTTGTCCAAACATTAAGGAATGTACCTTGTGAGTTTCCTAACGAGTGTTTCAACTTCTAGTGTTCACCTTCAACTCGACCCCTTGTCTGTTGCCCAAAATGCATAAATATATCGATCCATGCACTGACAAAATACTCCTTATGGGGATACCAAACTGTCTTTAGATATTTCAAACATTTTGGGTATTTTGCCCATCTTTTATCAAACTTAGTTGTGGCCTTGTTCCACTTATCTTCTGTACTCGATTTATACAAATCTGAAATGGAATCTATAAATTCGGCCCACCGGTCATTGTTCTCAAAGTGTTTCTTACAAAATTTCTCAACATTTGTGTTGATGTGCCATGTGCACAATAATCTCTTTGCCTTTAGAAAAAACTCGCTCAATAGCCTTGATCATACCCAATTCTCTATCAACCACAAACACGCTCGGCAATTGTCTTGCTTGAAAATTCCTGTGAGCTTTTCCAATGTCCAAGCATATGACTCTTCCTTCTCAGAACACATAAAACAAAATGCAACATTGAAGGTTTTTTCGGTGGATGTCACACCAACAATCTCAAACAACCACATCCTATAGTGATTCATTTTATACGTGCAATCTATAAGCATTACTTGTAAAAAAAATACTTTGCCAACTGAATAGATTTATGATGCACCCAAAAAAGGTTGGTGACTCTATTCCCTTGATCAACAGAATGTCACTATATGTACTTGTGCTCCCTCAACGACTCCAAAATATGTTGCACAGACATCCTGCCTCTTTGTTCGAGTACTTTTAGCCGACACAATACATTGTAAATATGCTTCAAATTCAAGATATTATTCGGATACCTCTCTTTCAACCGAGACAAGATGCTGTGAGGCCTCACACCGGACTTTGCCATATTTTATACATAAATTATCTCCTCTACATTCAATTTTTCAGCAAACGAATGACCAACAAGTGACTGTGATCGATGATGATTATCGGTTCCACATGTCACTTGCAACCTCCAATGGTCATTCTCCAGTGGGATTCCTCTCAACTTAAAATTGCACCCACACTTCTTTGCACTGCTTGATCGAACATAGTTCTTTAACCTTTTATCAGGCTTCCCTCCTCTTTCACAACCAAAATTGATCATTCCCTTCCGTCTTTGACTAGCCGGTTCCGATTTAGTGATAATAATAACTATATTATTATCCCTACAGATGCTTTGGACTCAAGCTATCAATGCAGACCTTGATGAGAATACCTAAAAAAATTTAAAAACTTGTTAATAACAACAACATATTTATAACAATGAAAAATGGTGAAAATGAAAATAAGTAAAAACTTACATACCTCGTCCATAACAAATAACTGGCTATCATCGACTACCAGTACCAATGATCTTTCTTCATTATTATTGTCACCACTTCCATCAACATTATCATCAACTTTCAGCATAATGATTCAATTTATAATTAGTTTGATATATTAATTAAAATTTTAATTTACATAACAACAAAATGGCAATTACCTCTAAATGGTTCGTTTTTGGGTTCTCAACATCGTTAAAAGACATCTCTATATCTATTATATCCATTAGAAATGTCTATGCACCAATGCATCATACAATAATCAATAAATTATTTTGAAGAACAAAAATTTACATGCAAATTAGTTGAAAATTTTTTTTATGCAAATTACCTCCATTGAAATGGATTGTCCTTGCTCTTTAAAATATTTATTTCTAAGATAATCAACTTCACTAAAGCTTTCATTTTCATCTAATGAAATTAAATAAGTTCTTCCAAGTGAAATGTAGTAAAATGCAATCGAAGATGGGAGAGATAGGGAAATGAAGAAGGACGACGACTACGAGGAGACGAAGGGTTTTTGCTAATTCCCTTTGTGATTTTGGTTTTCGTGAAGAAGAAGAGGAGGACAACGAGGATGACGAACCTTGCGAGGAAGTGAAGTTTGGTCGTCGAGTTTGGGATGATACGCAACAAGGAGTGCGAAGGAGATGCATTTTTCGGTTTTGTATTTTTGCGTTTTCATTTTTGGTTTCTTTTTAGGTTTAGCCTATTTATTGGTGGTGTGAGTACGTAAGAAAAAAAAAAGCAATAGTGATGTGAGAAAGATGAATTGGTGGTGTGAAATAGTCGCTGCCTAAAATTAAAATGACAAGCAGACAACAACCAGCATTTTGAGTTGAACCTGATTGATCTATGCTTACAAGCCTCAATGCAGAATTTTTTGCTCGGCAATAGTGAAAAGATTGTTTTGGAGAATCAAAGTGACGTGATAACCAAACCGGATGAAATTCTTATCCAAACTGCAGCAAAAGCATCCTTTCCTGGGTTTTCAACAGTCTAGTTGCTTACTTTGACGGATCAGGTATGTAACACTATACACTATTCTAGATTATATATAAGAATAAGATATGCTCTACATTATAAAAAGGTCGGATGAACTTTTTAAGGACTATATATATATATATATATATATATTTTTTTTGTCTTGGTTGTTGGTGCGCATGTTTGAATGCAAATTCTCCACAACACCTTTCCATAATTCTCTTAC
Source organism: Berberis thunbergii (assembly GCA_003290165.1). Classification (NCBI taxonomy): domain Eukaryota; kingdom Viridiplantae; phylum Streptophyta; class Magnoliopsida; order Ranunculales; family Berberidaceae; genus Berberis; species Berberis thunbergii. Next base: position 337,840 of record QNQO01001158.1, read on the forward strand.
TGTCTTGAGGAGGAAAAGCTCCTCACTCAGTTGAAGATTCATTGATTACCATAAACTGCAACTAGTAATATTCATCCGAGCTGATCCACGTCACTCCATATAGTTTCATTAAGTTGACTGTAGTGATGCACAACCTTCGATGAAAATCACTACACCTTGCCTAAACTAGATACTACAACCTTAGGAATATTTGACCTAGACCACTAATAGGCCTACTCAAACTCATGTACCCATTGATCCATACATTTCTTCAACTATTTGTGAATATTTGTTATTGCTTAAAGAAACAAAAGTAAGTGGTGCTTGTTTGCATCGCTTATAAGTGCCTTGTCAGTCAGTAGTGATTGACACTTATAAGTGGCAATAAGTAACACTAGGTTGAAAGCAAGCCACTAGGTTCTTACAACCTTGCCCCAAAGTTTTACCCAATGTAGCAATTTTACACCATGATTTGATTCCATCTTGAATCTAAGAGACTTAAAAATTTAAGACTCTAAAACTAAAAGCCACTAGGTCTTTACAACCTTGCCCTAAAGTGTTACCCAATGTAGCAAATTTACACCATGATTTGATACTATCTTGAATCTAGAGACTTTTAAATTTAAGAGACTCCAAAACTAAGCGTGGAACATTAACACAAGGAGAAAATAGGATGAAGACAAGGGAAAAGGAAAAGGAATATAGAAGGAAAAGAAGAGAAAAAGGAAGGGAATAGAGAGAAAAATGGACAAAAGGGTGGAATCAATGATACGTCACCTCAAGCATGTTTACATCAAAAGAATTTTACACAATTACAAATATGTTTGAGAACCCAATAATTTCTTCACACCAGAAAATCTCTTGTTACAACATTAGTAAGAATAGTTGTTCAGTAAGAAGACAACGGGATCATAGAAACCGAGCTCAATTTTTAACCAATACGTACAGTAAACGATGACAAGACTTCTATAAACTGATCTATTTGTATAAACCCATTTATCTTACTGAACCCCGACTATATTTTATTACAATACAGACTGTAGACATCTACGAATTGCGAGTGTTTCTTCAATCTGTGATATCATTTTTATTCTAGACCCCGGAAATAAGTAGTCAGACATGATACTATGCAATTTCCTACTGGAGAAACTAGTCAATAAATTTAGAATCTATTCTGATATTGAGTAATAAATTTTAGTCAGTTCTTCAGACACATTATTCTTCCACTAAATCAACATAAGATATCTTATTCATACAAGATTCTTCTTTTATTTGTGCTCAAGTATGTGAAGGTCATGTCCTGTGTTTTTGTCACCTTTGTCGATGTGTGTTGGGACAAATACCAATAAAACAATACTAAGGAAATAATCTAAAGCAATAATAAATGAGACACCAAGATTTACATGAAAAATCCTTCAATGTGAAGGGAAAAATCACGGGACAAATTCGAGAAAATCCACTAATCAAATACGAAGAAGTACAATAATTTCTCAATCTTTTTGCCCAAAGCTTGAGTAAAACAAGGAATAAATAACACGGAGTACCTCATAGCAAATTAACACAAAAGCTCATTTAACTTCTTCTATCAAATCAATCGACAAAACTAAGTCGATATCGCTGCCACGCGTCACATTTTGTCTCACAAAATCGCGTCCAAAGAATAAGACACAAAGTCACCATCTACACGCACACAGCCGCATCAAACACCCAAGAGAAACTATGTTCTCTGTTGCTTATTCATGCAACAACTTCTCGGAAAACACTATGAATAAAACTATGTTTTATGCACCTATTTATACATGTTTATTGTCACCCAACACCGCCTCAAATAGAACTTTGTTTCTATTTAATTAACCAGTTGCCAACTCATTCCTTATTCAAAACAAATACTTTTTTTTGTTTCTTATTGAAATTTTTTTCTTATTCAACTAAACTTAAAATTATGTTTGATTAATTGCCAAAGTTGGATCCACCATAATGGACTAGACCTCAACAAATCTCTTCCTCCGGACCATTAGAGAAGAATCATCGCCTAATCATATTAGGCCATTCCAATGAGTTCTCTACAGAACTCATGTTTTCCTTTTGGAACTACTTTTGTCATCATGTCGGAAGGATTTTCACTAGTATGAATCTTTGCAACTTGGAAACAATTTTTCTAAAGCACATCACGTATCCAGTGGTAACGTGTATCAATACGCTTGGTAAGTCCATGGTATGTGGCATTCTTACTCAACTCAATAGCACTCTTACTATCACAATGCACCACATACTTATTATGATTCACACCCAGCTCCTTGAGCAATTTTTTTAACCATAACAGTTACTTCTCTACTTCATTAATGGCAATATACACTACAACACAAATGCCCAATAATAGCATTTGTTAATAGCATTTTTGCTAAATACGCTATCAAAGATCAAATTTTAATGTAAACAAAAATGAAAACGTTGTAAAAAAAAGTCGGGCTTTTTGGCGCTTGCTTCTTTTCTCCCTCGTTTTACTGGGCGCTTGAGTTAGAACTCGATGAAACTCCACCCTCCCTTCAATCTCGTCGTTTCCCTCACTGCTCCCTCATCTCGCCATCTCCCTCCCTGCTTTCTCCATATCTCCATCTCCCTCACTGCTCCCTCCATCTCTCCATCACCCTCACTGATCTCTCCATATCTTCATCTTCATCTCCCTCACTGCTCCCTCCATCTCTCCGTCGCCCTCCCTTTTTCTATCTGTTGTTTTTCCTCCCTTTTTTGTCGCTTGATCTCATTCTATTGCAGTCGATTCACCTCTCTTGCACTTGATTGACCTCTCACTTGATTCGACAATAGTTGTTTTTGTCTTTCTGGGGTGTTCCTCTCACATCAACGCCACAAATGGATCAATTTCTCCGTCCCTGACAAAGACTATGTTGGTGAAGAGGCATGTCCTTGCATGACTGGTATGATTTCCTAACAACCCTTTAATAAAGTTTCGTTTTTTATGTTGAATGTTACTGAATTTTTATGTTGAATGCCCCTTTTCCTTTCTCCTCTTCTTCGCAGCAAACCATGGTTCTACCTCCATCGAAACCCTTTTTAGATTAGAGACTAATAACCACATGTCATGTTTGTTTGATTTTATGACTATTGCTTGCTAAATTTCTCAATTTTTGGTGTGTTATATGAGCAACACCTAAATCAGTTTTGGAGCTAATGAATGTGAAGGATCTAACACTAGCTCATGTGAAGAGCCATTTACATGTTAGATTAACACTTTTATCTAAAATCAGAGAAGGGGTTGGTTTTGATCTTAAAATTTCCTTTTTTTTGTGTGTGTGTGTATGTTTTTGGTGGGGGATGGAAAACAAGGGCCAAGGACAAAAAGGGCATCTACGAAGTAATCTTAGCAATGTGGACTCTCTCAAAATTTCTTTTGTTTGGATTATCATGCAAATGTACAGGACAGTGAATAACACTGACAAAGGAGGAGCAGGTATAATTTGGATTTTTACCTTCAAAACAGCCCTAAGTTAGTTTTCTTATTCATCATCATCATAATTGTAGTGAGCTAATAAGATAGGAAAATAAAGAGATATATTCAACAGGTTAAGTTGGTGCACTAGCTAGCTAGTAGTCCTCTTCTATTATTTTCAACTATAAAATAGTGGAGAGATTTTGGAGTCCTACAGACTTTTCACCACATGATTTTGGTTGGATGTCTGACAAAGTAAAAGAAATGACTCAATGTTGGTGTGAATGTGTTGCAGGCCAAGGCCAAGGCCAGACATATGCAGGCTTAAATAATCAGAAGGCATGATTTTTGGAGGTGAAGGGTCGCTTATCTTGTGACAAACCTGATACCAATCCCTCTCACTCTCAACCCACCACCACCACCATCAATATTATCTCCTAGGTGAGTGCATTACCACCTCGATTTCCATCATTTTCTTTGCATCTCATCATCATCATATAACATGCAAATGATATGATTCAATTAAGGGCTGGCATCAAAGTCATCCACATACAAACAACAACAATGGTCTTTGTGCAAACACACATTCACACATGCCTTGATTCTTGTTTGTAGGTATTTTACTTAATATCATTAACGGAGCAAGACAATTAAGCACATTGATATTGATGAAGACATAGAGTCTAGGACCTCTACAGGTCTAGGTCTCTGAGAGTTTGATTAATACTAGTGTGAATATTAATTAATGTTGTTTGGTTGTTGGATTTTATTGACTTTTTACACAAATGCTAGAGAACCAAAGACAAAAGGAATGGATTTTAGTTACCAAACATTAGTGATCCTGATTGGGTTTAGCTCATTTGTTGAAGCTAACAGGCAAAGGAAAATAATGTTTTCAAATCAAAACATGGTGCATGATCCTATGACTATTGCTCTATTTGCAAAAACTAATCTATATGTTCAACCACCTTATTGTAAAAGCTACATCAAAAGAAGATGTTCATGAACTAATCAATTAAGTTCCATGTAAACTTTTGAAATTTAGGTTCCGTTTGGACTCCTATCCTTTCATACAAGTCTTGAATAATTTTGTGGAATTTAACCCTTGACATGGGCTTGGCCAATTGAACAAAAAAGGCTTCAATCCGCCAAGCTAGTGAGATAACAAAAAAGGCAATTGAATATAATCTTTAGAGGTCTATCCAAAGCTTATTTGTCTTCCCTGAACTTCACCCTCTGAGCCGAGCCAACCTTGAAGGAGATGTTCTTCATGAACTCATCTTTATGGGACATAATTGCTCTCCACCATGGCACCACAAGCACCCTCGAGGGCCAATGACTTGGAAAACCAGCCCTGTTGATCTACTATATATTTTTAATCATAGATTATTTGAAGGAAATTCTCATGAGATAAAGATGGTGACTTAGTTTGTAATTTGTTTTGCTTTTGTAGACTATTTCAGCCTCCTTAATCCAGTTTTAGTTTTTTAAATATATCAACAAGAAAAATGGAACTTTCAAGAGTTTCATAATACTGGAAGAGGCATTTGACTTGTCCATTTGGCAACTTTGTCTAGGATTTTTTTTTGGGGAATATTTTATTTCCAACAGAAATTTTGTAGTAGTGGTCATAACGAAGGGCACTAATTCTCGTTATGGGACTATCTTTTATGTGATTCATGACAACATTATTATTTATGTTTTTTTTTGAAATAACGTTGTAGTTGTTCTATATTGCCAGGTGAAATTGCTGTTCGGGGATTGTTGAAATTAAAGAAATCTGGTATGACATTTGCTACTTCAAGTAAAAGCAAGTTGGACGAGAGTGATGAGTATGAATCCTCTTCAGAAGAGGTTGATAGTTTCCCAGCCTATATAGAATAGCCTATATGCAATTCTATAGTTATTTTTTAAATTTTCTAAAACTAGTAAAATTATTGGAGTTTTTTCTTTAGCCGATTAAGTATACTGATAGGAGGAGCTAGAGCGTGAGCTTGCTGATGTCTCATTTGAAGAGCTTCAGAAAGCACGCTCTAATGGTTTTCAGTCTGTGCATCGAATGACCAATGCATAGAAGAAGGTGGAGCGAGCAAACAAAAACAGGTAAGTTTCTTCCTTGTAATTCTATTACTCTCCTCAAGTCCTCATCTTTCTACCAATACTTGATCATGCAAATCTATGGTGAAGGCCAATGGAGATCAGCAGCAAGAAGCATGTTGGCAGGTATAGGGAAGTCATCCAAACACCTAAAAAGGTAAGCATGTTTTGGTGTGCAAGCTTCTTGTTGAATATTTCAGGACTAACTTGGATTTGCGGGCTTCTAAAACAATGATTGATTGGACTCCTCGTGATTTGTGAAACATATAATTGCAAAAACATTTATTGAAAGATCATACACGAATGACTCCCTGTTGAGGTTTATAAATGGTCTCCTTGTTCATGACTTACTATATTTATTAACTTAGCATCCTATTTTGGATGGGTTTGTTTATCATCTCCTTTGTTTCTAAGCTCATGTATGCTACTATGCTAGCCCAAAAACCCAGACTTGATGCCAACAACTATAGTAAAAGAAATCCATTGAAACTACTTAAGTAAGAGTGAGATAACAATATCATTCTGGGTTGCATTTGCAGATCAATCTTGTTTTTCAGCACATCTACATTCTGAAAATCCTTAACAAATTATTTTTTTGATTATATGATTGTTTGTTTACTGGTTTATTATTTTATTTCTATTAATTTTGAGCTGATTCGTGACCCACGGTTTGAATCTTTATGTGGGACTCTTAATCCTGATGGGTGAGCCTCTTTCTGTCTCTTGTCCTTATTGCTAGTGCGATAGGATCCTCTTTTGATATTCATGTGATGACCATAAAAATCATAGTTACTTGATAGAATTGCTACTCTTCTAATCAGAGAAAATTCTTGCCTAAGAAATTGCTCTTATTGATGTCCTTTTTCATTCCATTTTCCCCGATAAAAATTCTTGTTTGTCTTTCATCTAGTAGTAGTGCATTGTGTGCTTGCAATTATATAATCTTTGCAAGTATTCCTCATCGTGCTGTATCTGTAGTACGATTGTTTGCTGAATGCCTAGGTACAACAATCCTCAGAACAATTTAACTCTCTAATAATATATCTTGCACTTTTTTGGTGCACCAAGCAGATCAATTTGTTGTCTGGAAGAAAGAGAATGGTTTTCAGCTTGAATTTAGTGATAGATTTCGGGTTATCTTCATTTTAGGATGTTTTTCATTGGCCATTAGTTTGTATTGCCTGCAGGTGCTTAGCAGAAAATTATATCTACCTGCCAAGCTTTCACCTGAAAGAAGTTTGAGTCCAATTTTATCATCTAGTTTCTCTTAATTCCATTTCTTTCGAAATGATATCCACCAAGGGGTGACTTTGTCTTGCATACCATTGTTGCTGGTACTCAGACTACTAAATTTTGGAGTGGCTTAATATCGTTTAGCCCACTCATATTGTTTTCTAACATATTGGAAATTTTGCTATTATGCCATCCTGAATTCTCTTTAACAATTAACAATATTGGTTGGACGGCAAGCACAAATGCTCTTATGTCCATTCAGTAACTTATGTGCTAGTTTTTGTTTGTATTTCAGAGACGGTGATCTTCCTCTCATTGTCGCCATTGATTTGCAGCCGATGTCTCCTATTGAGGGTGTTATCCAAGTGCAGGGTGATATTACAAATGCTCGAACTGCTGAAGTGGTAATGTGAAATGCTCCTGTACTTCTCACTTTTCTTGCACAGTAAACTATGCAATCATAATATGTTTATGGATTGATGTTATGTCTAGATGGTGTCAGCAAAGTGATGTTTCCATATGTTATGTTGGTGCAACCCTTATCTCTGCTGATACATGTTGAATGTTGGGAATTTGTTCTTAGAATATGAAGAGTATGGGCAAGAGGAGCTAGGCTTTGGAAACAAGATGGCAACACAGGGAGGTGGACCAAACCTAACAAAGCTCAGTTCAAGCTCAACAACTGAAGTAAACCCCGAGGCTGGGCTCCATGTTGACTCTAGACCCACCTCAATGCCTCCAGCAAGTGTGATGACTAGGCTTATTCTTATCATGGTTTGGAGAAAGCTTATCAGGAATCCCAACACCTACTCTAGCCTCATTGGTCTCACATGGTCTCTTGTGTCTTTCAGGTTTGTTCTCGTCGTCTATTCTTTTGGAATCCAGTTATTAGAATCATTAAAGTTTGTTCTTAAGCTATTCCTATGTTGTCATCCGCAGGTGGAATGTTGAGATGCCCGCCATCGTAGCGAGTTCAATATCTATTTTATCTAATTAATGCTGGTCTTGGAATGACTATGTTCAGTCTCGGTACACTTCTGAGGATAAAAATAGGATTTTATTTTTAAGTTTTCTTTTATTGGCTAAGTTACTATATTTCTTCAATCTGGTATATGTAAAACTCACATGCATACCCATATGAATCAGCTTTGTTGAGAGAGAGATATAAAGTGTTGTTAAATTGTCATTGTCTCCAAACTTCCTGACCTATCCAAGTCGTAGAAAATGGATATATCCTTGTTATGGACATTGTTCTTGATAACATACTATCATTGTTTTTGTAGGATTATTCATGGCTCTCCAACCACGAATTATTGCTTGTGGAAGGTCAGTTGTTGCATTTTCCATTTTCCATAGCTGTCTGTTTTATCACAGGTTCTGCTGTCATGGCCGCAGCTTCAATATGTGTTTTTTTTCTCCCAACTTAATATGTGTTTTGTTTTTTGTAAATAGGTATTAACTTGATTCCAAGATAATCATTGGCACCGACTGAAGCCCCTGCACCAGATCTTACAGCAGCAGATGTTCTAGATCCACCTCTACCACCAGTAAGCAAGTTGGTCTCAGCATCAGGACCTGCTAGTGCGGCAGCAGATGGAGCCAAAAAAGTGGTCAACCAACAAATGTTCCAAATCTTGTTCTATGCTTAGTAACATTGATGTTGCTCAGTTTTCTGTACTTGTGTCACTACCACTGAAATGGTAACAGTACAAGCAGCAGAAATAGTAAGTTTCACAAATATTTCAGGCTGCAAATTTTACTACAAGTAGTCCTTTCCCTATGCATTATAGTTTTGATTTACTACATTTATTACCAGGTTAGGTTCTAGGTTTTAATTTTTCTTTTGTTATTGTCAACTAACAGAAACAAAGTCCAGTAGTTGAGAAAAAGCAAAATTAGTTTTTCCAAAGCTGACAAGAAAGTTGAAAATGAAGTGGAATCTGCTAATTTGAAATGTGAATCTGATAAGGATAGTGAAGAAGAGATAGTGCTGAAAGAGGATAGTGGCTACGGGGATGAGAAGAAGGAGAAATAGAAAGTGGAAGAAGAAGAGAAAGTAAAGGAGCACACAGAAATCGAGAATGTGTCTAATGAGAAAAACATCAAGGGTTCACAAGTGAAGTCTAGAGTCCAAAAGATCGGCTTTATAATGTCTAGCAATCCTGTAAAGGAAAACACTGGAGAAAAGCCCATCAAAGATCAAGGTATGCTAGTTTCTAATTTTCTATCTATACATGTTGGATTACCTGTATTAAAGATCAAGGTATTGTGTTGTAGAAATTGCAGAACTTGAAGTGGAGGTATGCAAAATTTTCAGACATCTTGATTTATTTAGTGTTAATTATAGATTGCTATTAGGGTTTGATGAGTATGTCCGAATTTTCAACTGTTTTCAAGTTGTAATCATTTTTGCTACTGAATTCCTATCACAAAACCCCTTTACAATAAAAGCTTTTTAAGAACTTTTATGTAGAGATGTTAAGTGATTACGTAAGGATTTTTGTTTTTGGTTTTGCAAACATTTCGCTTATCTGTATATCCAATATATTTTACCTTCTTGGGATCTATTTCTAGAGGCAGTTAAGCGTAGTACCTAGAGGGGATGTCTTGAGATAAATAGAGCTCATAATATCTAGGGCGCGTTAACCTAAGATGAAGTCATGCCATCTAATGCATGTCCTCATGAAAGCTAATTGCAAGAGTCCTTTAAGCATTTTGCTATGGTGTCCAAATCTAATTCCTTGCATATCCCAAACATCTGATCCTAAGATGTCAATGTGACTGGTTCATAATGTTACAATTACAATTAGCTTCCTGCACTGTGAAGGGATTCATTCATAATGACCTTATCTGACAAAAAAATAGTATATGGCATATGTTAGAAAACTGACTTAATCTTGTTGTAATCAGGTGTTTGTTAGAAAAGTAATTGAGCTGCATAACAAGTATATATGGCATATGTAAATGAGTGCTTCCAGAATCATAATTTTTTCCACAAGGTTTGTATTGGACACTGAATCTTGTTCCTAGTATTATGTCCTTATTTTCCTTACGTTATTGCTTTCATATTCTAGGCACTCAAAGAGGCCTTTGAAGTGTTCTACAATAAGGGAGTTGCTGGCAGCTCAAACAGGCCTTTTGGTTATCCTTGTCACCATCTGTTCAAGGAAGCACATCGTGGGGGTCTATGGTCCCATGCATTGCAACATGGGCGATATCCTTTTTTTTGTTAAAATTTAAACACAAGAAAAGCTATTGATTTTGGTGTTACATTGCTTCTATTCATTAAATTCATTTACTGCAGTTTACTTGTTCTTCCTATCTCTATGTTGTAGAGCTATATTATGTCATTTGGTTTTTCTTCCTTGACATGATTTCTACACATTTCAACTTAAGGGAGTGGAACAACCAGGTTTCTCGTTCCAGATTGTAAATACAAACATGGATGAATTGAGTCCACGTGCCCGTAAAAGAAGTGCTTTGCTCACATGGCCACATATAGCATCCTTACATCCTAGCTTGCCTGATGTGTATTGTGGAGGATTTAACACACAAAAGGAATCAACAACAGTCTCAATCATCCAGCAGTCTCTAGTCCTCAGTTGTTTCCCTCGAGTCAAGATCTTTCATACTTCAAACAAGTATGAAGGACAAGTGTATATACCTGAGATCAACTACCTCCTCATGTTAGTGTGTGTTGGTGTTACCTCAAGGTATGTCTTTCAGTTTCTTTTTCTTAGTTTTGGTTATTAGGAAGAAATCTTGATTGGTTGTGTGATATTGGTTGTTTTTTTTTTATTGGTAGATTGAGCTTTGATTTTTGTATGAAATCCTTAATGAGTAGTATGTATACAGAAGCTTTGATTTTTTCATTGTTGTAAGTTTACTCAACCTTTCAAAAAAGTTCGTACTCTGTCACTTCCACTTTATGCCACTTTGTGTAATAGGTTCTTATTATTTATACTAGATGGGAACTTACACTATGTTTTTCAGTCCATTTGCTACAGTTACTGGGCTCATACTGTGTCCCATTGAAAATTAGTTCGTCATGGAAAGGTTTGAGTACTATACATATTTTTTGACCTGGTGAATAGTCAACTACTTTATGTTTACTAAGACCAGTTCTTACAGGGGGCTTCCAATAGCATTACATCAGTTCTTTATCTCAAAGATGAGATAACTATTGTGACTGCTGGAGCAGTGGACAGGTTTCTTTGATGCTTTCATAGATTCTCCTTACTTGAACAATGGAGTTTTTGCATAATGTAAAGTATTGAAGTCCTTATCTGTAATTTAGTTAAACTGATTCTTCCATGTGCATTTTTGTTTCATTTCAGTGATGTGTAGTTCTGGGATACCCGGAATTTGAAAGGCCCCATATTTTCAACATCTTCTCACATCGAACCATCAAATGAAAAGGTCAGTTAACCCCCAAGATGCTAATTCTTATCTGTCTACTCAGTGGAGATAGTTTTCATCTACTGCAAAAAGACTGATCTGAAAAAAATAATTTTATAGATTATAACGAGATCAAGGTTCTACCAGTTTCAAAATGTTTAACATTGTGTCCACCATGTGTCAAGTGTTAGAGTATTTTGATCCCTAAAGACCATAATAGCTTTCTAGACTAGTCAGGTACTGTATAGTGTTGACTAGTCAGGTACTATATACATCCTTCCAGGTTTAGCAAGCACCCATAAATCAGAAATCTTAATTACGTTGCAATAACACAAAATCATGGTTGCATCCTCCCTCGAATCTAAAAATAGTCTTGTTCACCTGCAGGAAAGTCAACTAGTTAAACTTCAGAGACAATATATTAGACTGATATCACAGAAATAGTTATATCATGTATTGCATATGAGCAGGAAAAAACTCACAGTCTAGCTTATCACAACAGACTTTCTCCAATACCCTACTGCACGCAGCCTGAAAAAATGTAAACAAGTCTGATTATGTAGCTCATTTAGTGTACTGCCTCCCAACCATAGGTAGAAGAATAAAGTGATAACTTACTTTTGCCCCTCCAAGAAGCATTATAGTGACACAAACTTGAAAAAATGTAAACAAGTCTGATTATGTAGCTCATTTAGTGTACTGCCTCCCAACCATAGGTAGAAGAATAAAGTGATAACTTACTTTTGCCCCTCCAAGAAGCATTGTAGTGACACAGAACATCATATGAACAACTGCCAACACAAAAATGAAAATGTGTAGCTAATGTAGTCCTTCTAGTGATAGCAATGGGACTTTCCGCTGTATAATGGATGTAGGAATACAAAATAGAGGACACGGTAAATTCTTGTAGTGGTATGGGATAATAGGAACAGAACGCCTGAAGTTTTTTTATCCTGCATATCTCATGACTGGAACAATCTGCTAATCTGTTGTTGCATGTTATAACTTATATGATATATGTTCTCACTTCTGTTTTTCTCCTTTGAGAATTCAGATGATTAAGCATATGTTGCACTATAGCTGATTTACACTGTCGACTCCTAGTAGTTCTCAAAGCTTTTTCCAATTTAATATATTAGGTCCCTCAAGTGTTATTCATATATATGTTATTTTTGCAGGACTGGCTCTGGCTCAATGGATGTGCCTGGTTGGAAATTCTTACTTGTTTACTAAGTGGGCGGTGAAATATTGAAAACGAAGTGTACCCACTTGCTTTGTTATGGTATATATCAATAAGCTTCAATGAAGTTCATAAAGATTACTAGAATTAGTTGAACTCAGCACATCGTACCTTATGTGGACAATATTCAGCATTGCCTTCTGATAAAAGTCGGAGCCCATTCCAAAAGGTTGCAGGAGCAAAAGTGGCATTGCTGACAACCCCATGCTCAGAAGAACTTTCTCTCTCTTTCACCTCCTTTTTGCAAGGAAGCATATGAGCCATAACATACTTTGGTATGCATATTTGGCTTATCAAACCTTGAAAGGCTGTTAATAGAAGAGAAATGAAGCCCAGAAGCATCAGTTCTGCATACACAAAATGCACTCAAAATTTTTAGTCATAGGGTTTCTTTCTTTATTATTAATTTGATAGATTTTGTGACTCATGTAATACATTATCTCATTAATTATATTACTTTGCCTTCATTCATCGTCTTGTTTAAGTTTGGCACATTTAAATTTTTATTTTCTAGAAATAAAACTTATAAGATGTAATAATAAGTCATTTAATAGCAAAAAAAAAAAATTTGCTATGTATACTTACCATAGCATTTTTGAAACGCTATAAAAGGCCAACTTACTATAGCGTTTAAAACGCTATAATAGACCTTGGGTCTATTATAGCTTGGGCAAACACAGCGTTTTCTAAAACGCTATGGTATCCTACCATAGCATTTTTGAAACGCTATTAATGGCCAGATTTCTTGTAGTGATACTCAGCTTCAGTAGTTGACAAAGCAACACACTTTCTAGACTGCCAAGCTACAGCTCCCCCTACAAAGTGACATAACTTGAAGTCGACATCTTCTTGCCTAAATCACCTACAAAATTTGCATCTGTGTACCCTTCTAACACAACTTCTGAAGTACCAAAGCTTAAACAAAGCTTTGAATTACCTTTCAAATATCTCATAATCCATTTAACTACAGCTCAATGTTCTTTTCCTGGATTTTCTGAATACCTACTCACAACACTGACTGCTTGAGCAATATCTGGTCTTGTACAAACCATAGCATACACCAAACACCCTACAGCAGAGGAGTATGGAATACCTGACATTTGCTTCTTTTCTTCATCAGTACGAGGAGATAACTTGGCACTTAACTTGAAGTGATTAGCAAGTGGAGTACTCACGGGCTTAGCATCATTCATGTTGAACCTTTCAAGTAATTTTCAACATACTTGTCTTGTCACAACCACAACTTCTTAATTTTTCAGTCACATGTAATCTTCATCCCTAGGATGTGTTGAGCTAGCCTCAAGTCTTTCATATTAAAAGAGTTCAACAAATCTTATTTCAACTTGTTAATCATATCAACATCTTTTCCAACAATTAGTATATCATCAACATAAATCAAGAGAATAATAAAGCTATCAGGCGAAAAATATCTTACATAAACACAATGGTCTAGAAGTGTTCTCTTGTAGCCATGTCCTACCATAAAGAAGTCAAACTTCTTATACCACTGTCTCGGAGCTTGTTTCAATCCATAAAGGCTTTTCTTCAATCTGCAAACCATATGTTCTTTCCCTTTCACTTCAAAACCCTCTGGTTGTACCATGTAAATTTATTCATGCAAATCCCATGAAGAAGTGTAGTTTTAACATCTAATTAATCAATCTCAAGATCCAGGCTAGCTGCAAGACTTAACACCACTCTAATGGATGTCATCTTCACCACGGGTGAGAATATCTCATTAAAATCTATCATCTTCTTTTGCGCAAAGCCTTTACCACTAACCGAGCTTTGTGCTTCACATTCTTTACATCACCATCTTTTTTCAATTTGTACACCCATTTGTTCTTCAAAGGTTTTCTACCTTTTGGAATCTCAATTAAATGATAAATACCATTTCTTATACAAGGAACTCATATCTTCTTGCATAGCTTTCATCCAGCTATCTTTATCTTTATGATGTAGTACTTCTTGAAAAAAATTTGGTTCACCTTCTTCTATAAGGAAAACATATTCATCATTGGGATACCTCTTGAAGGTTTGCGCTCTCTGGTAGACCTTTTTAATTGAGGCTCTACTATTTCTTGCTGAAGGGGTTGTTCTTCATGTGCAGTCTCATCTGTTTCTATATGATCATCATTAAGAACTTTGTTTTTTGGCATATGGTCACCAACTATATCATCTGGCATCTCTCCCCCCATTTTCAACATGCGACAAAGGAGGAGAAAGTGGTGTAAGATCTGCTATCTCATTATTTATCTGCTTAGGCTTGTCAATTTTCTCAAAATCTGCAATGGTATGATCTTCATAAAATACATCTCTGCTTCTAATAATTTTCTTATTCTCTGGATCCCATAATCTGTAGCCAAACTGCTTATCTCCATAACCAATGAAAATACATGGAGATGCCTTCTCATCAAGCTTTAATCTCTTCTCCTTCGGTACATGAACAAATGTTTTACAGCCAAATACCTTCAAATGAGAGTATGAACTATCTTTCCCTCTCCACACTCTTTCTGGAATGTTACCATCTAAAGGAAATGAATGAGACTTGTTGATGAGATAACAGGTCGTACTAGCAGCTTCAGACCAGAACTCTTTTGGCAATTTAGCCATGCGAAGCATGCATCTCACATTTTCTACAATAGTTCGATTCATTCTTTCTGCTACCCCATTATGCTTGTGGAGTGTCAGGAACTGACTTTTCATGCCGTATACCAAGCTTACTACAATAAGCTTTAAATTTTTTTGATGTGTACTCGCCACCATTATCACTGCGGAGACACTTCAAAACTCTACCTGTTTCTCTTTCAACCTTGGCAATAAACTGCTAGAATAGCTGAAAAACATGGTCCTTAGATCTGAGAAAATATATACACACCTTTCTTGATGCATCATCAATAAATATCAAGAAATATTTACTGCCACCAAGAGAATCTACTTCAATGGGACCACAAACATCAGTGTAAACCAAATCTAACAAGCCATATTTTTTTTTGATGATCTACAAAATGCAACTCTATAATGTTTACCAAATAAACAATAATCACAGGGGTTAAGAGAAATACATTTCAAAGAGGGAATTAATTTCTTCTTTTCTAAGAGTTGCATACCTTTCTCACTCATGTGTGCAAATCGCATGTGCCACAAGTTTGTAGAAGAATCCTTTTCAGCTGCATTCAAACCAGTCTTACACAATTTCACCTGAGTCTTGTATAGTGTGCAACACGCCTTACCCTTTGCAACAACAAGTGAACCTTTGGTAAGCTTCCATGCACCGTTAACAAAATAATTAATATACCCTTGTTTATCCAAAACAAGTCCAGAAATCAAGTTCAGACAAAATCAGGAACATGACGTACAACTTTCAAAGTCAACGTGCACCCCGTATTAGTCTTGGCACACACATCACCTATCCCACTATTTTAGAGTTGCTAGTGTTTCCATCTTCACACTGCCAAAATCTCCCTACTCTATAAGTAATGAAATAGTCTTTCCTTGGGTTTGCATGATAAGATGCACCAGTGTCAATAATCCATTCACTTCCTTCATTTGCAACATGCAAACATTCACCTTCGCCATACAAAGAGCCACGGGTTCGTCAGTAACAGTAGTTGTAGCTTCTTTACTATCACCAATCTTCACTTTTCTTTCTTTCAAATCTCTTTCGTAACTATAATATTGTTTTCTGAATGATCTGGTTTGCCACAATAATGACACTTAAAACTTCTATCTCTTGACTTTGATCCCCCTCTTGACTATCACTGTTCTTATCATAACCATGATATTTCTTATATTTTTCTCTCCCCCTGTTTTCAGTCACAAGTGCTTGGAAATGATCAGTACTGGCAGACTTCCTTTTAGTCTCTTCATTAAATAAACTACCGGTAACTAACTCCATGGTAAGCTGTCCCATTCGGTGCCGAATTACTAACGACACCACCAATGTTTTCCAACTATCTGGTAATGAGCTAAGAAGTAATAGTGTTTGCATTTCATCATCTAACACTATCTTCATGTTGGATAACTGATTCACCACACTTTGCACCTCATTTAAGTGCTCGGCAATAGAACTACCTTCCTTGAATTTCAAGTTCAATAACCTCATGACATAATAAGAGCAAGTTCACTAAGTTCCTTGAATTTGCAGCGGTTTTCCTTTCATATAAATTCTAAAGTTTGGTCCAAGAGCATGTGCAGACATTCCAACTGACACATGATGAAATACCGAATCATCTAACCATTGTCTGATGTGACCAATAACCTTTCTGTTTAATTTCTTCCACTCTTCTTCTGACATATCCTTGGGTTTAGCTACATCTCCCTCAATTGGAGGATAATATGTCTTCCATCTTGGCTTTCAAATAACATATATAGTTTGAGCCATTAAGGCTAATCATCTTTGTATTGTTGTTATTCTCCATGTCAATTCTCTTAATTGACAATCTCTCAACAATTGCTCTGATACCACTTTGTTGTGACAAATACAATAAACAATACCAAATAAATAACTAAAGCAATAATAAATGAGACACCAAGATTTTACGTGAAAATCTTCAATGTGAAGGGAAAAACCACAGGGCAAATCCGTGAGAATCCACAAATCAAATAAGAAGAAGTACATTAATTTCTCAAGTTTTTTGCCCAAAGCTTGAGTAATACAAGGAGTAAATAACATGGGTTACCTCACAGCAAATTAACCCAAAAGCTCTTTCAACTTCTTCTACCAAATCAATCGACAAACTAAGTCGATATCGGCAACCACACGTCACACTTTGTCACAAAATTGCGTCCAAAGAATCAGACACAAAGTCACCGTCCATGTGCACACAGCCGCACCAAACACCAAAGAGATACTATGTTCTCTGTTCCTTATTCACGCAATAGCTTCTCTGAAAACACTATGAATAAAAACTTTGTTTTATGCACCTATTTATACTTGTTTGTAGCCACCCAACACCGCCTCAAATAGAAATTTGTTTCTATTTAATTAATCAGCTACCAACTCATTCCTTATTCAAAACAAAAACTTTGTTTTTGTTTTTTTATTGAAATTTTTTTTCCTTATTCAACCAAACTTAAAATTATGTTTGATTAATTACCAAAATTGGATCCACCATAATGGGCTGGACCTCAACACTGTAGACTTGCTTGAGCAATTAAAAACATATTTTTGCTTTCCAAACACTTTGTATCCTTAGAGTTTTGCTTTAAGCTAATCTAATGGTAGCTGATATTATGGGAAAATTCTAAATGGCGAGGGGTGAGTGTGACCGCTCATCCCCCTTGAGATGTGCACGTGTGCCCTCAAAATTCACAACCTCGCGAATCTTGAGGGGGATGAGTGGTAACACCACCCCCCCTCACCCCATTTCCTTGACGGCTAGAAGTGCTCGATATTATGACATTCAACAGGTTCTCCACGTGGCCAATATTGGTGATTCGGGCTATTATAAGAAATGGTACCGTCTTCCAAAGGTCTGTGTGAATGGTGTTTGGATTCAATTTTCCATTTCAAATTCAAAGATGGATAATCCTTCAGAACTCATGGAGGTAAATTCATTCAGAGCAATATTCTCGGTTTGTTTTAGAAGGTTGCCATTGCTACAACAGTCTTCCTTTTAATCTGTACCAGTATCAGACTTGTTTTGTGACTGTAAAAGCATTTCCTTAATTAATTAAAATTTGTAAGCATAAGTATGTTATATGATTGATTTGTTTTCATTTTTCCAGTGATCCGATTAGAAGAGGGTGATGTAACTGTCACTGGAATCGATGGCCTTTTTGACAATCTGTATGAAGAAGAAATTGTTTCAATCATCACCAAATTATTGCGAACCAACAATCTAAAGCCTAAGGTACTTGAAGTTAAAGACCCACAAGTGTACCTGTCTGTCTGGTTTCTTTGAGTCCTTCCCATAATAAACATATTCAATTGAATGCCAAATTCTATAACATTCTCCTTCCACTTACATTGTCAATGGCTTTATTATAAAACTACTAGTTTAATTAGATGGTTCAGTTCCTTGTGACCACTTACTCGGGTGTGCTTAATTGTACTTGCAAGTGGTCTTGACAGGTCTTCCCCTAGACTAACATACATCTTGTTGTCTCCCTATTTCACGCCATCCATTGACGATAGGAACTAACCTATCCAAAAAGCCCGTCTCCTTTGGGAAAGCATATTTGGGTCACTGTTCTTGCAAAGTATTCGTGAGCTTGATAACCAATAAATTTATTACAGGAATATAAATTGGATGACATTTACTTTTGGTTTTCTATCTAAACAATTGTAATTATTTGATGTAATCTTCAGGATTAGAACAATTGCCAAAGAATATGCTAATTGAAGAAAACATGAAACTTAAACTTCATCGTCAAAAAGCAAGGAAATGTGTGATTTCTAGAAATATATCAAAATTTCACGAAATATTTCGTTGGAGTTACCGAAATATTTAATTTTGTTTATAAGGGAAATTCTCATAAGTTTGTTAAGTGAACAATCCTTATTTAGTATGTAAGTGAAAATTTTTAAACTTTTTCTAACCAAAAACAAAGTATTTCATACAATATTTCTTAAAATCTATGGACCAAAATTAACTCAAAAATGAAATCACAAATCCTTGTCAAAAAGCAAGTTGATAAAAGCCAAAACATTTCCAATTCGTTTTGGTAAAATTCTCAAGACTAAATGAAGTATTCATTTCGGAATCTCATTATGTCAACGATATCATATAAATTAATCGAAAATATTGGAAATCAGGTTTTGCAACAAGGGTGAGGTGGTGTGATCTTGAAAGAATGATGAAATCCTCAAAGTGTTTTTGTATCCAAAAAAATACCACCAAGAGTGGTGATATTAGTGATCTACGATCTGAACTACCCAATTGTTAAGCATAAAAGGCCTCTCATCGTCAAAGCAACAAGACTCCAAGCTAGGGAGAGACTACCTCTTTCCTTTTACGGCATTCTCTTACCAAATCAGCGAGATACATTTCTTTTTACAATACAAAAGAAAGAAACACAAAAAGAAAGAGATAAATCAAATCCGCTATATATTGGGAGAGTATGGTGGCATCTAAAATAGTAACCAATAGTAAATTGCATGTTTCCGTAATTAAGCTCAAATATAGAAACAAAAAGATTTGTAAATAAGTGGTGTCAGTTACTCTATAAAAAGATACTGATTAGATTAGATTGATTAGCGAACCAAACCAAACCAAAAACAGTTTTTTGCGTTTCTCTCGTTCCTTCCAAGTCCCGTTTCTTTCTTAGCTAGCTTTTTATGGGTTTAGCAATGGCACCCTCTTGGAAAAAAAAAGGGGGAGATATTGTGTTGGTGTTTATCATCTCTTCCTAAGGGGTCTCCCATGTTTGAATCTACCTACAGATAGTAGTTCGGATCATGGACAAGAAAACCAAATGCAAAAGATGCGTCGCGTTTTTTTTTAACCTTTTTTTATGGCAAGATTTACAATGTAGAACTACCCAAAGAGTTGGAGGAGGCTCAAGATGCATTGAGGTTCAAAGGATGTTCTCAAGGTTGGATAGTTGCAGTTGGATTGACACCCTCTATATATCTCATCAACCCGTTATTGAATCAATTGGTAGAGCTTCCACCAATCACCAAATTCCCTGAAGTGTTTGAATACCAACCCTATAGAATCGACAAAGAGTACAGGTGCATGGCTACGACTAATGGTACAGTTGAAACTCCATCCACAATCGAGGGACTATCTAAGAGATGCCAAGCGGCAGTACTGACAATTTCGGAGCACATATGTTCCTTTTCACACAAAAGGTTGTGTTAACATCGCCAACACCCCTCTGAACCCACCACCATTGCCATGGCTATCTGTGATCAATTCTCTGACTTGGCTTTTTGTAGACCTGGAGATGACAAGTGGACATTTTTGTTCATAGAGCTGGGGATGTCCTATTCTGCAGAAGTAACTTCTATGTAGTAAACCATCTAGGAGCGGTGTTCGTGGTTTCAGTACTCTCGTTTGTTGTATTACTCTTCTTCATCTGTTGAGCTAAAACAAATCTCTCCAGCAATACCCAAAGAGAGGTTGCCACTACACCAAAAACCCCCATTAGCAACGGTTCTATACCGTGGGCGTAACCCATTGCCATGTCTAAGAGCCGTGGGCTACAGAGGCGTCGCGAAATTCTTTGTAACAGCTATAAACCGTTGCTAAACATTGTAGCAATGGTTTTATGCCTGAATAGGGGTGGTGATTTTCAGCATTTAGCCACGGTTTTAAACTGTTGCAAGAAGAATAGCAACGGTTTTTAGCCGTGGCAAAAATCGCCACAGTTTTAAGCCGTGATAAAGTATGGATTCTAGCAACGGTTTAAGCCATGGCTAACCCTGGCCACGGTTTTTAAGCCGTGGCTAAACAGTGAGAAATAAACCGTGGCAAACGTTATAGCAACGGTTTTTAGCCGTGTCAATTCATGGCCACGGTTTTAAGCCGTGGGCAGGAGTTGCCACGGCTTAAAACCGTTGCAAGTTGAGCCACGGTTTTAAGCCGTTGCAATAGCTTTAGCAACGGTTTTAAGCCGTGGCCAGTACTAGCCACGGTTATAAGCCGTGGCAAGGCAGACACGGTTTTTAGCCGTTGCAATAGTTAGCCACGGTTTAAAACCGTGGCAAATTTTTTTTTAATAATTTTTTTTATTTATTTTTTTTATTATTATTTTTTTTTTTGCTATCAAATGACTTTGAGTCATTTAGTCAAAATCTATCAAATAATGGAGGCAAAGTAATGTAATTAATAAGAAAATGTATTACATTGAGTCAAAATCTATCAAATAATATCTCAAATACAATGATAGTCAAGGAAATAGTCATCTGAAATGATAGTAGAAGAGCGAACAGAAGAAACATGGTCTTGAGTAAGAAACAATCACCAAAGAAGTTGCCCAAAATGCTACCAGCAGCAAGACCCATGAATGCATAAGATTGGAGACTGGTCATTTTCCATTTTTGGCATACTCAGCAATAAGAACATCTTTTGCGACTTCTGTGATGGAAGCACCAAGGTTTGCTAATTTGCATACATGTCATTAGCGCTGGAAGAGTTCGACTTGCAACTGGGACGAAAAGCCAGTGTACCCCAAGATAGAAGCTGCAAAATAACTGTCGATATTGATTTGTATCAGCAACTCACTCATTGTTCAACATTCATAAATTTATAACCATCTATGACTCTTCACAATAAACCAAACCAACATATTTAGTTTTTATTTGTTTTTCCCCATCATTTGAAATTCAAAGTTTACTTGATACTGCTCAATAAAACGCCTAATTACCTTACAAACAAGCCTAAACACATGCTCACCTGTAACGGAATGGGAGTCATATTTAGTAGTCCTTCCAAACAAATTATGAATGTTATCCTGATATTACTTCTGAAATCTACACTTGCTAGCAGATTGGAGTATTTGAAAGTGTTTTTGGGAAAAGATACATAGAAACATCTTAATATGAATATGATATGAGAGATGCAATGCTGAACTAACCTGTGTTGATTCAGGTTTTTCCCTCTTGGTCTGATTCTATGGGCAGGGCCAGGGACGAACTGCGGTTTGATGCTGCTGAATAAACAGTTGATGCGGTTGATGCTGCGGTTGATTCAAGCTATCATTTAGAACAGTGGCAAAGAAAAACCATTTCCTATCCTGAATAAACAAAATGCAAAAAATTCAATAACCCAGATTTAGCGCAGCACGCTGAAACGTAGCAGAGTGTCGCAACAGCATGTTCGCATGAGGCCACTGCATCGCAGCAGCTCAGAACACAAGCACAGCAACAGGACGCTCTGCGACGCAACAGCGACCATCAGGCCTAACGTGTATCCACCATCTCGCCACGGCTTACCACCAGTCCAAGCCGTAGCACAGTCCGCAGCAACCAGTGCCCAGTCCCTTCCAGTCTGCAGCCTCTCCCTGCTCCAAAAAACAGGGGACACTCTGATGGCTTTACCTTCACCAAGCTGTAAATGTTATACTACTCAACTTGATGCCTTCTATTCATAGTACCTGCATGAGCTCAACCACAAGCAAATTAATCACTAGTGTTATACAATTTCAAATTAGTTCAAGCAGATTCAACCCAAATTACTAAAAGAAGATGCATTTCTATGAACTTAACTGCCAAAGATTGAACTTTAATGGGAAACTACTGGAAATTTCATCTGACATTGCCAAACTTATCCTCAGTGATCTACAAGTTGTCAGGTTTGTTGGTACAAAATTTTTAATGTTTTTAGAAAAGACAATTTTCTTTTTCAATTAATTTAGTATGCTAAAGCAAAACTATTGACTTATTGAGAGCTCATAGGATAATACATAAGCTGGATAATTTGTTGTGCTTAGTGAGGCATTCAGATGGTTACAACAGTCTTTCATGAGTATGAGCTTCAAGTTGTTGCAAGCTATATCACAAAAACAGATAGGGAGAAGGTAAAGATCAAGCTCATATAAGCCTACAATACAAATGGATACTGGCATCATTGTTTTAAAAGCAAATTACCCGATACAAAAGAAAACATGGATTGAGAGCACTATAATATGTTACTTACTGACAGTGAGTAGGAAAGCCCTGAAAATAGGAAAATTCAATTAAACAAATTGACAAGTATGGTGAGCTCACCTTGGATGCTTCAAGTCCTAGTTTTGAGCATGGGAATCACTGTTGCTGCTACGAGGGACGAACTGCTGCTCTGCGAGGGACGCACTGATGCGAGCTTGCTGCTGGTCGCAAACCAGAATGCGCTCTGTTTCACTGCAAGAGTACCCACTGTTTCTGAGCCTTGGATTGCAACTCATGTAGCTGTGGTTGTTGACCCTGCCACAATAAATAAGAGAATTTAATAATTGCAAATAAAGTTCAAAGCATTACTTTCCAAGAAATGTGGCACATGGTTCATCTATTATCTTAGTTCTAGGATAGGAACATGGGTAAATCCCTGTGATTCTTGTAGATTTTAAGTTGCTTATAAAGAAAGAAGGATTTAGGAGTATAGGAAATTATACTTGTCCAAACCTTGTGTAGAAGACTGTTTGAACTGTTGTTGGTGCAAGGAGCTGTTGGAAGGCAGAATACATCACATAAATATGTTGTAATAGGTTAACAGTATTTACACTATAATTAACGTGAACTGCATTAAGATAAGTCAAATACAAGTTCTAATAGTTGTTTACAACCTTTTAGTAAAACCTACAAGATTACCTAATAGGACTATGGTCCATAAATAATTCCCAATAATGGGCAAATAGTTGCTACAAATTTTTTTGGCTCGGTGATAAAAAAAAAAAAAACCTTCTGATTTTCAGTCATTGAGACTTGAGCTCATTTGAAAAGGGGGAGGGAGGAGGAGGGGCTAAAATCCCATGGCAGCAGCCATTAATCCAAGCATAAGTAAATAAAGAAAACACATATTAATCATACAACATGCCCACCACGAGGTAGATCAAACTTGACGAAACTCAAATAGATGAGCCATCTACCTCAAGAATATCAAGATCTGAGCCCTGGGAGTTTGCATCCTCCAGTTTATTCCACCAATTCAGATCTTGAGATCCTTAAAGGATGACCATGTCCATTTCTCAAATCAAAATTTGAGTCTCTTAGAACCTTGGGAGCTTATTCACAAAAGAAGTTTAGCTTGTGTTGATACGAATAATTAACAAGAAGTGAAGAAATGTATCAAGAAATTTATCTAAAGAAAAAAGGATGAACAAAGATTCACAAAGATAACAAAAGCACTCAAAGGAGAGTTGAAAATAATTGACAAGAAACAAAAACCATGGATGAATGCATAGTTCAAGCAGCATAAGAACTAGAGCAAAATTATTATCAGTATAGATTTGAACCAAGCAGACAAGAAAGATAAATAAATATGGTAAGAATAAATGTATGTGGTATGCTAAAAGAACTACTAACCTTTTAGAGCCAACTCTAGTACTTTAACGATAGAGCTAACACAAAATGCCCATGAAACCCTGTCGATGATATTATGCGATGTTGATGGGATGAATGATGAGAGCTAACACAACACATGGTACCACCTAAGTGAAAAATGATGTCAATAGTAATATAATAAAAAAATCCACCAAAACAGGAAAAAACAAACACATGAAAGCTTTTAGTCAGATCCTTCAATCAGTAGACCGGCAATTACATTGTAGACATGTGAATGAAACCACATAAGACAGAGCAAGCAAGATGGTGTGATGCACTCGTGTATGAGCTGTCATTCACGTGTCAAAACTGTCGTGAATTTCAAAACAGCATGATAATATAAAAGAATAGAAAAGGAAAATAACATGTACCTTTACATTAGGGTTCTTCTTTTTCAGGAAACGACCAACCCCAGAAATAGTACCACCAGTTCCAATCCCTACAACAAATATGTCCACTTTGCCTCTTGAAGTAGTAACTAGGAGTTGGAACAAACCAGTGCCTCTATAAAGATCTTAAACCTCCTGGGCTTCAGATGTAGCTTTGAGGCTGTGCAGTTGTGCTTTTCCAGTAAAGACCACCTGCAACATTATTTGTTTATTTACTGTATTTATTTTCTTACGAGGAAAGGAGCATCGCAAATCACAAAGAAACAAAGATGAAAATATGCAACTCCAAGCTAGCTGAAGTTAATCCAAAAACAGCACTTGTGCAGCATAAAAGCACACATAATATCTAAAAATAACACTTGTTAGCCAACATTCAAACAGCCTTTGTCGCAGCAATTATGTTTAAAGAGTGAAAGAACTACATAAGTGTGTTTACATGTGGCATTCCATAATATCGTTATACATCACAAACATGCACCAATTTGATCATTGTCATAAGATTTTTAATGTGGAAGAAGCTAGAATTTACCATGGATGCTTCCTTCCACCAATCCTGATATGTCTTTGCATGGTTTTCGTGTCATTTTGGTCAGATCAATCCAGGTTCATTCCAAACTCATATCAGAAGTCCACTGCTCGAATGTTTAAAACTTTCCATTTTCTGTGCAGTCAGAATATCAACTATGCAACTACAAGTAGTATTTACAGACCATTTTAAGAGTACCTATACGCCAACTGAGAATTTCAAGCATAAGTTAAACATTGTTACTCAAATCCTAAAACTCTTTAAGACAGATTTGCTAAAAACATAGAAATACCACCTAAAGCACCCATCATCAAGAATCACACTGTATCTCAAAATTGCAATACTTTACTAGCAGCCATAACTCAAAGGTGTCAAACTTCCTTTGTCACACTTCAACAAAAAGAAACCAGGACTTAAGAAGGAGGGAATTTGAAAGACAATGGGTGCTGATGAATTGATGGCACCAAAACAATTTTTCCAAGCAATTATGGCACCAAAAACATTTTTTTCCAAGCAATGGGAGGAGCAAAATGCCCTTATGCTGTTTATTTCCTGAAATAGCAGGGATTCATTTTTCTCATTTCCTTTACTTTTTCTCTTCTAGGTACAAACTTATTGATCAATAAAGGAGAAAAATAAAAATAAATAGAGATATATTACCCGACGATGTCCCCATACTGAAGCATTTAAAAGTACAAAGTGAATATCTGCATGTTACAAAATATATCACCGTTCCAATCCAGTAATGTTAGCACATACAATGAAATATAACCAAAAAAAAAAAGCCAATGTCCACCCTAAGATTTCAGCTCTTTAACCGGTTATAAACAAAAACATTTTTTTCTGGAGGACGTGATATTTGGTCATTCAGCTGCAGGAAACTCCAAGTAACTATATAGGGGAAAACAACAAAAACAATCAAAGAACCAAAACACAAATGAATACAAACTCTAGTTCCACCTCATCTCGGTTCATTGCGAGTTAACGCAATTTTTTCTGGTCGCGGGATATTTATAGACTTATCGAGGAATAATGTGTCTATCTCAGGCTCGGTATCGTAAATAGGACACTTTAGTTCACATAATAATGAACAAGATTTTGTAAATTACGATTGTGCTTGCTAGAAAATAGATCCTAAAGCAACTTCACATCATGGCGAATAATCGTGTTATGCCCCTTGTCCCTAATCCCTACAATTTTTTTTTAGCACATAACTGATATTGCTCAATTTTTTCAAATGTGAACAGAAAGAAATATGAAGAAATTGGTTAATAATATGAAAACTCGTTTTGGTCCAACTTGAAAGATAACATATAGACGTGGCCAGATCGTGTAACTTTTGTGATTTAACGACTAGAATGAAATACCACAAAAACCCTCCGACTGATATAACATCCTAGAGTAAAATCTTAAAGTAGACCCACAAATTGCTTTAAATCAATTAGAGAACATTTCAAGTTGTAATTTCACCCATGCACATGTATGATCAATCAGTTATGAGTATATGAAGTTTTCTGAAAATAAACCAATGATGGTCAAGAACTTCAACCTCATAAACAAGAAAAAGGAACAAGAAGCAAAAATATCAAAAGGAATGAATTGTTTATTTGTTCGTTCATCAAAAGGAATGAATGTCATCAATGAATTGGCAAACAGAATACTAAAGCAAATGTGTTTGTGCTCCCTAACCACCAAGATGCAAGTATAACCAGGAATATGCAATCATCTATACTACTAGT